>SZWC01000428.1:77311-168853 GCA_023375785.1 Penium margaritaceum
GCAGAAGCAGAGGAGGGAGATGTAGCACCACCAGCAGAAGCAGTTGTGCCAGCAGCACCGCGTCAGCCGCCTGCTAACGCTCCAGCACCAGGTCGGAGGTACCCTCTCAGGGTGCGTTACAAGCCTGGTGAGCGCGGCCATTTCTGGATGCTGCAGAAACCAGAACAGATGAAGGTTGCAGTTGCAGCAGATTCAGATGAGCCAACGTCATACAAGGAGGCCATGGCTGCACCGGATGCAGCAGATTGGGCGCAAGCCGTACAGCAAGAGATACAGTCGCAGCTGGACAACGGCACGTGGGAGCTGACTGAGCGTCCACCTGGACGTAAAGTGATCAAGTGCAAGTGGGTCTTCAAGAAGAAGCGGGGAGCAGATGGTAACCTGGAAAAGTACAAGGCGAGGCTGGTCGCCAAGGGCTACTCGCAGCAGGAGGGCATCGACTACACAGAAACTTTTGCCCCCGTTGCAAAGTTTGCCTCTGTGCGCACGCTCCTCTCTTATGCAGCAGTTGAGGACTTCGAGGTTCACCACATGGATGTCAAGACGGCATTCTTGAATGGTGTCTTGGAGGAGGAGATCTACATGGAGCAGCCGGAGGGGTTCATCATGGATGGCCAGGAGTACCTGGTCTGCAAGCTGCAGAAGTCGCTGTACTGCCTCAAGCAAGCGTCGCGTGCTTGGAACCAGAAGTTGGATGCGGCGTTGCAGTGCATGGGGTTTGAGCGCAGCGATTGTGACTACAGCGTGTATCGTTGGCAGCATGAGCATGAGATCCTCATCATCATTGTCTATGTGGATGACATGCTCCTCCTTTCCAACAGCATGTCTGCACTGCAGGAGTTCAAGGAAGCCTTGCAGGAGCGCTTTCAGATGTCTGATCTCGGGGAGGCATCATACTTCCTCGGTATCCAGATCACGCGTGACCGCAAATCACGCTCTCTCTCGCTGCAGCAGAGTCGCTACATCAAGGACGTCCTACAGCCGTTCGGCATGGCAGAGGCCAAACCCATCGGCACGCCGCTAGAGACGCGGCAGTACCTCGTGAGCTTCAGTGGAGAAGCAGATGCAGCTGAGCGGCAGAAGTACCAGAGCGCTGTCGGCAGTCTCATGTACCTGATGGTGGCAACCAGGCCGGACCTCGCACAGGCTGTGAGCGCTGTGAGCCAGCACATGGCTAATCCCGGACCGGAGCACCAGAAGGCAGTGAAGCGGATCTTCCGCTACCTTGCTGGAACCATCAACATNCTACATCAAGGATGTTTTGCAGCGGTTCGGCATGGCAGATGCAAAACCCATCGGCACGCCGCTGGAGACGCGGCAGTACCTCGTGAGCTTCAATGGAGAAGCAAATGCAGCTGAGCGACAGAAGTACCAGAGCGCCGTCGGCAGTCTCATGTACCTGATGGTGGCAACCAGGCCGGACCTCGCACAGGCTGTGAGCGCTGTGAGCCAGCACATGGCTAATCCCGGACCGGAGCACCAGAAGGCAGTGAAGCGGATCTTCCGCTACCTTGCTGGAACCATCAACATTGGCATCACCTACAACGGCAATGACAACAGCATCATCGGCTACACAGACGCAGATTGGGCTTCAAACCCTGAGGACCGCAAGTCCATCTCTGGAAATGTGTTTCTCATGAATGGTGGAGCCATCAGGTGGTGCAGCAAGCGGCAGGTGGTCGTGGCCACCTCGAGTACAGAAGCTGAGTACGTATCTCTCAGCTTTGGAGCCAAGGAAGCAGTTTGGCTCCAACGTCTCATGGCAGAGATGAGTGGGAGTGCAGCAGTTCCTGTTCCTATGCGCGTCGACAACCAGAGCGCTATTGCACTCGCCAAGAATCCCGAGCACCGTGCTCGCACCAAGCACATTGACATCGCCTATCACTTCATCAGGCACATGGTGCAGGAGGGTGCTATCAAGCTGGAGCTTACTCCAACCAGCAAGCAGGTCGCTGATTTTTGCACCAAGCCAGTGACCTATGAGAGGCAGCAGTTCTGCATGAAGGCATGTGGACTCAGCCCACTCTGACTGCGGCAAAGTGGGAGATTGTTGGGAAAGGAGCCATCCGGCTCAAATTTCAGGTCCACAGGAGCAAGTTCCAGGAAACTTCCAGATGCCTGCTCTGATCACCAATCCGACTTCATCATTGGAAAGATCATGTGGCAAAATGTCTACGGTCCAAGTTTGAGGCCGATCCAACGGTCGGATTGGGAGATATGAATTTTCGAAGTTTCGGGGGTCATGGACCGTCGATGTCTGGGTGGGCATGGGTGATGGCTCCATGCCTTAGCCCGAGAAAAGAAAAAGGCAAGAGGTCCAGAGTCAAGACCTGATGGGAAAAATATCCAAAAAGGTCCTTGGTCTTAGGATTGCCTTGTCAGAGTGTGCTGACTAGGATAAAGGTACCTCTCCTTACTTTTTAGGTGAGGTGAGATCCTTGTGTGCTAGCCATGGACACATGGCGATTCTCCATGGGTTTGTGGGTTATGTGACCACTAGGAGTGTGCCATGAGAGCATTCTCTAGCTCTCTAGGTCGTGTGTGAGTGGTCAGCCTGATTGCTAGGCTGATTTCCTCCCTTGTGTGAGATTATGGATTCTAGTGTGTGAGCCTTAGCCTCCATGGCTAAGTGGTGTAGCTTGTGAGAGGGCTGACTTGCCCAAGCTCTAGCTCTATATGTACTCCATCATTTTGAGTGATTGAAAAAACCATTCTTCAGCACAAGTGATGTCCTTTCAGTCCCACATGCTCGCTGCTCCAAGACTCCCTCTCTCCTCCAGATCCAACACTGGCTGGTCTGAGTTGGAGTAGGAGCAGAAGCATACCCTATTTTCAACAGGGCATATCTTTCCAAATCCCCTGTTGATAACCCTGTTTGATGGGTCGATCTGAAAATTTTTGAGATGTATTTTCTAGTGGTGGGCTCAGTTTTTCCAAATTCCCAGTTTGCTGGCATCTAAAATCCATTTGCTGTCAGATAGATTTCTGGTAGAAGCGGCAGTAGAACCAAGGATATTGCTCCCACCCAAGGGGCAGCGTTGAGCATCACCAAAACTCAAAATGGCAGCAGTAGGCGTGGTCAGAGCAGTCCAGCCCTTGGAGAGGCTAGAAGGACGTGCCAATTTCACATTTTTAAGACCCGTACTGGCCTCCTTTTGGAGGAGAGGGGCTTGTGGGAGGAGGTGAGTAGCGACGAGCATGCTCCTCCTCCATAGGCAAAAGGCATCACCGCAGTACATGTAGTGGAAGGGAAGACGCCGCAGAATGGTACAACAGATACAAATTCATTTACAACTGCACCAACGGCATATGAGGAGTGGATGAAGAAGGACAGGCAGGCTTATGGGCTGCTTGTTAACACCATCTCCAATCCACATCTTCAGTACGTGAGTGACAAGGCTACTACAAAAGAGGGATGGAACGTGTTGTGCAAGAAGTATGAGAGTAAGGATCATGTATTTCTCATGCTTTTGGAGGAGAATATGATGGCTTTGAAAATACAGGGTGGTGAAGGGATGGAGGCGGACTTGGAGAAAGGCAAAGCAGCTGGCAAAGCAGCTGAAAGCGACCAACAACCTTGTGGAAGAGACGCGCTGTTGGATCTGGAGGGAGAAGGAGTCTTGGAGCAGCGAGCATGTAGCACTTAAAGGACATCACTTCTGCTGAAGAATGGTTATTGAATCACTCAAAATGATGGAGTACATGTAGAGCTAGAGCTTGGACAATTCAGCCCTCTCACAAGCCACACCACTTACCATGGAGGCTAAGGCACAGTCTCACACAAAAGAGGAAATCAGCCTAACAATCAGGCTGACCAGTCACACACGACCTAGAGAGCTGGAGAATGCTCTCATGGCATACTACTAGTGGTCACATCACCCACAAACCCATGGAGAATTGCCATGTGTCCATGGCTAGCACACAAGGATCTCACCTCACCTAAAAAGTAAGGAGAGGTACCTTTATCCTAGTCAGCATACTTTGACAAGTCAATCCAATAANCATGGAGGCTAAGGCTCACACACTAGAGTCCACAATCTCACACAAGGGAAGAAATCAGCCTAACAATCAGGCTGACCAGTCACACACGACCTAGAGAGCTGGAGAATGCTCTCATGGCATACTCCTAGTGGTCACATCACCCACAAACCCATGGAGAATTGCCATGTGTCCATGGCTAGCACACAAGGATCTCACCTCACCTAAAAAGTAAGGAGAGGTACCTTTATCCTAGTCAGCATACTTTGACAAGTCAATCCAATAACCAAGGACCTTTTTGGATATTTCTCCCATCAAGGCTTGACCATGGACCTCTTGCCTTTTTCCTTTCTCAGGCTAAAGCATGGAGCCATCACCCATGGCCACCGAGACATCGGCGGTCCATGACCCTTGAAACTTTGAAACTTCATATCTCCCAATCCGACCGTTGGATCGGCCTGAAACTTGAACCGTGCATAATTTGCTACCTGATCTTTGCAATGGCGAAGTCGGGTTGACAATCGGAGCAGGTATCCGATAGTTTCCTAGAACTTGCTCCTGTGGACCTGAAACTTAACCAGATGGCTCCTTTCCCAACAATCTCCCACTTTGCCGTAGTCAGAGTGGGCTGAGTCCAAAAGCAGAACTTCTGCTTCTCACGGGTCACTGGCTTGGTGCAGAAATCAACGACCTGCCTGCTCGTTGGAGTAAACTCCAGTTTGATAGCACCCTCTTGCACCATGTGCTTGATGAAGTGATATGCAATGTTAATGTGCTTGGTGCGTGCATGGTGCTCAGGATTCTTGGCGAGTGCGATTGCACTCTCGTTGTCGACGCGTACAAAAACTAGAACTGGTACACTCCCACACATCTCTGCCATGATACGCTAAAGCCAAACTGCTTCCTTAGCTCAAAAACTAAGACAGACGTACTCAGCTTCCGTGCTTGAGGTGGCCACGACCACCTGCCGCTTGCTGCACCAGCTGATGGCCCCACCATTCATGAGGAACACATGTCCAAGAATGGACTTGCGGTCCTCAGGGTTTGAAGCCCAATCTGCGTCTGTATAACTGATGATGTTGTTGTCGTTGCCATTGTACGTGATGCCGATATTGATAGTTCCAGCAAGGTAGCGGAAGATCTGCTTCACTGCATTCTGGTACTCAGATCCAGGATTCGCCATGTGCTGGCTCACAGTGCTCACAGCGTGTGCGAGTTCTGGCCTGGTTGCCACCATCAGGTACATGAGATTGCCGACGGTGCTCTGGTACTTCTATCGCTCAGCAGCATCCGCTTCTCCATTCAAGCCACGAGGTACTGTCGCGTCTCCAGCGGTGTGCCGATAGGTTTAGCCTCTGCCATGTTGGCATGGCAGAACCACTGAAAGACATTCTTGATGTATCGGCTCTGCTGCAGCGAGAGAGAGCATGATTTACAGTCACGCGTGATGTGGATACCGAGGAAGTATGATGCCTCTAGAAGCGCTCTTGCATGGCTTCCTTGAACTCCTGAAGTACAGACATGCTGTTGGAAAGGAGGAGCATATCATCCACATAGACAATGATAATGAGGATCTTATGCTCATGCTGCCAGCGATACACACTGTACTCACAGTCGCTGCGCTAAAATCCCATGCACTGTAGTGCCGTATCCAACTTCTGGTTCCAAGCACGCGATGCTTACTTCAGGCCGTACAGCCGCTTCTGCAGCTTGCAAACCAGGTGTTCCTGGCCATCCATGACGAACTCCTTTAGCTGCTCCATGTAGATCTCCTCCTCCAAGTCACCATTCAAGAATGCCGTCTTGACATCCATGTGGTGAATCTCAAAGTCCTGAGCTACTGCATAAGAAAGGAGCGTGCACACTGAGGCAAACTTTGCAACAGGAGCAAAGGTTTTCGTGTAGTCGATGCCTTCCTACTGCGAGTAGTCCTTGGCGACCAGCCTCGCCTTGTATTTTTCCAGGTTGCTATCTGCTCCCCGCTTCTTCTTGAACACCCACTTGCACTTCATCACCTTGCATCTAGGTGCAAGGTGATGCACGGCTTGCATCAGGTACAGCCATGGCCTCCTTGTATGATGCTGGCTCATCTGAATCTGCTGCAACTGCGACGTTCACCTGCTCTGGTTTCTGCAGCATCCAGAAATGGCCGCGCTCACTAGGCTTGTAGCGCACCCTAAGAGGATACCTGCGACCTGGTGCTGGACTGTTAGCGGGCGGCTGGCGCAGTGCTGCTGGTACAACTGCTGCTGCTGGTGGTGCGGTATCTTCTTCCTCTGCTTTTGCCGATGAGGTTGGTGTATCTGCTACATCAGACATGGGAGAATAGAGTGGTTCTCCCACAATCATAGTGGAGGAAGGATCAGGAGAGACTGGGTCAGGAAGGATATCTGCTCCCACGGCCTCGTCAGCTGCTGGATCTGCTGCCTCTTCACAAACAATGTTGTTGCCGATGACGTTGCTCTCGTTGAAGACGATATCCCTAGAGATGATGACGTGGCCTGTATCCCTCTCGTACAGGCGATGGGCCTTACTTGTCACGTCATAGCTAATCATCAGCATCTGCGCGCTCTTCACGTCCCACTTCTTCCGTTTCTCCTTTGGCACGTACATGTGTGCCAAGCTGCCAAACGTGCGAAGATGACCCATGCTTGGCTTCTTACCGAACCACACCTATACGACGTCAGGCGCTCCAAGCCGCGTGAAGCATGGAGCGCGCTGACTCAACGATAGTGCGATTAGCGCATTCTGCTATACCGTTCTGCTGCGGCGAGTATGGCGCAGTGCACTGCGCCTTGATGCCAGCTGCTGCGAGGTAGTCCTGGAACTCCTCGCTCTCCACCGCGGTCGCTACGCAGCACCTTGATCTTTGCCTTGAACTCCTTGAACATGTGAAAGCACTAGTCCTTGGAAACAAGGAAGTACATAGCAGTGTAACGGCTGAAATCATCAATGAAGGTCAGAAAATACCTAGAGCCTCCAAAGCTCTAGGTCTGCATCGGGTCACACAAGTCTATGCGGACCAGCTCCAATTGCACGCTCTCTTGCTCCAGAGAACGTCTCACAATGGTGCTTCCCTTCCAAACGGCCGATGCACAGCTGCTTCTCAAAGTTGGAGATGGTGGGCAAGTCACACACCATCTGCTTTGCTTGAAGCTACTACAAGGCGCGCATGCCAATGTGGCCATAGCGTGCATGCCAGATCTCCCCATCTGTTGCCTGCATCACTGCTGCAAGACTCTGCTCACGCGGGATCTTGGTCGTCCCCAGCAGGCGGTACATGTTGCCATCCTTCACCGACCTGACAAACTCCTCCTTGGTTTCCTTGTTGACGATGTAGCCATAGTTGTCGTCAAAGACGACCCTCCTTCTATGACATGTCAGACTTTGCCATGAAGAGACAATCGCGCACTTCCTTGGCCACTTTCATGTTGCCAAAGTGGTAGACACAAGCCTGGTTTTACTACTGCAGCTGCTGCTACTGACGCTGCTATGATTGTTGCTACTGCTACTATGAAGATTGCTGCTTTTGTTACTGCTACTATTGCTGCTCCTTCTGGTCCCTCTTGAACTAAAAACACTCTTTCTTGTAGTGTCTTTCTTTCTGCCAATAGTGGCACTTGCCCTTCTTCTTGCCTCTCTGCTGCCCAGATCGCTGCTGCTGCTGGTTGCGTGAGCCCATGGCCATGAAAGTTGCTTCAATCTTGCTGCTCCTGCCATTGCACTTTGCTGCATTGCGACGCAGTTCTACGTGCACCACGTGTGTGTAGATGAAGTCAAGGTCGAGAGTCGGCTGGCGCTCCAACGTCTCTCGCACCGTGTCATAGCTCGTTGGGAATCTCCTCAGCAAGAGGAGGACGAAGCGCGTAACTTTGACAGGGTTGCCGGCTGCTTTCACCTACCTCCCAAGCTCCTTTGCCCTGTATTAGTACGCCTCCATCCCTTCGCCATCCTGCATTTTCAACGCCATCATCTTCTTCCCAAAAGCATGAGAAATATAGGATCCTTACTCTCATACTTCTTGCACAACGTGTCCCATCCCTCTTTTGCAGTAGCCTTGTCACTCACGTACTGAAGATGCGGGTTAAGATGGTGTTGAGAAGCAGCCTGTAGGCCTGTCCTTCCTGCCTGTCCTTCTTCTTCCACTCCTCATATGCTGCCGCTGCCGTTGTACATGAATTTGCATCTGCTGCACCTTTGTGCAGTGTCTTCTCCGCCACCACCTCAGCTACGGAGATGTCTTTTGCCTGTGGAGGTGGAGCGCGCTCGTCACCGCTCACCAACTCCCACACGCCCCTCTCCTCCAAAAGGAGGCGGGTACGTATCTTCCAAAACGTGAAATTGGTGCGTCCTTCAAGCCTCTCCAAGGGTTGGGCTGGTGTTACCATGCCTGTTGCTGCCAATTTGAGCTTTGGAGATGCTCAATGCTGTCCTTGGGTGGCGGCGCTACCCTTGCTTCTGCTGCTGCTTCGGCCAGATATCTGTCTGATAGCAAATGGACTGTAGATGCCTTAATACTGGCAAATTGGAAAAACTAAGCCCACCACTGAAAACTTCAGCTCAAAATCTTTCAGATCGATTCATAAAACAGGGTCATCAACAGGGATTTTGAAAGATATTCCCTATTGAAAACAGGATGTACTTCAGCTCCAACTCAGACCAGCCAGCTTGTAAATGGCGTTTCTCCTAAAAAAATTGATGGAATGCAAATATGTTTGCACCAATCGAAAGCTTAGGGAAAATACTACAATTTGCATTTGCCACTTTTTATCTTTGACAAAGAAACAAGAGAGTTATGTTCATCACAAGACGACAGTCTTACTCATAGAGAAGAGTGTAACCTTGGCCGACCTCGTTTTGAGTATAACGCTCAATCCGACCATTGGATCTTCGCGATCTTGGGCTCGTTGGAAAGCTTGCCTTGCGGGCTTGATCTTGTGGTTGATTGTGAAATTTGGTTAAGGTTGGACCCTAACCCGTCACTTTCAAAGTGACGGCATGTGTTGGCTTAAACTGGCAGAACTTGGCTTTGATACCAAATATTGGATTTGGAGGAGAGAGGGAGTCTTGGAGCAGCGAGCATGTGGCTCTGAAAGGACATCCCTTGTGCTGAAGAATTGTTATTGAATCAATCAAAATAATGGAGTATATATAGAGCTAGACCTTGAGCAAGTCAGCCCTCTCACAAGCCACACCACTTATCCATGGAGGCTAAGGCTCACACACTAGAGTCCACAATCTCACAGAAGGGAGAAAATGAGCCTAACAATTAGGCTGACCAGTCATAAATGACCTAGAGAGCTAGAGAATACTCTCACGGCACACTCCTAGTGGTCACATCACCCACAAACCCATGGAGATTTGCCATGTGTCCATGGCTAGCACACATGGATCTCACCTCATCTAAAAAGTAAGGAGAGGTACCTTTATCCTAGTCAGCTAACTCTGACAAGTCAATCCTAAGACCAAGGACCTTTTCCGATATTTCTCCCATCAGGTATTGACCCTGGACCTCTTGCCTTTTTCCTTTCTCAGGCTAACGCATGGAGCCATCACCCATGGCCACCGAGATATCGGCGATCCATGATCCTGGAAACTTCGAAAATTCATATCTCCCAATCCAACTGTTGGATCGGACTGAAACTTGGACAGTAGATGATTTGCCACCTGATGCTTCCAATGGTGAAGTTGGATTGACAATCGGAACAGGCATCTGGTAGTTTCCTGGAATTTGCTCTTGTGGACTTGAAACTGAGCCGGATGGTACCTTTCCCAACACGCGCTTCATCCTCCTCTTGCTGAGGGGACTCCTAGCAAGCTACGACACGGTGCGATAGACGTTGGAGTACCAGCCGACTCTTGACCTGGACTTCATCTGTACGTACTTGGTATAGGCAGAACTGCGTCGTAATGGAATAAAGCACAATGGCAGCAAGAGCAGTGAAGTAGCATTTGTGGCCACAACCTAAAGTAACCTGCAGCAGCAGCAGTCTGGACAGCAGAGAGGCAAGAAGAAAGGCAAGTGCTACTATTGCCAAAAAAGGGGGCACTACAAGAAAGAGTACTTCGAGTTCAAGAGAGACCAGAAGGAGGAGCAGCAGTAGTAGCAAAAACAACAATCTCCATAGCAGTAGCAGCAGCAGTCATTGTAGCGTCAGCAGCAGCAGCAGCAAAACCAGACTAGCGTGCGCCATTTTGACAACATGAATGTGGCCAATGTGGTGCGGGACCGCCTCTTCATGGTGAATTCTGACATGTCATAGAAGGAGAAGGCAGATCTGTGTTGGGAAAGGAGCCATCTGGCTCAGCTTCAGGTCCACAGGAGGAAGTTCCAGGCAACTTCTAGGTGCCTCCTCCGATCGTCGATCCGTCTTCACTTTTGGAAAGATCAGGTGGCAAATTATCTATGGCCCAAGTTTCAGGCCGATCTAACGATCGGATTGGGAGATATGAATTTTTTAAGTTTCAATGGTCATGGACCGCTAATGTCTGGGTGGCCATGGGTGATGGCTCCATGTCTTAGCCTGAGAAAAGAAAAAGGCAAGAGGTCCAGGGTCAAGACCTTATGGGAGAAATATCCAAAAAGATCCTTGGTCTTAGGATTGCCTTGTCAGAGTGTGCTGACTAGGATAAAGGTACCTCTCCTTTTTAGGTGAAGTGAGATCCTTGTGTGCTAGCCATGGACACATGGCGATTCTCTATGGGTTTGTGGGCGATGTGACCACCAGGAGTGTGCCATGAGAGCATTATCTAGCTCTCTTGGTCGTGTGTGACTGGTCAGCCTGATTATTAGGCTGATTTCCTCCCTTGTTTGAGATTGTGGACTCTAGTGTGTGAGCATTAGCCTCCATGGCTAAGTGGTGTGGCTTGTGAGAGGGCTGACTTGCCCAAGCTCTAGCTCTTTATGTACTTCATCATTTTCAGTGATTCAACAACCATTCTTCAGCACAAGTGATGCCCTTTCCGTCCCACATGCTCGCTGCTCCAAGGCTCCCTCTCTCCTCAAGTTCCTGCAGCCAACACTGCATTAAATACCACACCACCACGCCTTACACCCCCAGCGTAACGGCATTAATGAGCGGATAAACCAGACAATCCTCGGCATGACACAAAGCATGCTCTTCGATGCCAACTCGCTTCCAGGCTGAAACTGCAAGAACTGCTTGCTATCTTGTGAATCTCACTCCGACAGCCACGCTTGGAAGGTGTGGTAAGAAGTAGCAAGAGAAGCAGCTTAAGACGCCACAGGAGGCTTGGTCAGGCACAAAGCAAGGTACCTCACAATTCAAGGTCTATGGTTGTACTGCTTGGATAAAGATCGAAGCAGGAGAAGGAAGTGACAAGCTGGATACACGCGCTGGCAAGTGTGTAATGGTTGGATACGACACTATACACAAGGCGTAAAGGCTGTAGGACCAAGCGGTTGGAAGCTTATCATGAGCCGAGGTGTCATATTTGAAGAAAAGACGCTCAATAAAGGAGAGTCGTTGGATCCTGTCCATACTCCCAAATCAAGAGAGAAGGTTGTGTTGCTCGAGTCACGTGATCAGGTACCTACGAACTAGCAGATGGTGCCAATGAAGGATGGTACTGCAGAGAGAGTCGTTGTGCAAGCTAACACAGCGATGGACTCTGACACTAAGTCTAAGTCGTCTCAGGCCTCTGAGTCAAATTCTGAGGCCTATGGCTCTTCCTCAAACAACAGATCACTGGCAGCATAGGAGTAACAGAAGCAACTAAGCCTTGAAGCACTACCCACAATACTTTGGTGTAGTATGTGCCAGAAGAAACCTCCGTGGGAGTATAATTCTGAGATTATGGAATGGACTGGACTCAGCCGGTCATGTTTGGCTCAGGTAGATCCTGTGACCATGGCAGAGGCTATCAGCATGCCAGAAATATGGATAGCAAACGTGTACCCATTGAAGAGAATAGAACATGAATCGTGGTGGACAGGTCTCCAAACATGCACATGGAGGGATTAAAGTAGGTACTCTAGAAAAAGTTCAAGCAGGATGGTAGTATCGACAACTACAAGGCAAGAGTTGTACCGAAGGAAGTTTCCCAGCGTGTAGGCTCAGAGTACGAAGAGATTTTTGGGCCTGTCCTCACCTTTGTCTCCATCAGATCCATGTTGGGTATCGCTACTACAAAATATGTAAAGATCCACCAGATGGACGTCAAGACAGCTTTACTCTATGGGAAGCTAGTTGAAGAAGTGCTGATGGAAGTGCCAGAGGGATTGAAAGCTCCAGAGACCAAGGTTAGAAAACTGGTCAAAGTACTATACGGGCTGAAACAGGTCCAAGGATGTAGTACAAGGAGATGGACGGCTACATGACTGGACTCACCTTCACGCACTACCAAAATGATCCTTATGTCTATGTGCGGGAGGATGAGCAAGGTTTGATGCTGGTTATATTGTACGTGGATGGCCTGATCATCTTCTTATCGTGAGTCGAGCTATTGAAAAGCCAAAGACACATCTCAACAACAGGTTCAAGATGAAGGACATGGGTCCGCTCGAGTTCTACCTCGGGATCACCATCCACTACAACCGAGCAGCAGGTACTATCGAGCTGAACCAGACCAAGTATATTATGGAGGTCCTCAAGCATAACAACATGGAGGACTACAAGCCCATCCGCATACCCATGACAACGGAAATCAAGCTCTCCTCCTCTATGAGCCCCAGCACGGAAGCAGATTGGTATGAAATGGAGAACATTCTCTACCAGTTTGCTGTTAGCAGCCTCATGTATGCCATGGTAGGAACACGCCCTGATATTTGCTATGTTGTGGGACAAGTGAGCACGTTTGTGGCCAATCTAGGACCATAGCACTGGCAAGCAGTCAAGCGCATCATGCGCTATTTACAGAAGATACGAGACATGGAATTTCACTTTAGAGACTTAGAGGGATCTGATCTGCTGCGGCTGGTTTGCTATATATACACCGACTAGGGAGGAAGAATCAATGACAGAAAGTCCACCTCAGACTTTTTGTGCCTCTAGAATGGTAGTGCAATCTCTTGGGTAAGCAGAAAGCAAGACTGTCTCCCTCTCCACCGCTTAGGTAGAGTACATAGCTCTATCATAAGCATGCAAGGAGACATAGTGGCTATGCAGTTTTCTTGCCGAGATGAAAGTGCCACAAACGAAAGCAACAGAGGTCCATGATAATGATACAGGATGATGTCATCTCCCGGCGGACCAAGCACATCGATATCAAGTACTACTACTCATGCGACCTGATCATAAAGGAGATCGTGGACCTGGAATACGTGGAGACCAAGAAGATACTTGCAGATTATATGAAAAGGCGATAATAGTGAATTCCAATCTGCAGGTACTCAAGGCATTGGTATGGTCGACGCAGCCGACGAAGACTGAGGCCAAGACTATTGTAGAGAGGAGATATCTCAAAGCCAATGGAGAGAGGTGCAAGGGAGAGTTTGTTGATCCAATATGCTCCTTGTCCATAGCTAACATTTGGACAGGAACAGGACCGACAAGGCATGCACTGCTCCTTTGGAATAAGTCCCCTAAGTCTGGTCCAAATAGACAAGGCATGCACAGTTCCTTTGGAGCAAGTTCCGTTAGTCTAAACTGGATAGTACATATTGGACGTAGAGGAGAGAGGGGACTTGGAGTAGCGAGCATGTGGGACTGAAAGGGTATCAGTTGTGCTGAAGAATGGTTATT
Source organism: Penium margaritaceum (assembly GCA_023375785.1). NCBI lineage: Eukaryota > Viridiplantae > Streptophyta > Zygnematophyceae > Desmidiales > Peniaceae > Penium > Penium margaritaceum. The sequence continues at coordinate 90,994 of SZWC01000428.1, forward strand.
GAATCACTCAAAATGATGGAATATATATAGACCTAGAGCTTGGATAAGTCAGCCCTCTCACAAGACAAACCACTTAGCCATGGAGACTAGGGCTCACACACTAGAGTCCATAATGTCACACAAGAGAGGAAATCAGCGTAGAAATCAGGCTGACCGCTTACACACGACCTAGAGAGCTAGAAAATACTCTCATGGCACATTCCTAGTGGTCACATAACCCACAATCCCATGGAGAATCGCCATGTGTCCATGGGTAGCATACAAGGATCTCACCTCACCTAAAAGTAAGGAGAGATACCTTTTTCCTAGTCAGCATACTCTGACAAGGCAATCCAAGAATCTAGGACCTTTTTGGATATTTCTCCCATCAGGTCTTGACCTTGGACCTCTTGTCCTTTTTCTTCTCTCAGGCTAAGGCATGGAGCCATCGTCCATGGTCACCCAGACACCGACGGTCCATGACCCCAGAAACTTTGAGAATTCATATCTCTCAATCAGACCGTTTGATCGGCTTGAAACTTGAACTGTAGACAATTTGCCACCTGATCTTTCTAATGGTGAGGTCAGATTGACGATCAAAGCAGGCATCTGGTAGTTTCGTGGACTTGCTCTTGTGGACCTGAAACTGAGACGGATGGCTCCTTACCCAATAATCTCCCACTTTGTCGCACTCAGAGTGGGCTCAGTCTACATGCCTTCATGCACAACTGCTGCTTCTCACGGGTCTCTAGCTTTGTGCAAAAATCAGCGACCTCCTTGCTGGTTGGAGTAAATTCCAACTTGATAGTACCCTCCTAGACCATGAACCTGATGAAGTGATATGCGATGTCAATGTACTTGGTGTGTACATGGTGTACTAGATTCTTGGCGAGTGTGATTATGCTTTGGTTGTCGACGCTTAGAGGAACTAGAACTGCTGCACTCCCACTCATCTCCGCCATGAGACGCTGAAGCCAAACTGCTTCCTTCACTCCAAAACTAAGAGAGACATAGTCAGCTTTTGTGCTTGAGGTGGCCACGACCACTTGCCGGTTGTTGCACTAGCTGACCACCCCGCCATTCATAAGGAACACATGTCCAGAGATGGATTTGCGGTCCTCAGGGTTTGAAGTCCAATCTGTGTCTCTGTAGTTGATGATGCTGTTGTCGTTGGCGTTGTAGGTGACGCCAATTTTGATGTTTCCGACAGTAGTAGAAGATCCGCTTCACTACCTTCTGGTGCTCAGGTCTGGGAATAGCCATGTACTCGCTCACAGCGCTCACAGCCTGTGCGAGGTCCTGGCTGGTTACCTCCATCAGGTACATGAGACTGCCAATGGCGCTCTGGAACTTCTACAGCTCAGCTACATCTGCTTCTCCACTGAAGCTCATGAGGTACAGCTGCATCTCAAGCGGCGTTCCGATGGATTTTGCCTGTGCCATGCCGAACCCTGCAAGACATCCTTGATATAGCGGCTCTACAACAGCAAGAGAGAGCGTGATTTGCGGTCACGTGTGATTTGGATACCGAGAAAGTATGATGCCTCCCTGAGATCAAACATCTAGAAGCGCTCCTATATGGCCTCCTTGAACTCATGCAGTATAGATATGCCGTTGGAAAGGAGCATGTCATTCACATAGAGAATGATGATGAGGATCTCATGTTCATGCTGCCAGCGATACACGCTGTCGTCATACGCGCTGCGCTCAAACCCCATGCACTGCAGCGCCGCATCCAACTTCTGGTTCCAAACACGCGATGTTTGCTTGAGGCCGTACAACGACTTTTGCAGCTTGCAAACCAGGTACTCCTTGCCATCCATGACAAATCCCTCCGGCTGTTCCATGTAGATCTCCTCCTCCAGGTCACCGTTCAAGTATGCTGTCTTGACATCCATGTGGTGAATCTCGAAGTCCTCAGCTGCTGCATAAGAAAGCATCGTGTACACAGAGACCAACTTTGCATCAGGAGCAAAAGTTTCCGTGTAGTCGATGCCTTCCTGCAGTGAGTAGCACTTGGCGACCAGCCTTGCCTTGTATTTTTCCAGGTTGCCATCTGCTCCCCGCGTCTTCATGAACACCCACTTGTACTTGATTAGTTTGCGTCCAGGTGGACGCTCAGTCAGCTCCCATATACCGTTGTTGAGCTGCGACTGTATCTTCTGCTACACAGCTTGCGTCCAATCTGCTACATCTAGTATAGCCATGGCCTCCTTATAGGACGATGACTGATCCGAATCTACTGCAACTGTGACGTTCATTTCTTTTGGTTTCTGTGGAATCCAGAAATGGCCGCACTCCCTAGGCTTGTAGTGCACTCTAAGAGGGTACCTGCGACCTGGTACTGGACCATCAGTGGGCGGTTGGCGTAGTACTACTGGCACAACTGCTGCTGCAGGTGGTGCTACATCTCCCTCATCTGCTTCTACTGATGAGGCTGTTCTATCTGCTTTATCAGACATGGGAGAGTAGGATAATTCTCCAACTTTCACAGTAGAGGAAGGATCATGAGACACTGGGTCAGGAAGCATATCTGCTCCCACTGCCTTGTCAGCTGCTGATTCTGCTGCCTCTTTGCAGATGATGTTGGTGGCGATGACGTTACTCTTGTTGAAGATGACATCCCTGGAATGATGACGTGGCCTGTATCCCTCTCGTATAGGCGATAGGCTTTGCTTGCTACGTTATAACCTATCATTAGCATCTGTAAGCTCTTCGTGTCCCACTTCTGCCGCTTCTCCTTCGGCATATGCATGTGTACCAAATTGCCAAATGCGAAAAGATGACTCATGCTCGAATTCTTACCGGACCACGCCTGGTACGACGTCATCTCCTCCAGCGTCTTAGTTCGACTGCGGTTCTTGATGTACACTGGAGTTCTCAGTGTTTCGGTCCAAAAGTCGTATGTGAACCCAGCTGCGTGCAACATGGAGCGCGTTGACTCAACGATGGTGCGGTTGGCACATTCTGCTACACCATTCTTCTGCAGCGAGTATGGTACGGTACGCTGTATGTTGATGCCAGCTGCTGCGAGGTAGTCCTGGAACTCTTTGCTCAAGTACTCTCCACCACGGTCACTGCGTAACGCCTTGATCTTCTTGCCAGTCTGGTTCTCCACCATTACCTTGAACTATTTGAACCTGTCAAAGAACTGGTCGTTGGAGGAAAGGAAGTACACAGTAGTGTAACGGCTGAAATCATCAATGAAGGTGAGAATATATCTAGAGCCTCCAAAGCTCAGGGTCTGTATCGGGCCACACAAATCTCTGTGGACCAGCTCCAGCACCTCCTTGGTACGCTCGCCTGCTCCAAAAAACGCCTTGCGATGCTGCTTCTCCTCCAAGCAGCCGATGTACAACTACTGCTCAAAGTTAGAGATGGTGGGTAAGTCTCGCACAATCTGCTCTGTTTGAAGTTACGCATGTCAATGTGGCAGTAGCGCGTATGCCAGATTTTGCCATTTGTGGCCTGCACCACTGCTGCAAGACTCTGCTTGCGCGGGACCTTGGTCGTCCCTTACAGGCAGTACATGTCGCCTTCCTTGACCTGTTGGGAAAGGAGCCATCCGGCTCAGTTTCAAGTCCACAGGAGCAAGTTCCAGGAAACTACCAGATGCCTGCTCCGATTGTCAATCCGACTTCACCATTGGAAAGATCAGGTGGCAAAATGTCTACGGTCCAAGTTTGAGGCCGATCCAATAGTCGGATCGGGATATATGGATTTTCAAAAATTTCGGGATCATCGACCGTCGATATCTGGGCGACCATGGGCGATGGCTCCATGCCTTAGCCTGAGAAAAGAAAAGGGCAAGAGGTCGAGGGTCAAGACCTGATGGGAAAAATATCCAAAAAGGTCCTAGATTCTTGGGTTGCCTTGTCAGAGGGTGCCGACTAGGAAAAAGGTACATCTCCTTACTTTTGAGGTGAGGTGAGATCCTTGTGTGCTAGCCATGGACACATGGCGATTCTCTACTGAGCAGTTCATAGGAATTACTTCCTTGCACTATGTCCTTAGCACCTGGTCACTTTTGCGCGAGGAGCTAACTCCTGGGGCTAAGACCAACCAATGCTTCTTTAGTATCTGCCTCTGGTGGACAACTATGTGAGGAGTCTCAAAGGTAAGAATCGTACTCAATGAAAGGCAACTGACATGTTTTTATAGTCCTAGAGCCAGCCTCTAGGCTAGGCGCGCAAAGTCTCCTTGGAGGAGCCACTTTGGGGGCAATCTGGGTTGCGTCATCCCCCTTGCCTACATGGCGCTCCTTGTGACCGCCAAGTGGCACCAGCCACCAGGAAGGACCTTGGAATATTCGAAGATATCTCTTAGAACCTTCCAGTCCCCTTTTGGTCACAAAGAAAATTAGTCACTGGGCTGGGATTCGACCCAGTGACCTCTCGCTCCAGAGAACTCTGGAACGTCTGAGCCACAAGGAGTTATCCTAAGTAGTGTTTACTGGCTATAATATCCAGTTTAGACCAAGGGGACTTGCTCGAAAAGAGCTGTGCATACCCTGTCTATCTGGACCAGACTTAGGGGACTTTTTCCAAAGGAGCAGTGCATGCCTAGTCCGTCCTGTGCCTGTCCAAATGTCAGCGATGGATAAGGAGCATATAAGGTCAACAGGCATCACGTACAACTGCAATGACAACATCATCATCGGATATACAGACGCAGATTGGGCTTCAAATCCTTAGGACCAGAAGTTCATCTCTGGACATGTGTTCCTCAAGTGGGGCCATAAGCTGGTGCAGCAAGCGGCACGTGGCGATGGCCACCTCAAGCACGGAAGCTGAGTACGTATCTCTTAGCTTTGGAGCCAGGGAAGCAGTTTGGCTTCAGTGTCCCATAGCGTAGATGAGTGGGAGTACAGCAGTTCCAGTTCATGTACGCGTCGATAACCAAAGCGCAATCGCACTCGCCGAGAATCCTGAGCACCATGTACGCACGAAGCACATTGACATCGCATATCACTTCATCAGGCACATGGTACAGGAGAGTGCTATCAAGCTGGCGTTTACTCCAACCAGCAAGTAGGTCGCTGATTTCTGTACCAAGCCAGTGACCCGTGAGAAGCAGCAGTTTTGCATGAAGGTATGTAGACTCAGCCCACTCTGACTTCGGGAAACTGGGAGATTATTGGGAAAGGAGCCATCGGGCTCAGTTTCAGGTCTACACGAGCAAGTTCCAAGAAACTACCAGATTCCTGCTCCGATCGTCAATCTGACTTTGCCATTGGAAACATCAGGTGGTAAATTGTCTACAGTGATACATTTACACATTGAGTGCACTCGTAATGTACTTCTGTATGGTGACAGAATGGACTTTCCACATACACTAGTCCCACGCGTTGATATCCCTCCTAAGAAGAGAATCTTTTGGCCATACAAAATAAAAATCAAGGACATATGAGACAAATCAGCATACAGAGTGCACGTTTTGTGCACTTTTGTATGGTGATTAAGCATACTAGCCACATACACTAATCTGACGCATTGAGGTCCCTCCTAAGAAGATAAATTGATAGCCATACAAGATGAAAGTACATCCCTGTCATGCACAATCAAAGGGGTGTAGGGACTAGTACAAATAAATCCCTGTGACAAGAGCACACCCAGTGTATAAAATGGCCTTGATTTACTATACCTCACTTATGGAGGTAATAGGCCTTGCCACATCGTAGCCAATCACCAGCATCTATGGACTCTTTCCATACCATTTTGTTTCACTTCTCCCTTTGCACATGTACATGCACAACGATGATCCACGTAGAGCTTCTTGTTGACCATGCCTCTCCACCGCTACAACACAGTTCTTCAGCCGGTCTAGTATATCTTTTTTTTTCTAAATGAAGTAGACACGTACTTTTCTTTTGCAATCATCAATGAAGGTGACGAATTACACACCCCCTAGTGTACGGCATCTTGTTGAGTCTACACACATAAGTGTGTACGATCTCAAGCAGGTTCTTGGCTCGCTGCTGTCTGTTTTTAATGAGTTTGTGCTTTGCGTTCCCCACTATGTAAGGCACGTACTGTACTCTACAGAATCTACTATTATTTCTGGTGTACATATCATCATAGATGTCAAGGCCATGAATGATGTTGTGCTTTGCCATCTCCTTCCGGAATGTGGACAAAGAGTGCCTTAGCCGCTGGTGCCATAGTTGCAGGTATGTTCCCCTGCCTTTTCCAAGGTTGACAATGCGTATTTGCGGGTTCTTTGCATCTGATACCGAGGGAAAGACATTGGTTTGAATATTGTAGAGGTCTTCCTTGTACTTCACCTCAAGTACGACATTGCCGCCACCATCCATCTGCACGACTACACCTTTCTATTCAAAGAGCACCTCATACCCCTTGTCTTTGAAGGGGCTTGAATTCAAAATTTCAGCCAGGCTAGGACTATATTACACGTTTTGGATGGCATGATGTACCCTTTTACCACCACCCACCACCTCCACGTCCACATCACCTTGGCCAGCCACAGGTCCGACCTTGTCGTTGACAACCACTGTGGATTTGGCAAACTTGGTATAGTTGGCAACCACCTTCTCAACTTCGGTATACTCCTTCGCACCTGAATCAAGGACCTACCGGTTGGCGCCCTTTGGGTTGTGGTTTTTTTGTGTTCTTGAGGAGGGCCTTCTTGCCTTTGGCACATTTGCCACTAGCCTGTGCCTCCTCAAGACACTTTTTAGCCCAATGGCCCACCGTGGCGGAGTTGGGTATGTACTTTTTTATGCCCTTCTTGCGGCGGCCCTTACCGCCACCTCGCTTGCCGTTGCTGATTCCACCCTGCGTTTTGGTGACCAGGACTGTTGAGGATGACAAGGTCTTGCCACTGCAGCAACGATGCACCTCGTTGCTGATGTACTTGGCAACTGCATCGTATGTGGATTCATCCTCCTTCCAAGCTCCTAGCATGATGATGAGAGGGATCCAGCTGTCGGACAAAGCCATGAGGAATATCATTACCTGCATCATTGTGTCAATCCTACACCCCACATTGTTGCATTGATCCGTTGCATAGCAAAAATGACGTCCTCACACTCTTAAATTCTCATTGTCAAGAGTCGCTTTACTGCAAAGATCATACTGGCTAGGGATGTTGCTTGTTGGATGGAAGAGAGCTTCTTCTATGACTCGACTTTTAGATCACAGCTGTGAATCAAGCCCTGCCGAGATTTGTACAGGGATGAGAGTAGGAGCATCAGTGCCTTCGTGTTCATTTTATCAAATTCCATCTTCTCCTTGTCCGTTGCAATCACACCTTGAACCTCCGTTCTCTTCACAAGCTCCAGCAATCCCTTGCGCGTGAGGTAGGTCTCAATTTGCCACCACCATTGTCCAAACCCAAGGCCACCAATGTGTGTTTTCATGGACTTCACATTTTGCATCATGTTGAACTTCTACTGTGGAGAGTCTCAAACTGCAACGATCAAGTCACCCTGAGCAACATACCCATGCGTTGTGGAAGCCATTAATGTGTTCGGAGGTAGATCAAGACTGTGGACCCGTATTTCTTTGTCAAAATAGAATCTTGACATGCTCTCATCCACAAAGTATCCACGGCTGCTCAGGGAAAAATGACTCCCGAAGGAGGTGTTTGCTTTGGTCACCAAAATACCAAGGGAAGAGAAATATGGAAGAATGCAATTTGCGAAAACCAAGAAAGGCTGAGACCGTTTGTGGTCAGTTTTTTGGTGTAATAGTATCAGATAATAATCTCTTGTGATCCGAGCTATCCAACGCATCCAAACACTACATGGAGCAGTAGAGTCCCTGCTACAGCCATTGAAGTAAACGATTGTGGAGCTGTCCACTATGCCAATGAAAGGAGGTGACGGGAGGCGCTTCAACAGTGACCTGTTGAAGCACCCTTCCTGGCCCTCCAACATGAGGAGATGCTTGCCCTGGTCCAGGAGACCTCCCGCTTCCCTTCTTTCTGTATGCATGTGCCTTTGGAGTCAAATGGGGACCACCGGCGGTGGAATTATCTCCTCACCAGAGATAGGCACCCAGATTCCATCTGCCTACTATCCGAACTTTAGATGGGACTAGCTTCCTAAAAACTCAACCAAATCAAGAAATTAAAAGGTGAAAATTGCATGGAAAAATCTAAGAAGTCTGAATTTACAATCCCGTCAGATATCCAAGCACCATGCAGTAGTCGAACCAGGAAAACAGAATTTGTATTTTTGGCAGGGATACGTTTAACACACACTATCCTTGGCATAACAAGAAGCATGCTCTTTGATACCAAGCTTCCACCTCACTTCTAGGCTGAAGTTCCAGAACTGCTTGCTTCCTTCTGAACCTGAATGAAGAGGCAGTACTTGGCAGACGAAGCAAGAAGCAGCAAGATAAGCACCTCAAGACGCCATAAGACTTGGTTGGGGAAGAAGCCAGATACCTCACATCTAATGGTCATTGGCTCTACTACGTGGACAATGGTCCAAGTAGGAGAAGGATTTGGTAAACTGGATGCATGTACTCACAAGTTTGTAATAGTTGGCTACAAAATTCCACGCAAGATATACACACAATGGGACCTAGCAGTTCGAAAGCTCATTAGGAGCTGAAACATTCAGCATGATGAGAGGGTACTTTGCAAGGGAGAGCTAATAGACCTACTGGAGCTACTAGAGATACTAGAGGAGAGTGGGTTATGCTTCTAGAATCAGGTGATAAATTACCTAAGAATTGGTAGGTTGTGCCAATGAAGTACCATGATGGTGCTACAGTGAGAGTGGCTGTGTAACAACTGGTAGAGTGACTGCTAACGCAGCGACGGACTCTAATTCTAAGTCTGAGTCATCCAAGGCCTCTCATTCTAAATCTGAGGCCAGTGGCTCTTCCTCAAACAATAAATCATCTGTACCACAAGCATCAACCAAGAAAGAGCAACAAATGAAACTAAGCCTTGAGGTTCCACCTACTACACTTTGGCGTAGTATGCACTAGAAGAAACCTGTACCTAAGACCGATGCTAAGAGTGCCAAATGGACTGGATTCAGCTGGTCATACATGGCTCAGGGAGAGTCTATGATCGTAGCAGAGATTATGAATATGTTGGATGTGGCTAAGTGGAATGAGAGGGGCTTGGTGGCCATGTCTAACCCAATTGTGTACTAACATTTCATATGTAGGATATAGACAAAGTGATATAACGGCAATTTAAAGAGCAGTTTTTGTCTGTTCCAATACTTCATATGTAGAGGATAGGAAGAGATGACCGAGATAGAAGGTAGATGCTAGTGAGTGAAGAAACCAAGGTGGGGGTAGAGAAAAATGTGATGCTTAGAATCTAATACCTTGATAAGGATGTCGGTGGTCTAATGAATGGTATAGATGTAGTGAATCTGAATCTCGCCATCAGGAACACCATCACAAACATAGAAGAACTGGTATTTGACATGTTTTATATAGTCATGAAGAATAGGATCTTAAGAGAGAGCACTGGTGCCTTCATTGTCTTAGTATATGATGGTAGCTTCTAGTTACTCGAAACCCTATTAAGCTAAGATCATGTAAAGCTATACATCTTCACATGTTGCTTTACCTTTTACAAAATATTGAACCTTTGTAGAAGATAGAAGCACGAAGGATTGTTTCTTGGGATACTAGCAGACGGGACTGCCATTGAGAACGAACATGGATCTTGAGGATTATTTATTAGTGGAGTGGTTGTCAAAGAGATCGGCGTCACTGTATTGGATGAGAGTCTTGTTACTGCTGCTTTGATATTATCGAGGTGGCGAATGGACCACTTGGTCATACCAAGATGAACTTGTGAGGGAGTTTGACAATGTTTACTTAGGATGCCAACTGCATAAGATAGGTTGGATTGCTAAGGAGCAAAGGTATTGTTAGACTTAGTTTCAGGTCCATAGGAGCAAGTTCCACGTACCTACCGGATGCCTCTATGATGATACAAGATGCCTGTATCGGATTTGGAGATATGATTTTTCAAAGTTTCTGGGATCATGGACCGCTGGAGTTTGAATGACTATGGATGATGGCTTTATGCCTTAGCCTGAGAAAAGAAAAAGGCAAGAGGTATAGGATCAAAAGCTGAAGGGGAAAATATCCAAAAAGGACCTTGGTCTACGCATTGCCTTCCAAGTATGTTGACTACAAAAAATACAACTCTCTTTACCTTTTAGGTATTGTGAGATGTTTTTGTACTAGTCCTGGATATACTGCAATTCTCCATGGGATTATGGATTATGTGACGAATAGGTGCTACTCATGAGAGTATTCTCTAGCTCTCTAGGTCATATGTGATTAGAGTGCCTGATTGCTAAACTTGTTTCATCACTTGTGTGAGATTTTAGACTACTATGTTTCCTTTAGCCTCCATGGCTAAGTGGTATGACTTATGAGAGAGCTGACTTGCCCGTGCTCTAGCCCTATATGTACACCATCATTTTGACAAATTGAAGAACCATTCTTCAACACAATGCATGCCCTTTCAGTTCCACATGTTTTCTACTCCAAGGCCCCCCCCTCTCTTCCTGGTCCAATATTTGGTATCAAAGCCAGATTCTGCCAATTTAAACTTATACAGGCCATTACTTTAAGAGTGGCATGTAAGGATCAACCCTTGACCATATGGGAAAATTGACTATTAGATGTTCAAGTTTCCAAGCATTCTAACAAGCCCAAGATCGTGATAATCAAAAAGTCAGATAGGGAGATGCCAAAATTGAGATTGGCCAAGAATACTCTTTTCTCTTTTAGTAAGACAGCCATCTTGTGATGAACATAACTTTGTTGTTTGTTGTTCAATTTTGCACATGTAAATTTGATTATTTTTTCTAAACTTTCTATCGGTATAAAAAGCTTTCCATTCCATTGGTATGTTGGGAAGAAATATTAGTTATAAGCTAGATGGTGTGAGTTAGAGTACAAGCAGAAGCATGTCGTATTTTCTAGAGGGTATATCTTTCAAAGTTCCCTCTCGATGATCCTATTTTATGGATCAATGTTCAAGTTTTTGAGCTGCATTTTGAACTGGTTGGATTTGTTTTTCAAAATTCATAGTCAGCTCTTATGAACAATGCATTTTGTGTCAAATAGATTTCTGGTAGAAACAACAGTAGAAGTAGTAGCACCACCAACCTTGGACAACTCTGAGTACCATTGTTGGGAATAGGACCATCCGGTTTAGTTTCAGTCCATAGGATCAAGTTCCAAGAAACTACAAGATGCCCACTCTAATCTTCAACTTGACTTCATCATTAGTAAGATCAAGTGGCAAATTTTCAATAGTCAAAGTCAAAAGTCAATCAAAAAGTCTGATGAAGAGATGAATTTTCGAGGTTTTTGGGGTCTTGTACTGCCGGTGTCTGGATGACCATGGATTACGGTACCATGGCTCAGCCTGAGAAAAGAAAAAAGGCAAGAAGTCTAGGGTCAAAACCTGATGCGAGAAATATCCAAAACGTTTCTTGGTCTTAGGATTGTCATGTGAGAGTGTATTGCCTAGGATAAAAGTAGCTTTCCTTACCTTTTAGATGAGGTGAGATCCTTGTGTGCTAGTCATGGATACATGGTAATTCTCCATTAGTTATGTGACCACTAGGAGTGAGTCATGAGGACATTCTCAAGCTCTCATTTTGTATATGACTGGCAGCTAATTGCTAGGCTGATTTCCTCCCTTGTGTGAGATCGTGGACTCTAGTATGTGAGCTTTAGCCTCCATGGCTAAGTGGCATGACTTGTAAGAGGGTTGACTTGCCCAAGCTCTAGCTCTATATGTACTCAATCATTTTATATGATTCAACAACCATTCTTAAACACGACATATAACCTTGCAGTCCTATATTCTTGCTGCTCTAAGGTTCTCACTCCTCCAGATCCAACATTTAACATGAGAGCCAATTTGTGCCAGTTTCAGCCAGTACATGCTGTTACTTTGACAGTGACAACTCAGTGTCAAACCTTAACCAAATATAATACTCAACCACTGGATTTTCAATTTTGCACAATGCGTTTTCTAACAAGGCCACGGTCTTGAAGATCCGATGGTCAGATTGAGCGTTAAGCTCAATATGAGGTCAACCAAGGCTATATTTTTTTCTATGAGTAAAACTGTCACCTTGTAATGACAATAACTCTCTTGTTTCTTTATCCAATTAAAAAAGTGGCACATGCAAATATTTATTTTCCTAAGTTTTTCATTGGTGAAAATATATTTTCATTCCATTGACTTGTTTGGGAGGAACGCCATTTACGAGCTGGCTGATCTCTGTTGGAGTAGTATCAAAAGCATATCTTATTTTCAAGAGAGCATATCTTTCAACATCCCCTTTTGATATGATTATTTTACGGGTCAATTGGAAAGGTTTTGAGCTGCATTTTTCAGTGGTGGGTCCAATTTTTCCAAGATCCCAGTCTGCTAGCATCTACAATCCATCTTCTCTGATACAGATTTCTGGCAGAAGTAGCAACAGAAAGAGGCGTAATGTCGCCTCCCAAGGCCAACTTTGAGCATCAGAAAAGCTCAAAATAATAGCAACAACTATTGTGACCCCAGCCCAGCCTTAAGAGATGCTGGAGGGACGTGCTAACTTCATGTTTTAGAAGATTCATATCCACCTCCTTTTGGAGGAGAGGAGCTTGTGGAACGTAGTCAGCTGCGATAAGCCAGCTCCAGATCTGTAAGTAACAGACATCACCGCAACACAAGTGGTAGTGCGTGTGATACCGCAGAAAAGTGTACTGAAATAGATTGATCTTCAGCTATACCCATGGCATATGAGGAGGAGAAGAAGAAGGATAGGCAGGCGTATGTGTTGCTTGTCAACATCATCTCCAATCCATATCTTCAGTACGTGAGTCACAAGGCTACTATAAAAGACTTCTGGGACATGTTGTATAAGAAGTATGAGTGTAAGGATCCTGCATTCCTCATGATTTTACAAGATAAGATGATGGCATTGAAGATACAGGGTGGTTAAGGGATAGACGCATACATGGAAAGGGCAAAGGAGCTGGCAAAGCAGCTGAGAGTGGCCGCTGATCGTGTAGAAGAGATGCGTTTCATCCTCCTCTTACAAAAGAGACTCCCAACTAGCTACGATATGGTACGAGATATTTTGGAGTGTGAGCTAACTGTCGATCTCGACTTCATCTGTACATACCTAGTACTGGTGGTATTGCATCATAATGTACGAAAATATAATGGTAATAGTAGCAGTAAACCACGAGCCCACGCAACCACTAGTAACAGCTGTCTGGGCCGTAAAGGGGCAAGAAAAGGGCAAGTGCCACTACTACCAGAAAGAGGAGTACTACAAGAAAGAGTACTTCAAGTTTAAGAGGCACCACAAAAAACAACAGTAGTAGTAGCCAAACAGCAGTCTCTACAACAGCAGTAGCAGTAGTCAGAACAGCGTTACTTTGGCAACATGAACATGGCCAAGGAGGTGTGTGACCACCTCTTCATGGCTAAGTCAGACATATTACAGATTGAGAAGGCAGATCTGGCATGGTACAAAGACTCAGGATGCACCAAGAGCCTGACGCTCTACAAGGAGTAATTTACGTAGTTACTCTCCATTCCCCCCGACCGATTGCTTTGGGTGATGATCGGGTGGTGTATAATGAAGGGATTGGGACTGTGGAGATGTAGTTGGACATCCCGCGTGACATTGAAGTGTTCTGTTCTATGGCATGCTGTATGTACCTGATGCTGTATTCAACCTCCTCTCAGTCTCCTCTCTAACCAACATAGGACTACGTGTCGTCTTTGAAGACTACTATGGCTATATCCTTGACAACAAAACTGGAGGGGAGTTGGCCTGATCCGTGAAAGAGGGCAGTATGTACCGCCTGCTGGGGGTAACTAAGATCCCACGTGAGCAGAGTCTTCCATTAGTTGTGCAGACAATAGATGATGAAATCTGGCATGCAATGCATGGCCGTACCGGCATGCGCGCTTTGTAGGAGCTTCAAACAAAGCGGATGGTGCATGACTTATCCACTATCTCTAACTTTGAGGAGCAATTATGTATCGGCTGTCCAGAGGAGAAGTAGCATCGTGATGGATTCTCTAGAGTAGAGGAACATGCAAAGGTGGTAGTGGAGCTGGTCCACACAGATCTATCTGGTCAGATACAAATCCAAAGCTTTATAGGCTCTATGTATTTTTTATCTTTATTGACAATTTCAGCCACTATACTGCTATATACTTCCTTTCTTCCAAGGACTAGTACTTTGACAGGTTCAAGGAGTTCAAGACAATGGTAGAGAACCAGACCGGCAAGAAGATCAAGGCGCTACAAAGCGACCATGGCGGAGAGTACCTGAGTAGGAACTTCTAAGACTACCTCGTAGCAGCAGGCATCAAGACACGGTATAATATGCCATACTTGCCACAAGAGAACGATGTAGAAGAACATGCCAACAGCACCATTGTTGAGTCGGCATGCTCCATACAACTTCTAGGCCGAAGCCATGAGCACGTCGGTCTACATCAAGAACGGGAATCCAACTAAGCTCCTCGAGCAGATGGTACTTTACGAGGCGTGGTTCAGCAAGAAGTCGATTGTACGTCATCTTCAGGCATTTAGCAGCTTGGTACACATGTACATGACGAAGGAGAAGCAGTAGAACCGGGACACAAAAAACTCAAATGCTGATGATCTATGACGGGACAAGCAAGGCCTATCGCCTCTACAAGAGTGATAGAGGCCACGTCATCATCTCTAGGGATTTCCTCTTTAACAAAAGCAACGCCATTGGTACCAAAATCATGTGCAAAGAGGAAGTAGAACCAGCAGCTCATAAAGTAATAGGAGCATACACTCTCCTTGATCATGTCTCTCATGACCCTTCCTCTACTATGATAGTAGGAGGACTCTACTCTCCCATGTCTGATATGGTATATACATCGGCCTCAGTACAGGAAGGAAATTCAGTACCACTTATAGCAGTAGTTATGCTAGCATTACCACACCGGCCGCTCGCAAACGCTCCCACACGAGGTCAAAGTATTCCTCTCAGAGTGCGTTACAAGCCTGGTGAACAAAGCAATTTTTTGATACTGTAGAAACCAGAATAGATTAACATTGTAGTTATAGCAGAAAAATGAGCCAATGTCAAATAAGGAGGCCATGCCTATGCCAGATGTAGCAGATTATGCGCAAGTTATACAACTGGAGATATTGTCACAACTAGACAACGTGGGAGCTGATAGAGCGTCCACCTGGACGCAAGTTGATCAAGTGCAAATGGGTGTTCAAGAAGAAGCAGGTAGTAGATGACAACTTGGAAATATATGAGGCGAGGCTGGTCACCAACGACTACTCGTAGCAGGAGGGCATTGATTACACATAAATCTTTATCCCTGTCGCAAAGTTTGCCCCTATGCACACGCTCCTTTCTTATGCAGGAGCTTAGGCATTCACCACATGGATGTCAAGACAACTTTCTTGAATGGTGACTTGGAAGAGGAAATCTACATGGAGCAGCCAAAGGTGTTTGTCATGGATGGCCAACAGTACCTGGTTTACAAGCTACAGCAGTCGCTGTATGGTCTCAAGCAAGCATCACGTGCTTGGAACTAGAACTTATCTATGACGATATAATACATGGGGTTTGAGCACAACGAGTATGACAATGTCTTTTGCTGGCGGGATGGACATGAGATCTTCATGATCATTATCTACGTGGATGACATGCTCTTCCTTTCCAACAATATCTCTACACTACAAGAATACAAAGAGGCCATGCAGGAGCGCTTCCAGATGTCTTGTATCGAGGAGGTGTCATACTTCCTCGGCATCTTGATCACGGGTGATTTACTAATCACACCTTGTCTTGCTAGAGCATAGTCGCTATGTGAAGGATGATTTGCTCTGGTTTGGCATGGTAGAGGCCAAACCCATCGGCACGCCACTAGAGACATGGCAGTACCTCATGAGCTTTAGTGGAAAAGTAGATGCAACTGAGCGGCATAAATACCAGAGTGCCGTTGGCAGTCTCATGTACCTGAAAATGGCAACCAGGCCAGACCTTGTACAAGGTGTGAGCGATGTGAGCGAGCTAATCCAGGACCTGCGCACCAGAAGGTAATGAAGCGGATCTTCCGCTACCTTGCTCAAACTATCAACATTGGCATCACCTACAACAGTAATGACAACAGCATTATTGGCTGCACAAATGCAGATTGGGCTTCAAACCTTGAGAACTGCAAGTCCATCACTGGACATGTGTTCCTCGTGAATGGAGGGACCAGCAGCTGGTACAGCAAGGAGTAGGTGGTCGTGGCCACCTTAAGCATGGAAGCTGAGTATGTCTTCCATAGCTTTGGAGCCAAGGAAGCAGTTTGACTTCAACGTATCATGGCAGAGATTAGTGGGAGTATAGTAGTTCTAGTTTCCATGCGTGTGGATAACCAGAGAGAAATCGCACTTGCCAAGAATCCCGAGCACCATGCTCGCACCAAATACATCAACATTTTTTCAGCCACATGATACACGAGGGTGCTATCAAGCTGGAGTTTACTCTAACCAACAAGCAGGTCGCTCTAGGTTGTGTGTGACTGGCGAGCCTGATTCCTAGGCTGATTTCCTCCCTTGAGTGAGATTGTGGATTCTCGTGTGTGAGCCTTAGTCTCCATGACTAAGTGGTGTAGTTTGTAAAGAGCTGACTTATCCAAGCTCTAGTTTATATGTACTCCATTGTTTTGAGTGATTCAACAACCATTCTTTAGTACAACTGATTCCCTTTGAGTCCCATATGTTGGCTGCTCCAAGGCTCCCTCTCTCCTCCTAATCCAACATTTAGTATGAGAGTCAAGTTCTGCCTGTTTTAGCTAGCACAAGCCATCACTTTGAAATGGACAGGTTAGGGTCAAACATTACCAAAATTTGACAATCAACCTCTACATCTTCAAGTTTGCAAGAAACACTTTCTAAAAAGCTCATAATTACAAAGATCCAATTGTTGGATGAGGAGCTATCCTCAAAACGAGGTCAGCCATGACTACACTCTTCTCTATGAGTAAGACTGCCCGCTTGTAGTGACCATAACTCTTTAGTTTTTGTGTCAAAATTTAAAGATGGCATATACAAATTATAGTATTCTTCCTAAGCTTTCTTTTGGAGTAAGAATGTTTGCATTCCATTGATTTGTTTGGGAGAAACATTGTTTACAAGCTGGCAGATCTGAGTTTGGATAGGAGGAGAAGAGTACCTTGTTTTCAAGAGGACATATCTCTCAAATCCCCTATAGATGACCCTGTTTTATGGATTGATCCAAAACATTTGAGCTGAATTTTCCAGTAGTGGGATTTGCTTTTCCAAATCCCCACTCTGCTAGCATCTAAAGTCAATTTTTTCATACACTTTTCTGGCAGAACGAGCAGCAAAAATAGGGGTAGCGCCTCCAGCCAAGGGCAGTGCTGAGTATCAAGGCTCAAAATGAAAGCAACAGGCATTATGACAGCAGCCTAGCCCTTGGAGAGGTTGGAAGGATGTGCTAACTTCACGTTTTAGAAGAGGGACTTGCAGGAGGTGGTCAGCAGCGACTATCGCGTTCCACCTCCACAGGCAAAAGGCATTATCCCTGCGCAGGTCGTGGTGGGGAACACGCCAGTGAAAGATGTAGACAATACAAGTTAATCTACAATTGTAACAGCGACATATGAGGAGTGGTAGAAGAAGGACAAGCAGGCCTACACGCTGCATGTCAACACCATCTCTAACCGGCATCTTCCGTACGTGAGTGACAAGGCTATTACAAAAGATGGGTAAGAGACATTGTGCAAGAAATATGAGAGTAAGGATCTTGCATTCCTCATGCTTTTGGAGGAGAAGATGGTGGCACTGTAAGACTGAAAGGACATTCGTTGTGTTGAAGAATGCTTTTTGAATCACTCAAAATGATTGAGTATATATAGAGCTAGAGCTTGGGCTAGTCAGTCCTCTCACGAGCCATACCACTTAGCCATGGAGGTTAAGGCTCATACACTAGAGTCCACAATCTCATATAAGAGAGGAAATCAACCTAGTAATCAGGCTGACCAGTGACACTCAAGCTAGAGAGCTAGAGAATGCTCTTATTGTTGACATGGTGTGCCCCTTGCCATGAGTGCCGTTGAAGTGTACTCCCTGGTTGAACCACCAAGGAGTGGTCAAACACCTGACCTGACTTTAGATTTGGATACCTTGGATTGTTCCATGCAGGATCAAGCTTTGAATCGCTCAATTTGAGTGAGTATTCAGAAAGTTAGCCTAGCCTGAAAAACGGGTATTGGGTGGGTGGAATCTGATACCCGCCATGTGTGGCGGGATATTCCACCGCCAAGGATCCGAGTTCATTCCTAATGGCCTCCAAATGCACCCGGGGCATGAATGAGGTGACCATAAGGACCTCCTTGACCAGGATGGGCGAGGAAAGGCGCTTCGACGGGTCATCGTCGAAGCGCCTCCCGTTGCCTAGAGTGCAAGACCAGGAGGGCGGCTCCACCAAGGGTTACTTTGACGGCCGTAGCAGGGGCTCTACTGCTTCGTTTTGGGCGTGCTTGGATGCGTTGGAAAGCTGATATCACAGGCTATAAGGATCTGATGTAATCTCACTATGCTAAGTAACAAAAACTTGTTTTGATTCAGTTCTACTGAATGCGACGTGTTCTGCCCACTCACATCCATGATCCTTGTGCTCCACACTCTTCATCAAAGTTGTCCATTGGCTGCCCCAAACCTTGGTAGCGTGCATCAGCAAGAGCTAGGCATCCTTGAGGGTGCATCCACACCCACTAGAGCCAACAAAGGATTATCGGCCCATGTGCCTAGAGGGACCCTAACTCTACAACGTTCACGCTACCGCCACGCGCCATGGCACCGATCGAGCAAGAGAGCATCGGCATCTCCAAGTTTGACGAACTTGGCTTCCACCTTTGGAGGTGGGAGTTTGAGGTCTTCCTCGATGACAAGGGCTTGCTTGAGCTGGTCAAAGGTGAAGAAACGGCCCCTTTGGATACCGTGACGCCGGAGGAAGTAGAAGCGTACAAGAAGCGCAACAAGAAGGCGCTTGCTTTGTTGGTGTACGCGCTTGCTCCGACGCAACGCTCCCTCATTCAAGGATGCACAAAGGCTGCGGAAGCCTGGAAGAAACTTTGCACCATCTACCAGTCTACCAACCTTGCTAACCAGCTCTTTGTCTTCAAGAGGCTCGTCACCCTCCGAGCCAACAAAGGCGACGATATCATGGAGATCCTGCAGCAGATTGAGTCCCTTACTGCCGAGTGCATAGCTACCGGATGAAAGGTCGACCCTCAGCTGCAATCCATGATCCTCCTCCTGGCCTTGCCGGACAGTTGGAGTCCCATGATCACCGTCGTAGGCGGCTGGTCCGCCAATGAGCTGAAGTACCCGAAGGTGGCTGAGTACGTCCGCAACAAATGGATGTGGCATGGTGGGAGAGAGAGTGGGCCGACATCAACTTCCGCCTATGCCGTCCGCCCTCAAGGTGGAGGAGGAGGCAAGAAGGGGAAGGATGCCAACCAGGGCACCAAGAGAGGTGACAAAAAGGGGGAGTGCTACAATTGTGGCAAACAGGGCCACTACGCACGTGATTGCCCTAACAAGAAGTCGGACCAGTCCAAGAAGGGTCGGAAGAAGGACATCCAAGCCATGATGGCCAGGGAGTCTACCGACTTGACAGATCCGGAAGTCACTGTCATCGACTCTGGATCAGGCCGCCACACACAATGCAACCGGGCGGCATTCGTCACCTACGACGCCACCGAGTGGCGCATGACAGTGGCCAACGGCAAAACAGAGTTGGCCGTGGGGTAAGGCAATGTTCGCATGGAGTCGGTGGTGAACGGTAAAGTCATTCCGTGCACCATCTACGACGTACTCCACATGCCCAACTTTGGGGCAAACCTGCTGTCAGTGAGCCGCCTTACCGACAAGGGGCTCGAGGTGCTCTTCAACAAGAAGGAGGCTATCATCCGTAAGGAGGGGGACGGCGAGGTGATAGCACGTGGCAAGAGGGAGGAGGACCTGTACCTTCTCCGTACCAAGGTTGTTGCCGATGCGATGAGGACCAACGCCGCTCACCTCGCGACAAAGGATGAAGGGGACCTGGACCTGTGGCATCGCCGTTTGTGCCACATCGCTCCCTCAACGGTGAGGGACATGGCAAAGAAGGCAGTAGTGTGGGGTCTTGAGGTGAAGAGCCTCGACGTAGCCAAGGATGCCGTGTGCGAGCCGTGCGTGGTCGGCAAGGCGACACGGCAGCCGTTTAATGGCAAAGGGACGCGAGCGTCGGCAAAGTTGGAGGTGGTCCATACTGACGTGTGTGGACCATTCGAGGGCTCCATCGGGGACGCTCGCTACTTCGTCACCTTCATCGACGACCACAGCCGCAAGCTCTACCTCTACATCATCAAGAGGAAGAGTGATCGCCCTGACTTGTATGCAGGAGTTTGTGGCTGCAGTAGAGCGGCAAACGGAGTTGAAGGTGAAGGCGTTCCGGAGCGACAACGATGGCGAGTACGAGGTCTGCTCGGCATGGATGTAGAGTAAGGGGATCTCGTGGCAGAAAACTACGCCATACTCTCCGCAGCAGAATGGTATCGCCGAGAGGGCGAACCGCACCATCCTCAACATGGTCCGGTCCATGTTGAGTGACGCTGGCCTCGCGCAGCGGTACTGGGACGAGGCGGCGTGGACAGCGGCATACATCATGAACCTCACGCCGACGAAGCCGCTAAAAGACGCGGAGTCCAAGGTGTTGAAGACGCCACAAGAAGTGTGGAGCGGGAGGAAGCCAACTGTGGCACACCTCCGTAAGTTTGGTTGTGTTGGACATGCTGTAATGCAGGCACGGGAGGGGCGGGACAAGCTAGACCCGCGAACTTGCCGGTGCATCTTTGTCGGGTACAAGAGCGGGAGCAAGGCATACCGGCTCTTTGACCCGCGGAGGCAGCAGATCGTGAAGAGTCACAACGTCACGTTCGACGAGGCCAGCCATTGGACGGACAAGGACGCGGGTCTCTCCAAGCGTGGGGAGTGGCTGCCAGTCCTTGAGGGGGAGACGCTGGAGGACGCAAAAGAGGGTGACGTCCCATCGACTCCAACCGGCGAGAACCATCCGGGCAATGTTGGAGCGGCTGATTTCCATTCAGCCAAGTCGGACAATGAGTCCGAAGCGCCGGCAGCAGTGGAGCCGAACGAGGAGGCGGGGAGTGAGCCCGCATCTCCACGGTCCCCGAGAGAGGGAGAGCAAGCCAGCGCTGCGAGTGGCACCACGAGGGGGCAGTAGTAGCAGTAGCAGGCCCAGAGAAGCGGACGCGCAAAGAGGACGGCAAAGAGGTACGATGCCGCACAGGGCATCTGGACTGGCCTCCTTCGAGCGTTCTTTGCGCAAGAGGAGCCCAAGACCGTCAAGGAGGCGTTGCAGCGGAAGGATGGGGCTGAGTGGGAGGGAGCTATAAAATGTGAGCTTGCCTCCCATGAAGAAAATGGCGCTTGGCAGCTGATTAACAGGCCGGAGGGCACAAAAATCATCGGCTCCAAGTGGATCTTCAAGAAGAAGCTCACCAAGGAGGGGAAGGTAGAGCGGTACAAGGCGCGGCTGGTCGCGAAGGGGTACGTCCAGCAAAAGGGTGAACACTACGATGAAACCTTCGCGCCGGTGGCGAAGTTCGCCTCCATTTGCTCCATCCTCTCGGTGGCGGCGGTACGCGACTACAAAGTCCACCAAATGGACGTGAAACTGCGTTCCTCAACGGCGACCTAGACAAGGATGTCTACATGGAGGTGCCGGAGGGGGTAGACGCGCCGTCGGGGAAGGTGTGCCGGCTTCGCAAGGCGCTCTACGGGCTGAAGCAAGCGCCACTCATGTGGTACCCGAAAATGGACGGCTTCATGGCCGAGCTTGGCTTCAAGCGTTGCGAGGCGGATCACAGCGTGTACGTGCGGAAGCAGCCGGGGTTGCACCAGATCGTGGTACTCTACGTGGACGATCTCATCCTTGTGTCGTCGGACATGGAGGAGTTGGTGAACCTGAAGTGGTAGCTGGGCGGTCGGTTCAAAATGACCGACATGGGCGAGCTCGAGTACTACCTTGGCGTCGCCATCAAGAGGGACCGCAAGGCACGCACGCTCGAGATGGGACAGGCCAAGTACGTGTAAGAGGTGCTCCGCCTCTACAACATGGAGGAGCGTAGCCCCATCGGCACACCCATGACCACCACGTGTGAGCTGAGCTCGAGCATGGGCCCGAGCACGGACGAGGAGAAGGAGGAGATGGCAGGTGTGCCATATGAGTCCGCAGTGGGGAGCATCATATACGCCATGGTGGCGACACGGCCCGACCTGGCCTTCGCGGAGGGCCAAGTGAGCCGCTACGTTGCAGACCCCGGGCCGTTGCATTGGCAAGCGGTGAAGCGGATCCTCCGCTATCTCAATGCGACAAAACAGTCGCAGCTCGTGTTTGGAGGGGGAGCACGTGACGACTCCCTCGAGTTGGTCGGCTACTCGGATGCCGACTGGGCTGGTGATGTGGATGACAGAAAATCAACGTCGGGATATATGTTTATGCTTGGTGGTGCAGCCGTTTCATGGGCAATTAGGAAGCAAGACTGCGTGGCGCTGTCTAGCACCGAAGCGGAGTACATCGCGCTCGCGGAAGTCGCAAAGGAGGCGGTGTGGCTGAGGCGGCTGCTAAAGGAGATCGGCGTGCCACAAAGGAAGCCGACAGTACTCAACGTTGACAACATGAGTGCCATCAGCCTGACCCAGAACCCCGTACTGCACAGGAAGACCAAGCACATCGAGATCCGTCATCACTAGGCGCGGGACTTGGTGGCAAAGGGAGATGCGGCTATTGTGCATTGTGGCACTAAGCGCATGCTCGACGATGCCATGACCAAGGCACAGCTGAAGGACAGGCACAACGCGAGCTGCATGGAGCTTGGTCTGCGCTGTGAAGTTTAAAATGCTACAGGATCCAAGGACAGGACATCAAGGCTGCGGTACAAGGGGGAGATTGTTGACATGGTGTGCCCCTTGCCATGAGTGCCGTTGAAGAGTACTCCCTGGTTTGACCACTGAGGAGTGGTCAAACACCTGATCTGACTTTAGATTTAGGTTTCTTCGATTTTTCCATACAGGATCGAGCTTTGAATGGCTCAATTTGAGTGAGTATTCAGAAAGCTAGCCAAGCCCGAAAAACGGGTGTTGGGTGGGTGTAATCTGGTACCCGCCATGGGTGGCGGGATATTCCACCGCCAGGGATCCGAGTTCATTCTTAATGGCCTCCAAATGCACCCGAGGCATGAATGAGGTGACCATAAGGACCTCCTTGACCAGGATGAACTTCTCCTTGACTTCTGGGCGAGGAAAGGCGCTTTGACGGGTCATCGTCGAAGCGCCTCCCGTTGCCTAGAGTGCAAGACCAGGAGGGTGGCTCCAACAAGGGTTACTTCGACGGCCGTAGCAGGGGCTCTGCTCCGTTTTGGGCGTGCTTGGATGCGTTGGAAAGCTGAGATCACATGCTATAAGGATCTGATGTAATCTCACTATGATAAGTAACAAAAACTTGTTTCGATTCAGTTCTACTGAATGCGATGTGTTCTGCCCACTCACATCCGTGATCCTTGTGCTCCATACTCTTCACCAAAGTTGTCCATTGGCTGCTCCAAACCTTGATAGCGTGCATCAGCAAGAGCTAGGCATCCTTGAGGGTACATCCACACCCACTAGAGCCAACACTTATGACTCACTTCTAGTGGTCATATAACCCACAATCCCATGGAGAATGGCCATGTGTCCATGGCTAGCACACAAGGATCTCACCTCTCCTAAAAAGGAAGGAGAGGTACTTTTATGCTAGTCAGTACACTCTGACAAGGGAATCCTAAGACCAAGGTGTTATACCCTTTTTTGCCTTCGGCCGGAATCAGGTCGGACAGTATGCAGGGATCAACTCCGCAAGCGTTTGCTCTTCCCGAGCTATCCCCGCGACTGGGTTCTCCGGGTCCGCTCTATGCCGAACCGCCTAGCCCTTCGAAGGCATGCGACAGATCATTCACTAGACGAGCTTTGACTGCGCGTTGCTTTCCGCTAGCCTAAAGACAATCACCACATAGCTATTTCAGCAATTCACTCATCCCAATTAATCCTTAACGGTCAATCATTCACCGGATGATGCGATCTCAACACAGAGAGCCCTTCCTAAGTGCTCACAGGAATAGTTTGATCAACAGTCCACCAGACTATCAAGGCATTTATGCTTATGTTTCTCACCAGGCAGTGACGGCCAATCATCGACCGTACCATATGATGTCAAATTACAAGAACTTCGTCTAACTACACAGGGGAGAGAATTTGAACAATAATGGAATGTGTATTCAACCGAAGGAAAGTACAACCGAGCGACCAACCTCCTATCTAAGTAATCAGCAGCCTAGACATCACCCAGTAATACACGTAGACCATAAGCCTCCCGTATCTCCGGATCATCGGCTGGCGATGGTCCTGGCACAAACACCGTGCGGTGCATGGGAGCTTCGTTGCCCGCCCGTGGAACGACGCGACGTAGCTCTAATGGTCCTCCAGCGCAGCGACCTGCACGGGACAGCAAACGGGTCGGGTCCTCCTCTTGCAGGCGGGCAAGTTCTCGTTGGTAGCGGCGATAGGCTCGGTACGCCTTGGCCTGCTCTTTAGCCGCCTCCGTAGCACGCCGTCTGACGTCTCGCGCGACTTCCTACCAGCTTTCCACGCGGCGAGGTTCGTCGTCCTGGGGAAGCCTCTACAGCCACGGTTGCCAGAACTGCTCCAGGACTCCACCTGCGGGATGGTGCGCCCATTGCATCACTCCCATAACCGTTCAGGCTCCAAGGCGATGGGGGACATTGTAGCAGCTGCAGATCACGTAGAAAGTCACCGGGGAGTCTCGGGGACCACGTCTTGAGTTTGGAGGCTGGTGCTCCCGGGGGAACTCAGGACCAGGCCATGATGGCTCCGCGACGTGTTCCTCGGGGAGTGGTCTTCCCATCGAGACTGGCACACACACACCCACACACACACCCACACACACGCCGTTCCCCTATGCCCGCGATCTAGACTAACTTATCTATTGTGACTTGTCGCGAGATGGGACGCGGGTCCCGCTCGACGGTCTGGTTCAACCGAGGGGCAACAATCTCTTGGTTTAGCCGATGGTTGCAGGACCGGCTTCCTGCAGCCGCGGCAGACGAGTGTCCAGCGGCGCAACTCGCCGGTAGCGAGCGCCGTCTCGCGAGTCGGGAGCAAGAACGTCCGATGTTAATATCTCACTCGGCTTCTTGCGATGGAGCACTTGTAGTTGACTCTTCACAGCAGCTCTTCTCATCAGCAGCCCTCTTTCTCTCATCCCTCATCCTTTTATCTTCTCCTTGCGGCGCCTCTTCCCGGATTTCTTCTCACTCTCCAGTCCCACTTCGCGGCCCGCACATCAAAACGCTTCTGGATAAGGCGCTTCGAATACCGCTCATGTCCTCGAGGTTTAGACGCGACTCCGCTCCCATCAAGCCAGCCTCGGGCCGCCTTCCTTTCCTCTCGGCAGGTCTGGTTGGCTCACGCGGCCGGCCGCAATATCCTCATCGCGCCCCGTCATCTCCCGGATTTGAACTGCCCTCTCGATGATTTCTTTTCCTCGCTCGAGCGGTCGTCGGATGATTCGTCGACCTCCCTTTTTCCATTCCGCTTTCTTGAACCCGGGTTCCGGCTCCCCTTTTTCTCATTCTCCGGTGGATGAATGAAACATCATTAACACTATTATACCCTACCCCCTCAAAACAAGCTGGACGTCCCCGTCCATCCATCCCTCCTTCCTGGTTTTGTTCATCCCATTCTCCTCCTTCCGCCGGATCATCCGCCGTGCCTCTACCGCTCCCGTCCTCTTTCCGATGCGGCCTCCCCTTCCCTTTTGTCCAGTGAGGAATACTCCTCCTCTGCCCATCTCGTCCTCGCCACTGCTTCCAACTCCCGATGGAGCCCCTCTTGTTGTTTCCCTTCATTCCGCGCCTTGGGACTCCTCCGTGGGGTTATCCTGCGCTCCCCTTCTCCGGACCCTCTTCCTCGCTGTTCCTACAGGCGCCGCGCCACTTTCGTCTGCTCCGCCTGTACTCTCCTTCTAACATCATTGCTCTCCTCACATGGCATACAGAGCGGTCCATGGAGCCCTATTTGCGTGTTGCTGTACCGACGAGCACACGCGAGGTACACCCGCTGCCGGCAGCTAATGCAGTACCACCTCCAGACCCGCACCGGGCCCCTGCAGGTGGCGCATGGCTCACTTCGTGACCTCGTACACCCGAGACATTGGTACAGCGAGATGCGGCCTCCATGGCGTAGCTTCCTCTCCCCCACCTTCTTGAGACACTCACTGTATGAGAAGCACACACATTTTTCACACCACGGAGTCACTCCCCTGAGCTCTCTGAGACAGCTGGGGAAGTCTCCCTCCGCCGTGCCAGTGCGTGGTTGTGTCCAGCAGCTGCTACAGTTGTCGCGTCCCTCCTCATTGGTTTTTATGCAGGCAGCATGTGCTGCCCTCTTGCAATAATCACACCTCCCATGAGGCCTCCAGCGTTCTCCTGCAGCCGCAGCACACAATTCCCGTCACGGCGTCGTGTTCCTGCCGAAGTATGATTCTTACCTCCGTGGGGATTCCCTGCCTAACCTTCTGACAGGGCAAGCACAGCCACCCCTTTTTTGCATCCACCATCCCGAATTCCCGGTGCGTGTGGCGCGTACAGCGCCCGCATTGCCTGGCAGGTAGGCGTACCCTCCTTTCACACCACGGACAGCTACCCGTACGCAGTGTGTTCCCCTCTCTGGGTCCCTCTTCCACATCCATGCTTCTCCTCCTCTTTTCACCCACTCTTAGAGTCCCGGCCCATGCTCCATCTCGTCCTACCCCTGCTCCGTCATCCGTACTCGGTCCCCCTCGCCCCGTTCGTGCTTCGGTCTTGGGCCCCCGCTGCCCCTCGCCTCTTCCTTGCCGCGTCGGTGATTCCACGTCTGCGCCGCGTGGGGCTCGTGTTGTTCCTTCCTCTGCCCCGGTTGCCGCCCTTTGTCCTCCCTGGTGCGCCTTGCACGCCCCTCTAGACATTGGTCTCCTCAGTGAGAATTGCCGGGATTCTCTCTCTGCTCTCTGCTCCTTCTGCTGCCTCCCCATAGTTATAGAGTGTTCCGAGCGACGCGCCGGCGTATGATCGGCCGGAGCTCCGGGATGCCCCATCGTCCTGGGGCATCAGGCGTCCTGGCTCCTCCTCCGATTTCCTCTCCACGTCCATGCAGGCATCCCCTTGGTCCTTCTAGTCGATCTGGGCGTCGGGCAGGTTGATCATCCGCCAGAGCTAGAGGAGGGTGGGGTGGTAAACTTGGTCCTTGTGGGGCTGAGGATCGTGGTGCTGCCGGTGGCGGTGGGTCCCTCAGGAGGCACCACTGAGGCGTTATTACCAATGCCTCGTTCACCATTGCCAGTACCTTTCTTCTTACTTCAGGAACATCCCTGCTCCTTAGCGCCCTCATGGCCAAAACTGCCTTCCGAGCCGCCGCTCCCTCTTGTCTAGGCAATACCACCGCATTGCGATAAAGCTGTTCCACGGGGCGAGAGTCTGCATATGAGCGTGGCCCCCTCCGATCCTCCATGTTTTGGCCTTCCTCCCTCCGCTGCCTTTGATCCCGTGCCTTGGCCTCAAGGAGTCGCATCCTCGCCACGCACTGCTCGCAGTGTTGTCCCACTCCTGGCAGCATTTGCCCACATGGCCGATGGAGGGGCTGATGGCACCCTCACACCACTCGGTGGTGCCAAAATTGTCACATTCTGTGCAACGTAGGCGCCACTCTACTTTCGCCGCTCGCCGGCCTTCCTTTCCCCGTTCTTCCCTCTCCTTCTGCATCCTTTCTTTCAGCTACGGAGCACAGGCCGGGCAAACATGCACCGCTCTCTGCTGTAGTAGCTCCCCCTCCCCACAGACGTGGTGGAGGGCCACCGTGCAGTTGAAGCAGTGCTTCTTTTGCGTCCTTACCGGCCGCTTGCAGTTCCCACACTCCTCCACTTCTTCCACTCCTGGTGCGCGTGGCCCAGCAGCCTGTCCACCCTCCCTGCCGACCTCTGCTCCTGTTCCTCCAGCCTCCAAATACAACCCTTGCAATGTTTCCCCAGCCCCGGAATCTCGCATTTGGGGTGGAGTGGTGCTTTGCATTTGTAGCACTAACTCGCTTCAGTGCGGTCGTGTGGCTCGCCGCACGTCTCGCACCTCTCAATCCATCGCTTTGGAGCAGGTCTGTTCTTCCTTCCGTCCTCCCTGTCCGCTTTTTGGTGCATGAGGGGTGCACACTTCTTGCAGTCGACCACCTTTTGACAGTTCCGTATCCTTGGGTCCTGGCAGGCTGCATGCACCGGGTGTCTGTACACAAAGCAGCGGAACAGTGTGGTGGCATCCATCGGTTCCTCACAGCTGCCGCATGGTTCCTTCTTGTCTTGCGGTACACTGGATCTTCTGGCTCCAATGCCTGAGCGGGCTCTCTCCTATTCCCTTTCCTTCTGCAGTTCCTCCTCACTGTCGACTCCCATGTCTTCCTTGAGACGTGTTGCGCAGACCTCGCACATCTTGATGTCGTACATGATATCCAGGTCCAAGTCACAGCAGGCCAAATGTAGGCTGGCCCTACATCCCTCACACACCACCTCTCCCTGTCCAGCGACCGGATCCCTGCACGTTCCGCAGAGTTGCGGAGCCGCATGCTCCGCTTCCTCTTCTTCATCCCGGTCATTCACTTCAATGCTCACTTCAAGCTCCTCCTGCCGACTCCCTTCCCCTTCCTACGCTTGTGTTGGCCCCACTACTGCCCCCCGCCGAGAGCTGGTTGGTGACAGAGATCTATCATCAGGGGGAAGTGGGTCCCACCTTGGAGGAGGGGCATGGAGCAAGCTGCACTGCTCTTCATGTACCGGTGGAGGTTCTCTTTCCTCTTCCTGTTTCTCCATCCCTCTCCGTTGCCTCTTCCCTCCTGTTCGAGTTCCCCAAGGCCCTTTTTGCTTCTTCTCTTGTTGCTCCTTTAGCTGCCTCTCCGCCATTGCTGCTGGTGGCGCCTGCGCCCATGGCGCCGCGCCGGGTGGAGCTGTTGCAGGTGGCAGCACCTCTTGTTCCCGCTGCTCTGCTGCTGCTGGTGCTGGTGGCTTCGCGCTTCGAGCGCTACGCCGGGTGCAGCTGCTGCTAGCAACAGCTCCTCCTGTTCCTGCTGCTCTGCTGCTGTTGCTAGTGGGGCCTGCGCCTGGGGCGCCGCGCCGGGTACAGCTGCTGTAGGAAGCAGCACCTCCTAGTCCCGCTGCTCTAATGCTGCTGCTGGCGGTGGCGCTTGCGCCTCGAGTGCCGCGCCGGGAGCAGCTGCTGCAGAAGACAGCACCTCCTGGTCCCGCTGCTCTACTGCTGCTCCTGCTGGTGGTGCCCGCGCCTCAAGCGCCGCGCCGGGTGCAGCTGCCGCAGGAGGCAGCACCTCCTGGTCCCGCTGCTCTACTACTGCTGCTGCTGGTGGCGCCCGCGCCTCGAGGGCTGCGCCGGGCATAGCTGCTGCAGGAGACAGCACCTCCTGGTCCCGCTGCTCTGCTGCTGCTGCTGCCGGTGACGCTTGCGCCTCGAGCGCTGCGCCGGGAGTAGCTACTGCAGAAGACAGCACTTCCTGGTCCCGCTGCTCTACTACTGCTGCTGCTGGTGGCGCCTACGCCTCGAGCGCCGCGCCGGGTGCAGCTGCTGTAGGAGGCAGCACTTCTTTGTCGCGCTGCTCTGTTGCTACTGCTGCCGGTGGCGCTTGCACCTCAAGCGCTGTGCCGGGAGCAGTTGCTGCAGAAGACAGCACCTCCTGGTCCCACTACTCTACTGCTGCTGCTGCTGGTGGCGCCCGCGCCTTGAGCGCCACGCCGGGTGCAGCTGCCTCAGGAGGCAGCACCTCCTGGTCTCGTTGCTCTACTGCTGCTGCTACTGTTGGCGCCCACGCCTCGAGCGCCGTGCCGCAAGCTATTGCTGGAGGAGGCAGTTCTTTCTGTTTCCGTAGTTGGGGTCTCCGAGGGTACACCTTTGATGCAGGTCGACCATCCGCCGTATCTAACGTTTTCGTTCGGGGAGGTAACTGTTGCTGGGCCTCTGATTCGGCTGCTGGTGCCGGTTCCTCCGAGGTCCTGGGGCGTCCGATAAGGGATTTTCCTTGTTCTGCCCGACGGCGCTTTTTTGTGCCACTCTCCATTTCCACCCCAGCATGTTTTCCATTTTCCTCGTCTCCCTCTTGCTGCTGTGCCTGTTGTTGTAGCGTACTGGTCTAGCTCCCTGCACGTGTGCCTCCACGTGTGCCGAGATAGGCACCCCAATACCCGACGAAACATGCCGGGTCCCCGCGGCCAAAGAAACCTCAGAGATGGTTGTGGTAGTGATGGACAGAGGAGAGCGTTGTGGGCGAG
Source organism: Penium margaritaceum (assembly GCA_023375785.1). Classification (NCBI taxonomy): domain Eukaryota; kingdom Viridiplantae; phylum Streptophyta; class Zygnematophyceae; order Desmidiales; family Peniaceae; genus Penium; species Penium margaritaceum. The sequence continues at coordinate 121,443 of SZWC01000428.1, forward strand.
AAGGCGACGGAGGTGCCCGTGCAAACGTAGCCGCCACCTCTTCCACATCGTCCTCGGTGCTAAGGCGGGGCGGGTTGCCGCCACCCAAAGCAGCTTGCCAGCGAACAGGAAGCTTCTCGAGCCGCTCACGGCGCACCATGATGTTGGAGGTGTGGCGGCCCTCGAGCCACACATAGACGCCATCGACGGCCCAAATCTGGTAGCATTAGTCCAAGAGGGTTACTTCATTGTGCGGTGCCCGTCCGATCTCCTCTGGCTTCGGCCTCACGCCGTCACCCACCTGGAAGTCATCTACCATGAGGCCAACATTTGCACGGTCCACCCCACGCTGTGCTGCGACGGACCCTCGCCTGCGAGCCTCTTGGAGATACTTCTGGAGCCAAGCTCCTCGTTGTTTCATGAATTCCACCTCATTAGCCACCGTCGATCCCTCCTCTCGTGGTGGCACCGGTGCGTCAGGCATGAGGGACAGGGTGGCCATTATCAAATGTTGTTGGCCATGACGCAGCATGTAAGGTGAGAAGCTGGTGGAGGAGTTGGGTGTGATGTTGTACTCATAGACAATGTCCTCCAGCTGCTCGTCCCATTGTGCAGTGTCAGCCGACAGTTTGCGGATGGTGTGGGTGATGGCCCCATGCATGCTTTCGACCTGACCCTGCGCCTGCGGCCGATAGGGTGCCCCATTATCAATCTGGATGTTGAAGTAGGCGCCCAACTCCGTGAACATCCCAGCAAAGTGTGAGCCGTTGTCACACTGGATGATTTTGCATCCGCCTCCCTGGTAGATGACCTCCTCTTTCAAAAACGCTGCAGCGTGTGCTGCATCGGCTTTGGGAACTGCACAAGCCATGACCCACTTGGTCATGTGGTCGATGCCCAGGATCCAGTGCACATTCTTGCGTTGAGTGGTGCGGAGGGGGCCATGGATATCAATGATGACGCGCTCCATGGGTGCGCCAAGACGGGCACACACGAAATGAGGTTGGTGGATTTGTTGGCGGGGTAAGTGAAAGATGCATGTCCCATACGTGGCAACCACCTCCCCAATCTATTTCTTCAAGCCCACCTAGTACACCTGCGGGACCAAGGCTTCATAGACCGTTGCAGAGTGCGTGTACATGCGGTCGTGCTCTTGCATGATGAGTTTATCCCTCAGCGGCACCGGGGCGCACCACCGCAGTCCATATGCGTCCTCTTCTTGCCGCTACAGTCGCTTCTGCAGCCACACGTATTTGTTGAGTGTGGCTTTTGCATCCGAGCGGACATGGGCATCTGGGTAAACCTCCGTCATGATGCGGGCCCCAGATAAGACATGGGCCCGTGCCCAGTTGGACCACTCGTATGTCTTGGCTGGTGGTTCCATTTGCCAGTGGTCCAGATCACTCCCAGGGGCCAATGCAAGGAGGCGACTCCGCATCTCCTCAAAGGATTCTAGTGGTAGTGGTACTCTGTGACCAGCTGATTCTGCCTGATGTTGTTCATCGCCTGTCCCCAGCGGGATGGCACCACTACGCGTGCGTTTAGAGGAGCTGCGCATGGCGGTCGGTCCCGCCGTGCCCGTGGAGGTCGTCATAGTGGGGCGACGAAGGCGAGATGAAGTGCGCCGCGTAGTGACAGGTAGTCCGGCAGGTGTTGTAGCAGCAGCTGGCACGTTGGTCCCATCAGGTACAGGCTTGCGGATGACCTGTGGATTATCCACCAGAGGTGGCCCTGCTCCAGGCGCGGCGGGCGGTTCCTGGAGATAAGAGCTGCTTGGCGCGACTCTGGCATCACCGCCAGACGGTGGATCATGCACCGGGATGGAGGCTGCTCCGGGCGCAGCAAGTGGTTCGTGGGGGTGAGAGGTGCTCGGCGCGACTCCGGCATTACCGCGAAACGTTTGATCATGCACCGGCAGGGAGGCTGCTCCGGGCGTTGATGACACAGGTACAAGAGGAGAAGGCGAAGGAGAGGAAGGGCGAGGAAGAGGGCCAAAGACCGGAAGTGCGATGAGGGTTTCTCGCTGGTGCGGGGGAAGGGGCAGGGAGGGGGCAGGAGGAGAAGGGGGCCTCTGATCTGCCGCAAACGGTTGCGTTACGGGGAGGGTGTCCGTCGCGCTCAGGGTTGGTGGGGACTGAGGGTGCGCAGGACCCGCGTCATTCCCCACTTGGGTAGGCGGCGAGGGAGGAGGAGGTACAGACGCCGGAGGTGGGACGGCGTTCGCTGATGGCTGATTGGCTGAGGAGACTTCCTCCCCACCGTGTGGCGAGTTCTCGTTGCTAGTGCTCGAACTATGCTTCGAAGAGGGAGAACCGAGTCGCTGGCGGTGAAGCCAGCGCATGAACACTCTCAGCGCCCTGCCGTCACGAGGGTTGGCCGTCCGTGCTGGGAAGACGCGGCGAAGGCTCGCATGATCCTGCTCATCAGCTTCTGCATGGCGGTAGGCAGCCCGCAGTATGACCCCTCGACGAGCAAAGGGATGCAGGTTTATGGGAAGGGGGTCTTGGTGATGCTGTTGCACTGCCTAATCAAGGAAGCAGCGGAAAACACGGGCTCCGCGGTCAAGAGAGAGGTCAAGGGGATAGAGGAAGCAGAGGAAGTCGTGATGGTACAAATTGAAGCTTGTCGTCAGGAATGGGAGGAGTCCGGCCTGCCTGCATTTCGGGTGCTCGGGAGTCATTATCTAGTGCAGGAAACAGCGAAAGGCTGCCGTGCCATCAGCAGTAGAAGAGTCTAGTGGGTAAAGGTGCCGCAGTCCCTCCAAGTACTCCTCCCACTCAAAATCCAACCTCTGCACGATGCTGATAATGAAGGAGCGAGTGACGTCACGGATTAGCTGTTGTTGTAGGCGCTGTTCCAACTCGTCGACAAGCTGCCTAGCCTGGTCGACCATCGCGCAGATGGCACAATACTGCTGTGAGATGTCTTTGCGGAGGGACAGAACCCTCGTTCGCTGTTGGGACATGTCCTGCAATCTGGCACGGACAGAGGCCCAGTCCGCCTCACACTCCGTTCGCAACTGCCGGAGGTCAGAGAGCTGAGCATCGAGCTGCTGTAGCCCTGAAGTCAAGCGAACCGCTTCTGCCCGTGTGGCCCTGAGGGTGCGGCTCTGTTCTGCACGTTGGTCGATGAGACGTTGCCCTTCAGCCGCGCGTGGTTCTTCCCCTCTGTCCGCAGCCTCGTTCCACGCATCTTGCTGGCGCCGCACTTCCTGAAGTCTAGCTCCGATGGCGGTGACTTGGGCCTCTTGCTTTTGGACACGCTGGTGGCCGTTGGTGCGGGCACATTCACACGCAGAGAGGGTGGTCCTGGCTTGCGCTAGGTTCGCGGGAGCACTGCGTACTTGGCCCGCGTATGACCGCAGCCATGTCATGTGTTGCTCCCAGAGTCTCTCCACTTGTCCCGCCCATGCTCGATTTTGGGTTAAATGAAGAGCCAATGTTTGCCACCATGCCTCGCCGCTGTGGGGGTCAGGTGCTTCCGGGGAAGGTGGGGGTGCCGGGCAGGGATCGTCCATGCCGAGGTTGTCAAGAAGGTCTGCCGCATCGGCCATGGTGAGAAACGCTGCAAGCTCGCGACCCTCCAACTCAAGAGCAGCACTCGTGGACACCGTGTTTCTAGCGAGTTCGTGCTCGTAACGTGCCCAAGCTGTGTGGTCCATCTCTGGTGTGATGTCGTTGGCCCGTCGGTGGTCATTGATAGGAGATGCGGGAGAAGTATGTTCCAAGTCATCCACAGCTGTGTCTGTCTCATTCGTGGATCGTCAGTTCTTTAAGCGGCGTGAACTGCGGGAATGAGAATTTGAGGGTTGCCGTCGGGATCCACGAGACGGTACCCGGGCGGTTTGGGGCGAACGGGCGGGATGGACGTGCCGCCGTGACCGTCGGAGGGCAAGGGGCATGTCAGGCTCCAGAGCTCGTTGATGTGTCGGAGGGTTTCCTCGAATCCCCGCCAATCTTCTGGAGACGCGTTCAGCGATGAGGATGACATCTTCCGCCGTTGCATGCATGTCTTCCACGGGACCTGTGTGTGCCTCTGTCGGATCCGGTGCATGATTCTCCGGAGAGTCACTGCTGTCCGTGGATGATGCCGGTGCGTCAGCGACGAGTCTCATGCAGCGGGAGCCGGTGGATTGATTGCCCGCATGTACTGCGTGGTTGGTCGAGAAAGCCTGCCCCATCAGCAATCGCGCATTCCGCTGAGCTGGCGCTTCCGTTGCGTCGAAGTGAAGCTAGACGTATGATGGCACCCCGTCATCATCGTACAATGTCATGCATTTCCCCCGAGCAAAATTATCACGTCGCATGCCGTCAGCCAATCGTTGGCGAGGAGGACGTCGTAAGTGTGTGTTTCACACACCTGAACCGGCAAACTTTGGTGTATATTTCCGACCTGAAGGTGAAATAAATCAATTTGACCCTCGGACTTAGTGATTTCGCCGCCCGCGATGCCGAACCGGATATCGATAGCGCGAACAAGGTTCGACCAATTGATCCGCCGGATGACGCGCATGGCCACCATGGTATGTGTGGCACCTGTATCCACGATCGCGATGAATTTCACACCGGCAATCCATATAGGGCATGAGACGACCGTGCATGTGTACTCCGGCACCGGTTGACGGCATAATGTCATCGGTCGCCATGCGAGAGCCCCCGCCTCAAGAATCTCATGAACAGTCCGTCAGGTCCCATCGACATGACCCCTCATCATGCGGTGACCGTACGACTCGAGCCAATAGGTGACTCTCCAGCCGGATGATGCCAGCGCAGCGTTGATCTCTTCAAAGAAGGTTTCCAACTGTGTAATTTGCCCTGGCAGATGGGTAAGGACCTCCATCCAAGGTAGCACGAGGTGTATTCGGTCGAAGAATTGCCGGATTGCATCCGCTGCTACCGAGCAGACCGCTGCTGCTAGCAGCGGCGACACGACCGTTGGAGCGCACGCCGTGGGTGCAGGGGCGGAGTCGCGTCGCGTTTGGCGAAGCCAATCTCCGTACTCCTTGTGCGTCCATCCAGGCGCATCCTTGAAGAGGTCGGTTTTGCGTCGTACATTTAGGTGACCCATGTCGTCATTTTCTTGAGGAAAGCCTTCAAGAGGGTACGCCCAGCGATACTCCTCAGCGGTGAGATCCCCTGCTTGGCCTTGAATCAGGACGGCCTTGCCAAAAGGGGACTCGGGCGGAGGTGGGCCATCGCCATGTGACGGTGCTTCGAGAGAACCACGATCCTTCCACCCTTCACGTGGGAGCCGGCTAAGAGCGTCTGTATTGCGATTCGCGAATGCTGGCTGGTTCTTGATCGTGAGGTTGTATCCTTGGAGAAGCAGGGCCCATTTGCCCAGGATCCCTTCATCGTTTTGGGTTGTGAGTAACCACTGGAGGGCCTGATGGTCCGTGAGAATGGTGAAGGGTTTACCATTCTTGACATAATCTTGGTAGAACTGAATGGCCCATAGTACCGCCAGACATTCTCCTTTCACCGGAGGGTACTTGGCTTCTGCATTGTTGAGCGCACGGCTGCCATAGCAGACCACTCTCATCATGCCATCATCTCCTCGTTGAGACAGGATGGCCCCAATGCCCTCTTGTGAAAAGTCTGTTGTGATGACGAACGGGAGGTTGAAGTTTGGGAATTCCAGGATTGGGGCCGTGATGAGGCGATGCTTGATCTCGGCCCAGGCAAGCTGGCATACTTCAGTCCATTCAAATGGCTTGTCTTGATGGGTAAGGCGCTGAAAAGGATGAACAATCTTCGCATGGTCGCGGACAAATTTGCGGTAGAAGCTCACAAACCCGAGGAAGATCTTGACTTGGGATGATGTAACCGGCCATTTCCAGTCACGAACAGCTGCGATCTTTTCTGGGTTTGTGGATATGCCCTGTGCATTGATGATGAATCCCAGGAATTCCATGCTGTCTGCTCCGATGACACACTTGGCAGCCTTCAGATGGAGGTTTGAGGAGCGTAGGGCTGAGAAGACAGCGTCAAGTGAGGCCATTAGTTCTTGAAAGCTGAACGCCGCGACCATGACGTCATCCTCGTAGCAGCATGCGTTAGGTATGTCGCGCAACACCTGGTCCATCACGCGTTGGAACGTAGCACTGGCGTTACGCAGCCCAAAGGGCATGCGCGTGAAGGAATACAACCCATCTAGAGTGATAAAGGCTGTCTTCAGCATAGAGTTGCGATCCATGGGGATGGTGTGAAAGGCCGACTTGACATCGAGCTTGGCGAACCAACTCTTTTTGCACTGATGCTCTTGGATGTCAACAATGAGGGGCATGGGATATGCATCCTCAATTGTGACGTTGTTGAGGTCGCGGAAGTCAACACAGAACCGCTTCGTACCGACTGGCTTCCCCACGATCACCAGATTGGAGCGTCACGGGCTTTCTACTTCCACAATCATACCTTGTTCCTTGAGTTCTCGCAGACCTTCGTTGATGACATCCTTTTGATCTTGTAGTAGACGTCAAGCTTTCTGCTTATGTGGCGGCGCGTCTCCTGTGTTAACAACATGGACTGTGTCAACTGCTCCGACCTCGGCCGATTTGCCTGCGAACACTTCTTCATGGTATTCGAGGAGCTCCCTGACTTCTTGTTTCTGTTGTTCTGTCAAGCGCTCGTGAAGCATGTGGTTCCATCGTTGGAAATGAAGAACCGTTGGTGGGGGTGGCTCTTCATCTCCCACCAGACCGGCTCCAAGGTTAGGGTTTGGGTCCCAATAGTCATAGACCTGCAGGCTAAAATTTTCGAGACCCGCTGGGCGAGATGGTGAGGGCCCTGGATGGACGGGGTGGGGGTTCATCATCGAGGCGCAGCCAGCCGACATCACTCATTGGCTCGTCATCTGAATCATCCGAGCCCCCGTCCTCACAGCAGGCAGTGTCGCTGTCGCACACCACCATTTTTCCTTTGCGTTCCACCTCCATAACGGGGTCGCTTGGCATCATTGGTCGTGAGTTCCCCTGCATAGGAGAGTGATCCGAGAGCTGAGGGAGCCGAGAACGAGGAAGGGTGGATGGCACCCTACCAGACTCGCTGGGGTGTACGGCGGCTGAAGGGGGAAGAGCCACTCTGGGAACGTCACCGATGGTCTGGATATTGGCCCCATCAGGATCTGAGGTCGATCATCTGACAGAGCAGCTGGTGTTCGTTCGGGATACGGCTGTTCCGCCGTAGGCACGCGGTCCAGCTCTTGTTCCTCCTGAGTTGGTGCTGATAAAGTGGGCAGGACATCGTGCCTTGGGAATGCCAGGATAGAGTTTCTGGCGACGTGGTCCTCTGCGCAGGCTTCCTCCAACGAGAAGGGGTGGCCAAATTGTGTGGGCATTGATGTTCGTGGTCCCACGATGAGTGCTGCACACGTGGTATACCCTGATGAAGTCAACTGCATGACATCCTCTGAATAGAACAAAGCGGCCTGTCGGGGAATGAGGTAATCTGTTCCCAACAGGACATCATAAGTGCGAGCCACCGTGAGTTGCATTCGTACGACTTCGTGGATGAGGCCCACCTGTAGGGGAAGATCATCTACGATGCCATGTCCTGCATCCATGCCGCCTGACGCATTTGTGAACACTTTGGTGGTTGGTCGAATTTTGTGATGCCAGCCGACCGCTTGCAGGACTTGAAGAGTTACTGTAGTGTGAGTAGCACCAAGGTCAATGATGGCCAGGAATTTCTTGCCGCATATCCACACAAAGCAGCTGGTTACTTTGTGGTGGGGAGCCTGTGTGCGCGGTGGAGCCAGGGGCATGGGTCGCCATCCCCAGGTGTCAGGCTCATCTCGGATAGCCAGCCTGCTGAATCGGTCATGTGGGGTCTGTGTACAGGTAAGGTGAATGCCAGCTGGTCGAAGCTTCTCCGCGTACTCTTGCAAAACTGCTGCGAAGTCCGGGAGACAAGTGGGGTTTTGCTGTAAGTATTCTCCTAAGGACACCTCCAGGAACGGACGATGGAAGGAGGTCATGACACCTGCAGAGGGTGCACTGCGTGCCGTAGCTTCAAAGGACACCTTCTGGCGACGCGGTGGTGTGGGACCCCTTGGCGGTGGCGCGCGCGTAGGTGGCGGATGGTTCCTGGGCATCGCTGTGATCTGACTTGGCAAGCGCGTTGAACGCGCTTCTACACACTTCTGAAGATCAGCTTCGGCCTGTTCCTATCACTCCTTGTGTTGGCGCATGCGTTCATACATCTCCGCAATCGAACATCCCTCTACGCCTTGCGCTTGAGCCACCGTGACCGATTCCCGTTCTGCCTCCATCGGGGGGGGTCTCCGTGGTCTGTTCCTCCGATCGAGGAAGTCTGAGCTTCACGTTCCGTGCCGATGCATCTGAAGTGGATGGTTGGGTGGCGGCTGGGATTTCTCCAGTTTCCCTCTGCTGCGCATATGCTTTCCATTACGCCGGTCCATTATCTGCCGGACCAGAGGGTCGGGCAGTGATGTTGGGGCCAACAGCTTGCCGGGCCGCGGCAGCTCCAGCCGATCCGCGCCCCTGGTATTGTCCTCCTCTGGCTGACACACCGGGCATTGGGATGGGGTTCGGGCACTCTCGACGCAGATGAGTGAACTCTCCGCATCCATAGCAACTCCCTGGTGGATAGTTATGGGGGTTCATCGGGTTGGGTGCCGAAGCGCCCGTTGGCATGCGAATAGTGGGCGCCACATGCTCCTTTGGTGCAGATTGCTCTCGGGCCGCACGTCGTTTTATCTCCCGTTGCTGATGTTCCGCTTCCTCCTTCAAGGCGTCCAGCGTATTGAACTGGCGGAGATCTAAAGTGTTGGCTATCGCTGGGACAAGAGAATCCCGATAGTAATCCTTGATCATGCATAAGGGAATGTCGACGCAACGCACCGAGATCTTGGTAAACTTGTCGTTATGCAACTTGATGTTTTGTCTAGACTTCATGCGGATTGTACGAATCTGGAGCTCCGCCTCCTCCAGGCTCATGAGGTCAAAGCGCTTAGTCATCCTGTTTGCCAGGTCGTCAAAGTCAGCAAAAGGACGTTCCTTATGCTCTGCCGTAAACCACTCCAGGGCTTTCCCTTGTAGTACGAGATGTACCGCTGGGACAATATAGTCAGGGGACAGCAGTCCGTAGTCGAGATAGGTGCCCAACTTAGACAGCCACATAGCCGGGTCCTCCTCTGGTTCACCTTTGAAGACGTCGAGCATTGGGAGGATGTAGGAAGCCTTTGCCGCTGGGCTTGTGGTCAGTTCCTGCAGAGTCACCATCTGCACCTGTGCCCGCTGCGGGGCCCCCACGTGAGATCGGTGTGCCTGCGCCAGGCCAACTTCCCTAGTACCAGTCGACGAAGCAACCGCTGCTCCCCTTGGTCGAGCGCGTCCTGCATCGGTTCCTCCCAGTCCATAACTTCCCATGTGCTGTCTTGTGGTTCTCGTCTGCACCCGTACAGCATACTGCTTACTTCCATGAGCCACTGATGCTTGTCCAAGTCCGGTCACCCCAGCCACCATGCGAGATTGCTGCTGGAGTCTTCCTACCGCTGACTTAGCCGACGTCTTGCCTGTTTGATGATGAGACGGCTGCCATCTTGACTGCACAGGTGGTATGGTGTTTTTCGTTGATAGAGCCCCGGTGTGGACGTGTGCATCGGCAATGGCGCGTGTTTGCCTGGTGGGTCCAATTGTGGATGAAGCACTGACCCCTCGTGGTTCTGGAACATCTCGGCGGCGTGATGCAGTTACTACAGAGGGCGTCCTGCTCACGTGTTGCTGTTGCTGGGGCTGTGACATGGCATTCAAGCGATGCGAAGTCACAGCGGACTGATCATCCCGTCGAGCTTCCCTAGGCCGTCGTCCCATTGCCTCCAAATTTCTCTCCGTCCGAGGTGGAGACATTCCGCTTTCCGAAGCCGGTCGGTGAGGGTAGGCAGTTGGGCTAGAGGGGACCACCCTGGGACGGAAGGTGACAGGTTGATGCAAGGTGTGTAGTGCCTGCACCGAAGGGTGATCGAATGGTATCTCATCTTCTTCTGCTTTGTCTTCCTGGACGTCGTCCAAATCTGCATAATCCCTGTCATGGGTGGCGGAGGGTACCAGTGAGGGGGCCCTTGGGGTAGAGAATTCGAGACGCCATGGTGCTGCTTGCGTTGGCGTCATCTCCACTGCCTCGTAGACGGTTCTCCCATCTGGCGTTGTGACCTCATGAAGCAAAACTGGTCCTTCATCTGCCTCTGGTTCCTCTTCTTCTTCCGATACATAGTCCTCCACCTGCATAGATTCGTGGTGCCCGTCCGGGTCATGCGGACCAACTTCCTCTGGATCCTCCTGTGTTGGGCCCGCCAACCGCGCCTGTCGGATCGCCTTCCATTCACGGAGCTCCTCGAGCCGTCACAGGTGAAACTCCTCTTCTTCATCGGGATCCATCTCGTCTGCTTCGTTATACAACTGCGAGGACTGATCATTCGCCGGATCCCTCTCAAAGTTAGGATCAAGCCCTGGCGGATCCTCGGGGCTTTTTTCGTAACAGCGCGTGGGGGCGGCTCATCTCATCTTTGCTTCTTCGAAAGCGCAAGACGCGGCAGCGTTCGTCCTCGCGTCGCCGACGCCACTCGTTGAATAACCCACCGGCACGGGTGCTGTATCCTGGTGCCGAGGATCTTCGTTCGATCGAAGATCCCACGGCTCTCCCCGTGAAGAACCTCGCCCCAGATTATAGACTGATCTGCAGGCACATGTAACACTCATTACAGAAAACAAATGAAATCCACGCTCACCGCACCATTATCACTGTTACATCCTTTTTCGCCTTCTGCCGGAATCGGGTCTGACAGTATGCGAGGATCACCTCCGCAGGTGTATGCTCTTCCCGAGCTATCCCCGCGATTGGATTCTCCGGGTCCGCTCTATGCCGAACCGCCTAGCCCTTCGAAGGCATGCGACAGATCATTCACCAGACGAGCATTGACTGCGCGTTGCTTTCCGCTAGCCTAAAGACAATCACCACATAGCTATTTCAGCAATTCACTCATCCCAATTAATCCTTAACGGTCAATCATTCACCAGATGATGCAATCTCAACAAAGAGAGCCCTTCCTAAGTGCTCACAAGAATAGTAGGATCAACAGTCCACCAGACTATCAAGGCATTTATGCTTATGTTTCTCACCAGGCACTGACGACCAATCATCGACCGTACCATATGATGTCAAACTGTAAGAACTTTGTTTCGACAACTACACAGGGGAGACAACTTGAACCATAATGGAATGTGCATTCAACCGAAGGAAAGTACAACCAAGAAACCAACCTCCTATCTAAGTAATCAGCAGCCTAGACATCACCCAGCAATACACGCAGACCATAAGCCTCACGTATCTCCGGATCATCGGCTGGCGATGGTCCTAGCACAAACACCGTGCGGTGCATGGCAGCTTCGTTGCCCACCCGTGGAACGACGCGACGCAGCTCTAATGGTCCTCCAGCGCGGCGACCTGCACGGGACAGCAAACGGGTCGGGTCCTCCTCTTGCAGGCGGGCAAGTTCTTGCTGGTAGCGGCGATAGGCTCGGTACGCCTCGGCCTGCTCTTCAGCCGCCTTCGCAGTACGCCGTCCGACGTCTCGCGCGACTTCCTACCAGCTTTCCACGCGGCGAGGTTTGTCGTCCCGGGGAAGCCTCTGCAGCCACGGTTGCCAGAACTGCTCGAGGGCTCCACCTGCGGGATGGTGCGGCCACTGCATCACTCCCACAACCGTTCGGGCTCCAAGGCGATGGAGGACATTGCAGCAGCTGCAGATCGCGTAGAAAGTCACCGGGGAGTCTCGGGGACCACGTCTTGAGTTTGGAGGCTGGTGCTCCCGGGGGAACTCAGGACCAGGCCATGATGGCTCCACGACGTGTTCCTCGGGGAGTGGTCTTCCCATCCGAGACTGGCACACACACACCCACACACACACCCACACACGCCGTTCCCCTATGCCCGCGATCTAGACTAACTTCTCTATTCTGACTTGTCCCGAGACGGGACGCGGGTCCCGCTCGACGGTCCGGTTCAACCGAGGGGCAACAATCTCTTGGTTTAGCCGATGGTTGTAGGACCGGTTTCTTGCACCCGCGGCAGACGAGTGTCCAGCGGTGCAACTCGCCGGTAGCTAGCGCCGTCTTGCGAGTCGGGAGCAGGAACGTTCGATGTCAATATCTCACTCGGCTTCTTGCAATGGAGTACTTTCAGTTGACTCTTCACAGCAGCTCTTCTCATCAGTAGCCCTCTTTCTCTCATCCCTCCTCTTTTTATCTTCTCCTTGCGGCGCCTCTTCCCGGATTTCTCCTCACTCTCCAGCCCCACTTCGTTGCCCACACATCAAAATGCTTATGGATAAGGCGCTTCGAATACCGCTCCTGTCCTCGAGGTTTGGACGCGACTCTGCTCCCATCAAGCCAGCCTCGGGCCGCCTTCCTTTCCTCTCGGCAGGTCTTGTTGGCTCACGCGGCCCGCCACAATATCCTCCTCGCGCCCTGTCATCTCCCGGATTCGAACACGCCTCCTGATGATTTATTTTCCTCGCTCGAGCGGTCGTCGGATGATTCATCGACCTCCCTTTTTCCACTCCGCTTCCTTGAACCCGGGTTCCGGCTCCCCTTTTTCTCATTCTCCGGTGGATGAACGAAACATCATTAACACAAGGACCTTTTTAGATATTTCTTCCATCAGGTCTTGACCCTAGACCTCTTGCCTTTTTCTTTTCTCAGGCTAAGGCATGGATCGTCATCCATGATTACCCAGATATTAGCGGTCCATGACCCGAGAAACTTAAAAAACTCATATCTCCCTTTCGACCGTTAGATTGGTCTGAAGCTTAGACCATAGATAATTGCCACCTAATATTTCCAATGTAGAAGTCGGATCAAAAATCAGAGGATGATTCCACATGCCTTAATGCATAGAGGCAATAGGCCTCACTTGCCATATCATAGCCACTCATGAGCATCTGCGCACTCTTCGCGTTCCACTTCTGCTATTTTTCCTTTGGTGCGTTCATGTGTACCAAACTACCCAACGTGCGAAGATGACCCACGCTCAGCTTCTTGCCAAACCATGCCTCGTACGGCATCTGCTCCAACGTCTTAGTAGGACTGTGGTTCTGGGTGTAGATAGCAGTAGTCACGGCTTCAGTTCAGAAGTCGTAGGTCAGCTGAGCGGCATGCAGCATGGAGTGCACTGACTCAACAATGGTATGATTAGCGCATTCTGCTACAACATTCTATTACAGCGGGTATGGTACAATACGCTACGCCTTGATACCATCTGCTCTGAGGTAGTCTTGGAAGTCCTTGCTCAGGTATTCTCCGCCACAATCGCTCCACAGTGCCTTGATCTTCTTCCCGGTCTGGTTGTCCACCATTGCCTTGAACTCCTTGAACCTGTCAAAGTACTTGTCCTTGGAAGCAAGGAAGTACACAACAGTGTAACGGCTGAAATCATCAATAAACATTAGGAAGTACTTAGAGTCTCCAAAGCTTGGGTCTGCATTGGACCACACAAGTCTGTGTGGACCAGCTCTACTACCTCCTTCGCGCGCTCCTTTGCTCAAGAGAATGTCTCACGATGCTGCTTTCCCTCCAAACAGCTGATGCACAACTTCTGCTCAAGATGGTTTGCAAGTCACATACCTTCTGTTTCATTTGAAGCTGCTGCAAAGTGCGCATGCCGATGTGGCCGTATTGCGCATGCCAGATTTTGCTCACGCGGGATCTTGGTTGCATCCAACAGGCGTTAAATGTTGCCTTTTTTTTCCAACCAGGCAAGCTCCTCTCATGTTTCCTTGTCGAGGATGTAGCCATAGTCGTTATCAAAGATGACTCGCAGTCCTGTGTTTGTGACGGAGGACACTGAGAGAAGGTTGAACGCAACATCAGGTACATACAGGACGCCATGGAACACTCCCATTTCAATGCCACGTGGGGTCTCCAACCACATCTCCACAATCCCAATCTCCTGACAATACACCACCCGATGATCACCCAAATAATTGGTCGGGAGGGGAAAATAATGTAGCTGCGAAAACCACAACACAATCCAGATTTTGCTCACGCAGGATCTTGGTTACCTCCATCAGGCTCTTAGTACATCTCAAGTCCTTGTACCATAAAACTTCCGTCTTTTCTTCCTGCGACATATCAGAATTCATCATGAAGAGGCATTCATGCATCTCCTTTGCCACGTTCATGTTGTACTATAGCCTGGCTCTACTACTGCTTTTGCTGCTGTTGCTAACGTTGTTGTGACTGGTGCTGCTGCTGGTATTGTGGAGACTGTTGCTTGTGCTGCTACTCCTTTTTGCAGTGTCCTTCTTTCTAGTAGTAGTGGTATTTGCGTTTCTTCTTGCCTCTCTGCTGCCTAGAATGCTGTTGCTACTATTGGTTGCACGAGCTCGTGGCCACAAAAACTGCTTCACTGTTCCCAGCACCATTGTGCTTTGCTGGATTGCGACATAATTCCACCTGTACCAGGTATGTACAGATTAAATCAAGGTCGAGAGTTGACTAGTACTCTAGCGTCTCTTGTACCGTGTCGTAGCTAGTTGGCAATCTCCTCGGTATGAGGAGGATGAAGCGCGTCTCTTCCACAGGGTTGGCGGCCGCTCTAAGCTACTTCGCCAGCTCCTTTGCCCTTTCCAGGTACGCCTCCATCCCTTCACCACCCTGCATTTCAGCGCCATCATCTTCTCCTCCAAAGCATAAGGAATGCAGGATCCTTGCTCTCATACTTCTTGCACAATGTATTCCATCCCTCCTTTGTAGTAGCCTTGTCACACACGTACTAAAGATGCGGATTGGAGATTGTGTTGACAAGCAACCTATATGCCTACCCATCCTTCTTATTCCACTCTTCATAGGCCACTGGTGTAGTTGCAGATGAACCACCTACACCAGCTACATGTTTCTACGATGTCACCCACGCCACTTCCTATGCTATCGTGATGCCTATTACTTGCGGATCTGGAGCTGACTTGTCGCCACTGACCACCTCCTACAAGCCCCTCTCCTCTAAAATGAGGGAGGTATGGATCTTCGAAAACGTGAAGTTGGCGCATCCCTCCAGTCTCTCCGAAGGCTGGGTTGCTGTCACAATGGCTGTTGCTGCCATTTTTAACCTAGATGATACTCAGCGCTGCCCTTGGGTGGCAGCACTGCCCCTGCTTCTACTACTACTTGTACCAGAAATCCATCTCACGAAAAATGGACTCTAGATACCAACAAACTAGGAATTCAAAAAATATGAGCATACCACTGCAAAATACAGCTCAAAACCATTCAGATCAACATATAAAATAGGGACATCAATAAGGGATTTTGAAAGATATGCCCTCTTGAAAATGGGATATGCTTCTGCTCATACTCTAACTCTGATTAGCTAGCGTGTAAACAGTGTTTCTCCCAAACGAATCAATGGAATATTAATACTTTTGCACCAACAGAGAGCTTAGGAAAAAACTATAATTTCCATGTGCCAATGTTTAAATTTGATAGAGAAACAAGAAAGTTATGGTCATTACAAGGCGATAGTCTTACCCATAGTTCTCTTTGGGTACGAAGAGTATAGTCCTCGCCGATCTCAGTTTAAGCATAACATTCAATCAAATTATTGGTTCTTCACAATCTTGCATTCGTTGGATAGCTTGTCTTGCAATCTTGAAGATCTTGTGGTCGATCATTAAATTTTGTCTAGGTTTGACCCTTACCGATCACTCTCAAAGTGACGGCCTATGCTCGCTGAAACTGGGAGAACTTGGTTGTGATACCAAATATTGGATCTGGAGGAGAGAGGGAGTCTTGGAGTAGCGAGCATCCGGGACTTAAAGGCTATCAGTTGTGCTGAAAAATGGTTATTGAATTATTCAAAATAATGGAGTATATACAGAGCTAGAGCTTGGGGAAGTCAGTCCTCTCACAAGGCACACCACTTAGCCATGGAGGTTAAGGCTCACACACTAGAGTCCACAATCTCATATAAGAGAGGAAATGAGCCTAGAAATCAGGCTGACCAGCCTCACACAACTTAGAGAGCTAGAGAATGCTGTCATGGCTCATTCATAGTGGTCGCATAACCCACTATCCCATGGAGAATCGCCATGTATCCATGGCTAGTACACAAGGACCTCACCTCTCCTAGAAAGTAAGGAGAGGTACTTTAATCCTAGTGAGCACACTCTAACAATGCAATCTTAAGACCAACGAGATTTTTGGATATTTCTTCTATCAGGTCTAGAACCTAGACCTCTTGCCGTTTTCTTTCCTCAGGCTAAGCCATGGAGCCGTCACCCATGGTCACCCAGACATCGGCGGTCCATGACCCCGGAAACTTAAAAAATTCATATATCCAAATCCGACTGTTAGATTGGCCTGAAACTTGGACCGTATACAAATAACCACCTGAGTTTTCCAATGGTGAAGTTGGATTAACAATCAGAACATGTATCTGGTTGTTTCCCGAATGATCCTGTGGAAATGAAACTGTGTCGGATGGCCCTATGTCCAACAATCTCCCACTTTCCTACAGTCAAGTGGGTCCACATGCCTTCATTCATAGAGGCGATAGGCCTTTCTTGCCACACCATAGCCAATCATCCGCATCTGTGTATCCTTTGCGTTCTACTTCTGCCACTTTTCCTTTGGCACGTGCATGTGTGCGAAGCTGCGAAATGCGCGAAGATGACCCACGCTCGGTTTCTTACCAAACAATGCCTCGTACGGCCTCATCTGCTCCAGTACCTTAGTTGGACTGTGGTTCTTGGTCTAGACTGTAATACTCATGGCTTTGGTCCAAAAGTCGTAGGTCTGCCGAGCCACGTGTAGCATGGAGCGCGCTGAATCAACAATGCTATGGTTGGCGCATTCTGCTACAACATTCTGTTGCGGTGAGTATGGCTCAGTACCCTGCGCCTTGATGCCAGCTGCAGTGAGGTAGTCCAAGAAGTCCTTGTTCAGGTATTCTCCACCATGGTCACTGCACAACGCCTTGATCTTCTTATCAGTCTGGTTCACTATCATTGCCTTGAACTCCTTGAAATTGTCAAAGTACTTGTCTTAGGAAGCAAGGAAGTACACAGCATTGTAACGGGTGAAATCATTAATATATATTACGAAGTACATAGAGCCTCCAAAGCTCTTGGTCTGCATTGGGCCACACAAGTCTGTGTGGACCAGCTTCAACACCTCCTTCACGTGCTTCCTTACTCCAGAGAATGTCTCGCGATGCTGCTTTCCCTCTAAGCAGCCGATGCACAACTTCTGCTCAAAGTTGGAGATGGTGGGCAAGTCATGCACCATTTGCTTCGTTTGAAGTTGCTACAAGACGCGCATATCGATATGGCCGTATCGTATATGCCAAATTCCACCATCTGTTGCCTGCACCACTAATGCAATACTCCGTTCACGCGGGATCTTGGTTGTCCCCAACAGATAGTATATGCCGCCTTCCTTCACTCACTTGGCCAGCTCCTTTCCTGTTTTCTTGTCGAGGATGTAGCCGCAGTCATCGTCAAAGACGAATCGTGGTCCTGTGTTGGTAAGAGAGGATAATAGGAGGAGATATAATGCAGCATGAGGTATACACAGTACGCCATGGAACACTCCCACTTCAATGCCACTTGGGATCTCCTACCACATCTCCACAATCCCAATCCCCATACCATACACCACCCGATCATCACCCAAAGCAATCGCTCGAGGGGGAATGGAGAGCGGTTGTGTAAACCACTCCTTGTAATGTGTCAGGCTCTTGGTACACCTTGAGTCCTTGTACCGTGCAAGATCCGGCCTCTCCACGTGCGACATATCAGACTTTGCCATGAAGAGGCGGACGCGTAACTCCTTAGCCATGTACATATTGCCAAAGTGGCATACTACAGCCTTGCTGTGCTATTGCTGTTATTGCTGATACTGACGCTGTTGTGACTGCTTGTTGGATCTGGAGGAGACAAGGAGTCTTGGAGCAGCGAGCATGTGGGACTAAAAGGGCATCACTTGTGCTCAAGAACGGTTGTTGAATCACTCAAAATGATGGAGTACATATGGGCTAGAGCTTGGGCAAGTCAGCCCTCTCACAAGCCACACCAATTAGCCATGGAGGCTAAAGCTCACACACTAGAGTCCACAATGTCATACAAGGGAGGAATCAGCCTAACAATCAGGCTGACCAGTGACACACGACCTAGAAAGCTAGAGAATACTCTCATAGCACACTCCTAGTGGTCACATCACCCACAAACCCATGGAGAATCGCTATGTGTCCATGGCTAGCACACAAGGATCTCACCTCACCTAAAAGTAAGGAGAGGTACCTTTATCCTAGTCAGCACACTCTCACAAGGCAATCCTAAGACCAAGGACCTTTTTGGATATTTCTCCCATCAGGTCTTGACCCTGGACCTCTTGCCTTTTTCTTTTCTCAGGCAAAGGCATGGAGCCATCGCCCATGGCCACCCAAATATTGGCGGTCCATGACCCCTGAAACATTGAAAATTCATATATCCCAATCCGACTGTTGGATCGGCCTGAAACGTAGACCGTACATAATTTGCCACCTGATCTTTCCAATGGTGAAGACGGATTGATGATCAGAGCAGGTATCTGGAAGTTTTTGGGAACTTGCTCCTGTGGACCTGAAACTGAGCCGGACGGCTCCTTTCCCAACACTGCTGCTAGTATTGGTGTTGTGGAGACTTTTATTTTTGCTGCTGCTGCTACACCTTCTAGTCCCTCTTCAGCTTGAAACACTCCTTTTTATAGTATCCTCCCTTCTGCCAGTAGTGGCTTTTGGCTTTCTTCTTGCCTCTCTACTGTCTAGACTGCTACTGTTGCTATTGGTTGCGTGAGCTCGTGGCCACAAAAGCTATTTTGCTACTGCCACCACCATTGTGCTTTGTTGGGTTGCGTTGCAATTCCACCTACACCAGGTATCTACATATGAAGTCAAGATCAAGATTCGGCTGGCGCTCAAGTGTCTTTCGTACCGTATTGTAGCTAATTAGCAATATCCTCAGCAAGAGGAGGGTTAAGCACGTCTCTTCCAGAGGATTGGCGGCCGGTAACCCAATGAAAGAGACGCACTTCATCCTCTTCTTGCTGAGGGGACTCCCAAACAGCTACAACACGGTACAAGAGACACTGGAGTGCCAGCCAACTCCCGACCTCGACTTCATCGGCACATACTTGGTGCACATGGAATTGTATCGGGATGCAGCAAAACGTAATGGCGGTGGCAGTAGTGAAGCAGCTTTTATAGCCACGAGCTCACGCAACTAGTAGCAGGAGTAGTCAGGACAGCAGAGAGGCAAAAACAAAGGCAAATGCCACTACTCCACGAAAGAAGGACACTCTAAAAGGAGAGTTTCAAGCTCAATAGGGACCAGAAGGAGCACCAGCGGCTGTAGCAAAAGCAGTAATCTCCACAACAGCAGGAGCAGCAGTCATAACAGCATTAGCAGCAGCAGCAGTAGCAAAACCATGCTGGTGTTTGCCACCTTGGCAACATGAACGTGGTCAAGGAGGTGCTCGACCATCTCTTCATGGCAAAGTCTGACATGTCGAAGGAGGAGAAGGCGGATCTCGCATGGTATAAGGACTCAGGGTGTACCCAGAGCCTAATACATCACAAGTGGTGTATGCAGAGGGGATTGGGATTGTGGAGAAGTGGTTGGAGACCCCGTGTGGCATTGAAGTGGGAGTGTTCCATAGCGTGCTATATGTACCTGATGCTGCATTCAACCTGCTCTCAACCTCTTCTTTTATTTACCACCTGCTGGGGGCGATCAATATCCCGTGTGAGCGGAGTCTTAGAGCACTGGTACAGGCAACAGATAGTGAGATGTTGCGTGTGCGCTATGGCCATATCGGCATGCGCGCCTTGCAGCAGTTTCAAGTGAAATAGATGGTGTGTGACTGGCCCTCCATCTCTAACTTTGAGCAGCAAGTAGGTATCGGTTGTTTAGAGGGAAAAAAGCATCGCGAGGCATTCTCTGGAGTAGGAGAGGGTGCAAAGGAGGTGCTAGAGCTTGTTAACACAAACTTGTGTGGCCCGATGCAAACCCAGAGCTTTGGAGGCTCTAGGTGTTTTCTTATATTCATTGATGATTTCAGCCGTTATACCACTGTATACTTCCTTGCTTCCAAGGACCATTACTTTGACAGGTTCAAAGAATTCAAGGCAATGGTGGAGAACCAGACCGACAAGAAGATCAAGGCACTACGTAGCGACTGTGACGGAGAGTACCTGAGCAAGGCGGTTTCAGGACTACCTCGCACCAGAAGGCATCAGCGTACTACGCACTACTTGCTGCAGCAGAAAGATATAGTAGAACTCTTAAACCGCACTATAATTTAGTCAGTGCACTCCATGCTGCACACACCTTGGCTGACCTACGACTTCTGGACCGAAGTCGTGAGCACTTCAATGTATATCAAGAATCGTAGTCAAACTTAGGCATTGGAGCAGATGATGCCGTATGAGGCATGGTTCGGCAGGAAGCCGAGCGTGGGTCATCTTCGCGCATTTGGGAGTTTGGCACACATGCACGTACCGAAACAGAAATGACCGAAGTAGGATGCGAAGAGCGCATAGATGCTGATGATTGGCTATGACGTGGCAAGTAAGGCCTATCTCCTTTACGAGAGGAATACAGGCCACGTTACCATCTCCAGGGATGTTTTCAATGAAAGCAACGTCATTGATACAAACATCTGCGAAGAGGCAGCTGAACCAGCAGTCGATGAAGCAGTGGGAGCAGACACTCTCCCTGATCCTGTCTCTCCTAACCCTTCCTCTACTATGAGAGTGGGAGAACCACTCTACTCTCCCATGTCAGATGCAACAGATATAATGGCATCATCGACAGAAGGAAAGGAGAACTAGTTGCAGTAGTTATTCCAGCCGTACTACGCTAGACATTCCCTAAAGGTCTAATACCAGGTCGCAAGTACCTTATCAGGGTGCCCTACAAGCGCGGTGAACACGGCCATTTCTGGATGCTACATAAACGAGAACAGATGAACGTCGGAGTCGTACCAGATTCAGATGAGCCAGTGCCATACAAGGAGGCCATGGATGTACTAGATGTAGTAGATCTGGTACAAGCTGTATAGCAGGAGATACACACGCAGCTCAACAACGGCACGTGGGAGCTGACTCAGCGTCCACCTGGATGCAAGGTAATCAAGTGCAAGTAGGTGTTCAAGAAGAAGCGAGGAGTAGATGACAACCTCAAAAAGTACAAGGTGAGGCTGGATGCCAAGGGCTACTAACAGCAAAAAGGCATTGACTATATAGAAACCTTTACTCCTGTTACAAAGTTTGCCTCTGTGCGCATGCGCCTTTCATATGCACCAGCAGGGGACTTCGAAGTTCACAATATGGATGTGAAGACGGCATCCTTGAACGGTGACTTGGAGGAGGAGATCTACATGGAGCAGCCAAAGGGGTTCATCATGGATGGCTAGGAGCATCTGGTTTATAAATTATAGAAGTCGTTGTACGGCCTCATGCATGCGTCACATAATTGGAATCAGAAGATGGATGCGGTGCTGCAATGCACGCGTCTTCAGCACAATGAGTGTGACTATATTGTCTATCATAGGCAGCATGGGTATGCGATCCTCATGATCATTGTCTATGTGGATGACATGCTCCTCTTCTCTAACAACATGTGTGTACTATAGGAGTTTTAGGACGCCATGAAGGAGCGCTTTCTAATGTATAATCTCAGGGAGGCATCATACTTCCTCGGCATGTAGGTCAAGCGTGACCGCAAATCACGCTCTCTCTTGTTATAGCAGTTCAGCATGAGAGAGGCCAAATCCATCGGCATGCCACTAGAGACAGAGCAGTACCTCATGAGGTTCAATGGAGAAGTAGATGTAGCCGAGCGACAGAAGTACCAAAGTGTCGTCGGCAGTCTCATGTACCCGATGGTGGCAACTAGGCCCGACCTCTCACAAGCTGTGAGTGCTGTGAGCCAACAGATGACTAATCTCGGGCCTGAGTACCAGAAGGCATTGAAATGGATCTTCTGTTACCTTGCTAAAACCATCACTATTGGCATCACCTACAGTGGCAACAACAACAACATCATCGGCTACACAGAAAAGTCTATCTCTCGATATATATTTCTCATGAATGGAGGTGTTATAAACTGTTGCTACAAGAGACATGTGGTCGTGGCTACATCAAGCACAGAAGCAAAGTATGTCTCTCTCAGCTTTGGAGCCAAGTTGTTTAACTTCAGCATCTCATGGCGAAGATGAGTGAGAGTATAGCAGTTCCCATACTCATACGCGTCGACAACTAGAGCGCAATCGCACTCACCAAGAACCTCGAGCACCATGCTTGCACCAAACACATCAACATTGCCTATCACTTCATCAGGCACATGGTGCAAGAGGGTGCCATCAAGCTGGAGTTCACTCCAATGAGCAAGCACGTCGTTTATTCTTGCACCAAGCTAGTAAATTGTGAGAAGCTGTAGTTTTGCATGAAGGCATGTGGACTAAGCCGACTCTGACTGCGGCAAGGTTGGAGATTGTTGGATATAGGACCATCCGGCTCAGTTTATAACACCTCCACTCAAGTTGTGTGCCTTGTGAAAGGGCTGACTTATCCAAGCTCTAGCTCTATATATATTCCATCATTTAGAGCAAGTTAACAACCATTCTTCAGCACAACTGATGCCCTTCCAACCCACATGCTTGCTGCTCCAAGACTCCCTCTCTCCTCTAGATCCCACAGCTTGAAGCTACTGCAAAGCACGCATGCTGATGGGGCTGTAGCAAGCATGCCAGAATTTGCCTACTGTCGCCTGCACCACTATTGCAAGACTTTGCTCATGTGGGATCTTTGTTGCCCCCAACAAGCGGTACATGTCGCCTTCCTTCACCAACAAGGCCAGCTCAACGCCTGTTTTCATCTCGAGGAAACAACCATAGTCGTTGTCAAAGACGACTCGTAGTCCTGTGTTGGTAAGAGAGGACACTCAGAGGAGGTTGAATACAGCATCAGGTACATACAACACACCATGGAATACTCCTACTTAAATGCCATGTGGGATTTCTAACCTCATCTTTACAATCCCAATCCCCTTAGTATACACCACCCAATCATCACCCAAAGTAATCACTCTCAGGGGAATGGAGAGCAACTGCGTAAACTACTCCTTGTGGTACATCAGGCTCTTGGCACACCGATAGTCCTTATACCAACCAAGTTCCGCCTTCTTCACCGTCTCTTCGCCAGGAAGAGACGGTCGCGCACCTCCTTTGCCACACCCATATTGCCAAAGTAGCCTACTCCAACCTGGCTTTGCTGATGCTATTGCTACTGCTGCTGACGCTGTTATGACTGTAGTTGCTGCTATTGTGGAGACTATTACTTTTGCCGCTACTGCTGCTCCTTTTGCTCCCTTTTCAGTTTGAAACACTCTTTCTTATAGTGTCCCTCCTTCTGGCAATAGTGGCATTTGCCTTTCTTCTTGCCTCTCTATTGTCCAGATTGCTGCTGTTGGTGCTGGTTTCGCAACCTCATGGCGATAGATGGCAAAATCTGGCATGCACGCTATGGCCACATTGGCATGCGCGCCTTGTAGCAACTTTAAACGAAATAGATGGTGTGTGACTTACCCACCATCTCTAACTTTGAGCAGCAGTTATGCATCGGCTGTCTGGAGGGGAAGCAACATCAGGAGACGTTCTCGAGATCAGGGGAGTGCATAAAAGAGGTGTTGGAGCTGGTCTACACAGACTTTTGTGGCCCAATGCAGACCCAGAGCTTTGGAGGACCTAGGTATTTTCTCACCTTCATTGATGATTTCAGCCGTTACACTACTGTGTACTTCCTTTTCTCCAAGGAGCAGTGCTTTGACAGGTTCAAGGAGTTCAAGGCAATGGTGGAGAACCAGACAGGCAAGAAGATCAAGGCATTGTGCACCGACCGTGGCGGAGAGTACCTGAGCAAAGAGTTCCAGGACTACCTCGTAGCGGTAGCATCAAGGCGCATTGGACCGCGCCATACTCGCCGCAGCAGAACAGCGTAGCAGAACGCGCAAACCACACCATCGTTGAATCGGCTCACTCCGTGCTACACGCGGCTCGGCTAACCTACGACTTTTGGACGAAAGCAGTGAGGACTACAGTGTACATCAAGAACCACAGTCCAACCAAGGCCCTGGAGCAGATGACGCCGTACGAGGTGTGGTTTGGCAAGAAGCCAAGCGTGGGTCATCTTCGCGCGTTTCGCTGCTTGGCACACATGCACGTGTCAAAGGAGAAGCGGTAGAAGTGTGATACGAAGAGTGCACAGATGCTGATGATTGGCTACAACGTGGCAAGCAAGGCCTATTGTCTGTACAAGAGGGATACATGCCATATCATCATCTATAGGGATGCCGTCTTCAACAAGAGCAACATCATCGGCACCAACATTGTCTGTGAAGAGGCAGTTGAACCAGCAGCAAAAGAGGTTATGGGAGCAGATATCCTTCCTGACCCAGTCTCTCCTGATCCTTCCTCCATTGTGACAGTGGGAGAACCAGTCCATTATTCCATGTCTAATGCAGTACATACGGCGGCCTCATCCGCATAAGAAGAGGAAGAAGATGCCGCACCACAAGCAGTAGCGATTGTGCCAGCAGTAGCGCGCCAGCCACCCGCTAATGCTCCAAAACCAGGTCGCAGGTACCCTCTTAGGATGCGCTACAAGCCTGGTGAGCATAGCCATTCCTGGATACTGCAGAAACCGGAACAGATGAATGTCGTAGTTGCAGCAGATTCAGATGAGCCAGCATCATACAAGGACGCCATGGCTGCACTTGATGCACTAAACTGGGTGCAAGCCATGCAGGAACAGATACAATTGCAGTTGGAGAACCGCACGTAGGAGCTGACTGAGTGTCCACCAGGATACAAGGTGATAAAGTGCAAGTGGGTGTTCAAGAAGCGAAGAGGAGATGCCAACCTGGAAAAGTACAAGGCGAGGCTGGTCGCCAAGGGCTACTTGCAGCAGGACGGCATCGACTACACACAAACCTTTACTCCTGTTGCAAAGTTTGCACTGTGCACACGCTCCTTTCTTATGCAGCAGCCAAGGACTTTGACATTCACCACATGGATGTCAAGACGTCATTCCTGAACGGTGACTTGGAGGAGGAGATCTACATGGAGCAGCCAGAGGGATTTGTCATGGATGGCCAAGAGTACCTGGTTTGTAAGCTGCAAAAGTTGTTATACGGCCTCAAGCAAACGTCGCGTGCTTGGAACCAGAAGCTGGATGCGGCACTATAGTGCATGGGTTTTGAGCACAGTATGTGTGACTACAGCGTGTATCGTTGGCAGCTTGAGCATGAGATCCTCATCATCATTGTCTATGTAGATGATATGCTCCGCCTTTCCAACAGCATGTATGCACTACAGGAGTTCAAGGACGCCATGCAAGAGTACTTCTAGATGTATGATCTCGGGGAGGCATCATACTTCCTCAGTATCTAGATCACACGTGACTGCAAATTATGCTCTCTCTCGCTGCAGCAGAGCCGCTACATGAAGGATGTCCTGCAGCACTTCGGCATGGCAGAGGCTAAACCCATGGGTACGCCGTTGGAGATGCGGCAGTCCCTCGTGAGCTTCAATGGAGAAGCGGATGTAGCTAAGTAAAAAAAGTACTAGAGCGACGTCGGCAATCTCACATACCTGATGGTGGCAACCAGGCCGGACCTCGCACAGGCTGTGAGCGTTGTGAGCCAGCACATGGCGAACCCCGGACCTGAGTACCAAAAGGCAGTGAAGCGG
Source organism: Penium margaritaceum (assembly GCA_023375785.1). Lineage (NCBI taxonomy): Eukaryota > Viridiplantae > Streptophyta > Zygnematophyceae > Desmidiales > Peniaceae > Penium > Penium margaritaceum. The sequence goes on from SZWC01000428.1 coordinate 147,223, forward strand.
ATCTTTCGCTACCTTGCTGGAACCATCAACATCCACATCACGTACAACGGCAACGACAATAACATCATCGGCTATACGGATGCAGATTAGGCTTCAAACCCTGAGGACCGCAAGACCATCTCTGGACATGTGTTCCTCATGAATGGTGGGGCCATCAGCTGGTTCAGCAAACGACAGGTGGTCGTGGCCACCTCAAGCACGGAAGCTGAGTACGTCTCTCTCAGCTTTGGAGCCAAGGAAGCAGTTTGGCTTTAGCGTCTCATGGTGGAGATGAGTGGGAGTGCAGCAGTTCCAGTTCCTATACGCGTCGCACTCGCCAGGAATCCTAAGCAACATGCACGCACCAAGCACATTGACATCGCATATCACTTCATCTGGCACATGGTGCAAGAGGGTGCTATCAAGCTGGGATTTACCCCAACCAGCAAGCAGGTCGTTAATTTCTGCACCAAGCAAGTGAGTCGTGAGAAGCAGCAGTTGTGCATGAAGGCATGTGGACTCAGCCCACTGTGACTGTGGCAAAGTAGGAGACTGTTGGGAAAGGAACCATCCGGCTCAGTTTCAGGTCCACAGGAGCGAGTTCCACGAAAATACTAGATACTTGCTCCGATAGTCAATCTGACTTCACCCTTGGAAAGATGAGGTGGCAAAATGTGTATGGTTCAATTTTGAGGCCGATTCCAACGGTCGGACTGGGAGATATGAACTTTCAAAGTTTGATGGGTCATCGACCGCCGATATCTGGGTGATCATGGGCGATGACTCCATGCCTTAGCCTGAGAAAAGAAAAAGGGCAAGAGGTCCAGGATCAAGACCTGATGGGAGAAATATCCAAAAAGGTCCTAGATTCTTGGATTGCCTTGTCAGAGTGTACTGACTAGGAAAAAGGTACTTCTCCTTACTTTTTAGGTGAGGTGAGATCCTTGTGTGCTACCCATGGACACTTGGCGATTCTCCATGGGATTGTGGGTTATGTGACTACTAGGAGTGTGCCATGAGAGTATTTTCTAGCTCTCTAGGTCATGTGTGACTGGTCAGCCTGATTGCTAGGCTGATTTCCCCTCTTGTGTGAGATTATGGACTCTATTCTATGAGCCTTAGCCTCCATGGCTAAGTGGTGTGGCTTGTGAGAGGGCTGACTTGCCCAAGCTCTAGCTCTATATGTACTCCATCATTTTGAGGGATTCAATAACCATTCTTCAGCACTAGTGATGCCCTTTCAGTCCCACATGCTTGCTGCTCCAAGGCTCCTCGTTTCCTCCAAATCCAACGGGAGATACAACTCTTAGGCCCTAATCAAGATAAGCTCTATTCTTAAAGGTAGGATATTGGGTTTACTAGAGTGTATTCCTCTGTGTTTACAGGTAATGAATGATTCAGAGTAAGTAATGGATTGGTACCTTCTAAACTGGTAGCAAACAATAGTCTAAATCAGCCTAAAAGAACAGCAATGAAGTATAGAAGCTGAAAAGTAGAGAAACAGGATGAGGATGCCAAAGATGTTCAGTGTTGAGGAGGTGAATGGCGGTTTGCCAAACTTTATAGGGTAGATTTTTCCTCGTGGAAATGACAGTTTGAGATCATTATTGAAATTATCATTGGAAAAGAGCTTAGACCAGCAAATGATGACTCGGGATATGAAAAATAAAGTCCCAAACGACACGGCACTTGGGATCCTTGTGATATTAGTATATGAGTCACATCATGTCCTTCTCCATGGCATCACACATACAACCAAGGTTTATGATGAGCTTGTACATATGCACCAATTAATGTCTCCTGCTAATCACCTTTGTATTCACAATCGTACTCGTAAAGAACCTGGAGCACCATGCTCGATCAAACACATCCACATCGCTTCTCACTTCATCAGACACATGGTGCAGGAGCATGCTATCAAGATGGAGTTTACTCCAACCAAGAAGTAGGTCGTTGATTTCTACACCTAGCCAGTGACCTGTGAGAAGTAGCAGTTCTACATGAATACATGTCGATACAGCCCACTCTGACTGCGGCAAACTGGGAGACTGTTGGGAAAGGGGCCATTTAGTTCAGTTTCAAGTCTACAAGAGCAAGTTCAAAGAAACTACCAGATGCGTACTCCGATCCTCCATTTGACTTCACCATTGGAAAGATTAGGAGGGAAATTTAAATTTAATTTAAAATTACATTTAATGTAAATGTCATTTTAATGTAATTTTGTCTAAAGTCCAAGTTTGAGGCTGATCCAATGGTCAGATTCGGAGACATGAATTTTCAACGTTTTTGGGGTCATCGACTGCCGATGTGTGGGTGACCATGGGTGAAGGGTCCATGTCTGAGCCTGAGAAAAGAAAAAGGGAAGAAGTGTAGGCGCAAAACCCGAAGGGAGAAATATCCACAAAGGTCCTTGGTCTTAGGATTCCCTTGTCAGAGTGTACTGAGTATGATAAAATTATCTCTCTTTACTTTTTAGGTGAGGTGAGATCCTTGTGTGCTAGCCATGGATACATGGTGATTCTCCGTGGGAATGTGGGTTATGTGACCACTAGGAGTGTGCCATGAGAGCATTCTCTACCTTGCAAGGTCGTGTGTGACTGGTAAGCCTGACTGCTAGACTGATTTCCTCTCTTGTATGAGATCGTGGACTCTAATGTGTGAGCCTTAGCCTCCATGGCTAAGTGGTGTAGCTTGTGAGAGGACTCTCTCCCCCAAACTCTAGCTCTATGTTTACTCCATCATTTTGAGTGATCAACAACCATTCTTCAGTACAACTGATTCCCTTTCAGTGCCATATGCTTGCTGTTCTTAGGCTGCCTCTCTCCAGATCCAACAAGCAGCAATCCTTCTTGACCCAGTTTCTCATGATCCTTCCTCCACTGTGATAGTGATAGAACTAGTATACTCTTCCATTTTTGATATAGCAGATAGAGTGACCTCATCGAAAGAAGCAGGGGAAGGAGATGTATTACTACCAACAATAGCAGTTGTCCAGTTACATCGCGTAAGCCGCCCACTAACGCTCCACTACCAAGTCGCAAGTATCCTCTCAAGGTCCCCTACAAGCATAGTGAGTGGGGTCATTTTTGGATACTACAGAAACCAGAACAAATGAGTATCACAATTGGCACAGAATTAGATGAGCCGATATCATACAAGGAGGCTATGGCCGTACCAATTACAGCCGATTGGATGCAAGCTATGCCATAGGAGATATTGTCACAGCTAGACAATGACACATGGGAGCTGACTGAGCGTCCACCTAGATAACATGTGGTCAAGTAGATGTGATGTTCAAGAAGAAGCGGGGAGTAGATGGCAACCAAGAAAAATATAAAGCGAGGCTGTTTGCCAAGGATTACTCATAGAATGAGGCCATCAACTACATAGAAACCTTTACCCTTATTGTAAAGTTTGCCTTTGTACGCAGGCTCCTCTCTTGTATAGCAGCTGAGGAGTTCAAAGCTCACCATATGGATGTAAGGATGGTATTCTTGAATGGTGACTTGGAGGAGGCAATCTACATGGAGCAGCCCGATGGGCTCATCATAGATGACTATGAGCACCTGGTTTGCAAGCTGTAGAAGTCATTGTACGAGCTCAAGCAAGAGTCGCGAGCTTGGAACCAGAAGTTGGATGCGGCTCTACAGTACATGGATTTCGAGCGTAGCGAGTGTGAGTACAATGTCTATCACTGTGAGCATAAGCATGAGATCCTCATGATCATTGTCTATGTGGATGACAAACTCCTTTCTAACAGCATGTCTGTACTGTAGGAGAAAAAAAGACAAGCTCCAGGGTCAAGACCTGACAGGAGAAATATCCAAAATTGTTCCTTGGTTCTAGGATTGCCATATCAGAGTGTCCATAGTAAGATAAAGATACCTCTACATACTTTTAAGGTGAGGTAAGATCCTCCTTTTATACTGATGTAATTGCCATGGATACATGACAATTGTTGAGAGGATAAAAGTATACAATAGAGTATTTCCTAGATCTCTACGTCATTTATAACTGGTTGGCCTGATTACTAGACTAATAATCATTATTGTTTGAGATTGTGGACTCTAGTATATGACCCTAAGTCTCCATGACTAAGTGGTATGGCTTGTTAGAGGGTTTATTTATCCAAGCTCTAGTTCTATATGCACCATACTTTTGTATAACTAATATCCTTTCAATTCGACATGCTCGCTGCTCAAAGATTGAAGTACCAGGACATAAAATGGGAATAAACAACACTATATTCATTATAGTCTAATGGTATGATCGAGGAGATAAATTAGATGCTATTGAACAGGGTACAAATCATGTTAGTATATGTGGCATTACCGCCATATATGCGGCAATCTACATTCGGAATATTACTCCTATTACAATACCAAAAGGGGAAGAGTAGTTGGAATTCCTGGAAATTGAATCATCCGACTCCATTTCAAGTCCATAGGAGTGGGGTCCAAGAAACTACCAGATATATCTTTTGATTATTAATCCGACATCACCATTACAAAGATCTTATGATGAAGTCTCGATGGTCATTGGTCATCCTGATAAGACAAATATCCAAAAAGGGTCTTTGATTCTTTGATTATCTTATTAGAGGTTATTGACAAGGAAAAGATACCTCTCTTTATTTTTTTTTATTGATGTGAGATCCTTGTGTATTATCCATGGATAGGTAGCGAGCCTCCATGAGATTGTGGGTTATGTGACTACTAGGAGTATACCATAAAAGTATTTTCTAGCTCTCTAGGTCATGTCTGATTGTTAAGCTTAACCGCTCGGCTGATTTCCTTTATTGCATAAGATTATAGAATCTAGTTTCTTAGCCTTAGCCTCCATTACTAAGATATGTTGCTTGTGAGAGGACTGATGTACAAATGAGATAGTTTACAAATACAAATATATTTACATTCCATTGGTACATTTGGAAGAAATGCCGTTTATAAGGAGTTTTTTTAGCTAGAGAATGCGTAGCTGCACATCGTGTTTGTTAGAAGATGTATCTCTAAAAATATGGTTAATGAGCCTGTTTTGTAGGTCCACCTGAATAAATTTGAGCTGAAGTTTCCAGTGGTAGACTTAGTTTCTAAAGTTGATTTTTTATCACACAAATATATGCCAAAAGAAGCAGCAAAAACAAGGATAACACTATCACTCAAGGATAGCATTCAGCATTACCAAGATTCAAAGTAACATTAGTAGGTATCATGAGGCCAGTCCAGCCCTTGGAGAGGCTAGAGGGAGGTGCCTACTTCACGTTTGGAAGTTTCAGACTTATCCCTTCTGAAGGAGAGGGACTAGTGGGAGGTGGTGCGTGACGACAAGCTGGCTCCGGTTCCACAGGTAAAAGGCATCACCATAGCGTAACTGGTGGCAGGGAAGAAATTACAAAAGATGTACCATATGTAAGTTCATCCATAAGGATAGCAATGGTGTATGATGAATAGAACAAGGACACGTAGGTAGAAATGCTGTAAATCAGAGTATCCGGTTAAATTTTAGGTCTATAAGAGCAAGTTCCAGGAAACTACTAGATACATATTTCAATTGTAAATCCAACATCTTCATTAGAATTTCTATGGTCAGGGATTGCCGGTGTTTGGGTGACCAATGGGTGGTGACTCCTTGCCTTAGCCTGAGAAGAGAAAAAGGGAAGAGGTCAACCGTCAAGACCTGATGAGACAAATATCCACGAAGATCCTAGATTCTTGGAATACCTTGTCATAGAAAGTTGACTAAAAAAATACATCTTCTTACAATTTACATAGGGTGAGATCCTTGTGTACTGGTCGTGGACACATGGTGATTCTCCATGAAATTGTGGATTGTGTGGCCATAAGGAATATACCATGAGAGTATGTAATAGCTCTTTCAGTCATGTGTGCTTGGTCAGCGTGATTGCTAGGCTGATTTCCTTCCTTGTCTGAAATTATTGACTCTAGTGTGTGATCCTTAGCCTCCATGACTAAGTTGTGTAGCTTGTGAGAAGGCTGACTTACCTAAGCTCTAGCCCCTACATTCATTCCATGATTTTAAGAGACTCAACAATCATTCTTGAGAAAAACCGATACCCTTTTAGTCCCACATACTCGATGCTTCAAGGCTACCCCTTTCTTTTAGATCCAATACTTGGTATGAGAGCCAAATTCTGCCAATTATAGCCAGTGGAGGTCATCACTTTCATAGTGATGAATTGGAGTGAAAACGTGACCAAAGCACATCAATATTCCCTATAATTTCATCAACATCATGATCCACGAGGGTACTATACCGCTGGATTTCACTTTAACCAGCTAACATGTCATAGATTTCTTTACGAAACCTGTAACACTTGAGAAGTAGCAGTTTCACGTCAAGGCATGTAGTCACTGGCCACTTTGACCGTGGCAAAGTAGAAGATTGTCAGGAATGGGACCATGTGGCTCAATTTCAAGTCCACGAGAGCAAATTATAGGAAACTATTAGATACATGCTCTAATTGTCAATTTGACTTTTTAACATTAGAAAGCACTTGGTAATTTGTCTACTATCCATGTTTGAGGCTGATCCAACTATCAAATTATAAGGTATGAATTTTTTAAAGTTTTTGAGGTTATAGACAGATGATGTGTGGATGACCACGTCTTAATCGGAAAAAAGAAAAAGGTAAGAGGTCCAGGGTTAATGGGACAAATATCTAAAAAGATTATTGATATAAGGATTGCCTTGTAAGGTTAGGTACGTTTTCCTACTAAGTGTGCTGACTAGGAAAAGATACCTAACCTTACTTTTGAGGTGAGATAAGATCATCCTATCTTACTTGTTTGTTACTCATGGATATATAGCGATTATCCATGGGATTTTGGATGATGATACCACTATGATTATACCAAAGGGACATTCTCTAGCTTTGTAGGTTGTCTATGACTAGTAAGCCTGATTGCCAGGCTCATTTTATCTCTTTTATGAGATTGTGAACTCTCGTGCATGAGCCTAAGACTCCTTGAAGAAGTGGCATGGCTTGGAAACTGACGTTTTTGCCCAAGCTCGAGCTCTTTTGTACTCCATTATTTTTAATGATTCAATAAGCATTCTTTAGCTCTACTACTAGCCATTCAGTTCCTTCTGCTCACTGCTCAAAGATTGAAGTAGAAAAGTATAAATGGAAATGAATACCGTATTTACTATAATCAAATGTGATGGCTAAGGGAGCAAATCAGACACTGCTAAACATGGTATGTACCATATTGGTAGAGGCATAATTTCTGCAATGTTGCTAGGTAGAAGCTAAACACATATGTCACTCCAATAACGCTACTCAAAGGAAAGAGTGGCCGGACGTATTGGAAATTTAGCCATTCGCTTTAGTTTCAAGTTCAGATGAGTAGTTTCTGGGAAACTAATAGATGCATATTTTGATCACAAATGGGATTGGAAAAAGCAGGTGGCCAAATGTCTACGGTCAAAGTTTCAAGACGATCCAACTATCAGATTAGGATATATGAATGTCCAGAATTACAGAGGTCATTCAACGCCACTATCTACGTGACCATGGGAGACGACTCCATGCCTTAGCCTAAGAAAAGAAAAAGGTTAGAGGTATAGGATCAAGACCTGATGGTATTAATCTCCAAAAATGTCCTCGATTCTTGGACTACCTTGTGAGAGTTTACTAACTGGGATTAAGGTACCTCTCTTTAATTCTTGCATGAGATGAGATCCTTGTGTACTAGCCATGGATACATTGTACTTAGATTATAGATTATGTGAACACTATGATTGTACCATGAGGTCGTGTGTGATTGATTGGCTTGATTGCTAGGCTGAAGTTTGTTTGATCTGGAGGAGAGAGGGAGTCTAGGAGCAGCGAGCATGTGGGACTGAAAGGGCATCAGTTGTGTTGAAGAATGGTTGTTCAATCACTCAAAATGATGGAGTACATATAGAGCTAGAGCTTGGGCAAGTCAGCCCTCTCACAAGCCACACCACTTAGCCATGGAGGCTAAGGCTCACACACTAGAGTCCACAATCTCACACAAGGGAGAAAATGAGCCTAGCAATCAGGCTGACCAGTCACACACGACCAAGAGAGCTAGAGAATTCTCTCATGGCACACTCCTAGTGGTCACATTAATCACAAACCCATGGAGAATCGCCATGTATCCATGGCTAGCACACAAGGATCTCACCTCACCTAAAAAGTAAGGAGAGGTACCTTTATCCTAGTCAGCACACTCTGACAAGGCAATCCTAAGACCAAGGATCTTTTTGGATATTTCTCCCATCAGGTCTTGACCCTGAACCTCTTGCCTTTTTCTTTTCTCAGGCTAAGACATGCAGCCATCACCCATGGCCACCTAGACATCGGCAGTCCATGACCTCAGAAACTTCGAAAATTCATATCTCCCAATCCGACCGTTGGATCGGCCTGAAACTGTGACCGAAGAGAATTTGCCACTTGGCAAATTGCCAAGCTGGATTGACGATCGGAGCAGGCATCTGGTAGTTTCCTGGAACTTGCTCCTGTGGTCCTGAAACTGAACCGGATGGCTCCTTTCCCAACAATCTCCCACTTTGCCGCAGTCAGAGTGGGCTGAGTCCACATGCCTTCACGCATAACTGCTGCTTCTCATGGGTCACTGTCTTGGTGCAGAAATCAGCGACCTGCCTGTGGTTGGAGTAAACTCTAGCTTGATACCACCCTCGTGTACCATGTGTCTAATGAAGTGATATGCGATGTCAATGTGCTTGGTGCGTGCATGGTGCTCAAGATTCTTGGCGAGTGCGGTTGCGATCTGGTTGTCGACGCGCACAGGAACGGGAACTGATGCACTCCCATTCATCTTTGCCATGAGACGCTGAAGCCAAACTGCTTCCTTTGCTCTAAAACTGAGAGATACGTACTCAGCTTCCGTGCTTGAGGTGGCCACGACCACCTGCCGCTTGCTGCACCAGCTGATGGCCCCACCATTTATGAAGAACACGTGTCCTGAGATGGACTTACGGTCCTCACGGTTTGCAGCCCAATCTGCGTCTGTATAGCCGATGATGTTGTTGTCACTGCCGTTGTACGTGATGCCGATGTTGATGGTTCCAGCAAGGAAGCGGAAGATCCGCTTCACTGCCTTCTGGTGCTCAGCTCCGGGGTTTGCCATGTGCTAGCTCACAGCGCTCACAGCCTATGTGAGGTCCGGCTTGGTTGCCACCATCAGGTACATGAGACTGCCGACGGCACTCTGGTAATTCTGCCGCTCAGCTGCATCTGCTTCTCCACTGAAGCTCACGAGGTACTGCCGTGTCTCCAGCGGTGTGCCGATGGGTTTAGCCTCTGCCATGTCGAATAGCTGCAAGACGGCATTGATGTAGCGGCTCTGCTGCAGCGAGAGAGAGCGTTATTTGCGGTCACGCCTGATCTGGATACTGAGGAAGTATGATACCTCCCTAAGGTCAGACATCTGGAAGTACTCTTGCATGACCTCCTTGAACTCTTGCAGTGCAGACATGCTGTTGAAAAGGAGGAGCATGTCATCCACATAGACAATGATGATGAGGATCTCATGCTCATGCTGCCAGTGATACACGTTGTAGTCACACTTGTTGCGCTCAAATCCCATACACTACAATGCCGCATCCAACTTTTGGTTCCATGCACGCGACGCTTGCTTGAGGCCGTACAGCGACTTTTGCATCTTGCAAACCAGGTGCTCCTCGCCATCCATGACGAACCTCTCTGGCTACTCCATGTAGATCTCCTCCTCCGAGTCACCGTTCAAGAATGCCATCTTGACATCCATGTGGTGAATCTCGATGTCCTCAGCTGCTGCATAAGAAAGAGCGTGCGCACAGAGGCAAACTTTGCAATAGGAGCAAAGGGTTCCGTGTAGTCGATGCCTTATTGCTGCGAGTAGCCCTTGGCGATGTTCGATTTGGAGAAGAGAGGGAGCCTTGAAGCAGCGAGCATCTGGGACAGCGAGCATGTGAAAGGGCATCACTTGTGCTGAAGAATGGTTGTTGAATCACTCAAAATGATGGATTACATATAGAGTTAGACCTTGGGCAAGTCAGCCCTCTCACAAGCCACACCACTTAGCCATGGAGGCTACGGCTCACACACTAGAGTCCACAATCTCACACAAGGGAGGAAATCAGCCTAACAATCAGGCTGACCAGTCACACACGACCTAGAGAGCTAGAGAATGCTCTCATGGCACACTCCTAGTGGTTACATCACCCACAAACCCATGGAGAATCGCCATGTGTCCATAGCTAGCACACAAGGATCTCACCTCACCTAAAAAGAAAGGAGAGGTACCTTTATCCTAGTCAGCACACTCTAACAAGGCAATCCTAAGACCAAGGACCTTTTTGGATATTTCTCCCATCAGGTCTTGACCCTGGACCTCTTGCCTTTTTCTTTTCTCAGGCTAAGGCATGGAGCCATCACCCATGGCCACCCAGAAATCGGCGGTCCATGATCCCTGAAACATAAAAAATTCATATATCCCAATCTGACCGTTGGATCGGCCTGAAACTTGGACTGTAGATAATTTGCCACCTGATCTTTTAAATGGTCAAGATGGATCTTCAATCGGAGCAAGCATCTGGAAGTTTCCTGGAACTTGCTCCTGTGGACCTGAAATTGAGCCGTGTGGCTCCTTTCCCAATAATCTCCCACTTTCCCGCAATCAGAGTGGGCTGAGTCCACATGCCTTCATGCAGAACTGCTGCTTCGCACGGGTCACTGGCTTGGTGCAGAAATAAGCGACATGCCTGCTGGTTGGAGTAAACTCCAGCATGATAGCACCCTCCAGTACCATGTGCCTGATGAAGTGATATGCAATGTCAATGTGCTTGATGCGTGCATGGTGCCCAGAATTCTTGTCGAGTGCAATTTCGCTCTGGTTGTCGATGCGCACAGGAACTGGAACTACTACACTCTTACTCATCTCCGACATGAGACGATGGAGCCAAACTGCTTCCTTGGCTTCAAAGCTGAGAGAGACATACTCAGCTTCTGTGCTTGAGATGGCCACGACCACCTGTTGCTTGCTGCACCTGCTGATGGCACCTCCATTCATGAAAAACACATGTCCAAAGATGGACTTGCGGGTCTCAGGATTTGAAGCCCTATTAGCATCTCTGTAGCCGATGATGCTATTGTCGTTGCCGTTTTAGGTGATGTCGACGTTGATGGTTCCAGCAAGGTAGCGGAAGATCCACTTCACTACCTTCTAGTGCTCTGGTCCGGGATTAGCCATGTGCTGGCTCACAGCGCTCACAGCCGGTACGAGGTCCGGTCTGGTTGCCACCATCATGTACATAAGACTGCCGACGGCACTCTGGTACTTCTGCCGCTCAACTGCATCTGCTTCTCCACTGAAGCTCACGAGGTACTGCCGCGTCTCCAGCGGCGTGCCGATTGGTTTGGCCTCTGCCATGCCGAACCGCTACAGGACGTACTTGATGTAGCGACTTTGTTGTAGCGAGAGAGAGCGTGATTTGCGGTCACACGTGATCTAGATGCCGAGGAAGTATGACGCCTCCCGGAGATCAAACATCTGGAAGCGCTTCTGCATGACCTCCTTGAACTCCTGCAGTGCAGACATGGTGTTGGAAAGGAGGAGCATGTCATCCACATAGACAATGATGATGAGGATCTCATGCTCATGTTGCTAGTGATACACGGTATAGCAACACTCGCTACGCTAACTGCTGCTGCTGGCGATGTTACATCTCCCTCCTCTGCTTCTGCCAATGAGGCTGCTGTATCTGCTGCATCAGACATGGGAGAGTAAAGTGATTCTCCCACTGACACAGTAGAGGAAGGATCACGAGAGACTCGGTCAGGAAGGATTTCTGCTCCCACTGTCTCGTCAGCTGCTGGTTCTGCTGCCTCTTCACAGACAATGTTGGTGCCGATGACGTTGCTCTCGTTGAAGACAACATCCCTGGAGATGATGACGTGGCCTGTATCCCTCTCGTAGAGGCGATACGCCTTGCTTGCCACGCCGTAGCCAATCATGAGCATCTGCGCTCTCTTTTCGTCCCATTTCTACCGCTTCTCCTAGGGCACGTGCATGTGCGCCAGGCTGCTAAATGCTGCGAGATGACCCACGCTCGGTTTCTTGCCGAACCACGCCTCGTACGGCATCATCTTCTCCAGCGCCTTAGTTGGACTGCGGTTCTTGATGTAGACCGCACTGTTCATGGCCTCAGTTCAGAAGTCGTAGGTCAGCCGAGCCGCGTGCAGCATGGAGCGCGCCGACTCTATAATGGTACGGTTGGCGCGTTCTGCTATACCATTCTGCTGCGGCGAGTACGGCGCGGTACGCTGTGCCTTGATGCCAGCTGCTGCGAGGTAGTCCTGGAACTCCTTGCTCATGTATTCTCCACCGCGATCGCTACGCAATGCCTTGATTTTCTTGCCAGTTTGGTTCTCCACCATGGCCTTGAACTCCTTGAACCCGTCAAAGCACTGGTCTTTGGAAGGAAGGAAGTACATAACAGTGTAACGGCTGAAAGCATCAATGAAGGTCAGGAAATACCTAGAGCCTCCAAAGCTCTGGGTCTGCATTGGTCCGTACAAGTCCGTGTGAACCAGCTCCAACACCTCTTTTGCATGCTCCCCTGATCCAGAGAATGCCTCCCGGTGCTGCTTCCCCTCCAAACAGCAGATGCACAATTGCTGCTCAAAGTTAGAGATGGTAGGCAGGTCACGCACCTTCTCCTTTACTTGTAGCTGCTGCAAGGCGCGCATGCCGATGTGGCCATAGCGCGCATGTCAGATCTCGCCATCCGTCGCCTGCACCACTACTACAAGACTGTGCTCACGCGGGAACTTGGTCGCCCCTAGCAGGCGGTACATGTGGTCCTCCTTCACCGACCTGGCCAACTCCTCTCCTGTATCCTTGTTGAGGAGGTAGCCGTAGTCATCATCGAAGACGACGCGCAGTCCTGTGTTTGTAAGAGAGGAGACTGAGAGGAGGTTGAATGCAGCATCAGGTACATACAGCACGCCATGGAACACTCCCTCTTCAATGCCACGTGGGGTCTCCAACCACATATCAACAATCCCAATCCCCTCAGTATACACCACCCGATCATCACCCATAGCGATAGGACGGGGAGGGATGGACAGCAGCTGCGTAAACCACTCCTTGTGATGTGTGAGGCGCTTGGTACACCCGAAGTCCTTGTACCATGCGAGATCCACCTTCTCCACCTGCGACATGTCAGACTTTGCCATGAAGAGACGGTCGCGCACCTCCTTGGCCACATTCATGTTTCCAAAGTGGCGCACACCAGCCTCGTTTTGCTGTTGGTACTGCTGCTTCTGAGGCTGCTGTGACTGCTGCTGCTGTTGTTGCTACTTTTGCTGCTGCTGCTGCTGCGATGACTGCTATTGCTGCTGCTCCTTCTGGTCCCTCTTAAGCTTGAAAAACTCCTTTTTATAGTGTCCCTCTTTTTAGCAGTAGTGGCATTTGCCTTTCTTTTTGCCTCTCTGCTACCCAGACCTCTGCTGTTGCTGTTGGTTGCGTGAGCTCGTGGCCACAAAAGCTGCTTCATCGCTGCCGCCGCCATTGCGCTTTGCTGCATTGCGACGCAATTCCACCTGCACCAGGTGTGTGCAGATGAAGTCGAGAGCGAGAGTTGGCTGGCACTCCAGCGTCTCTCGCACCATGTCGTAGCTGGTTGGAAGTGCCCTCAGCAAGAGGAGGATGAAGTGCGTCTCTTCCACAGGGTTGCCGGCCGCTCTCAGCTGCTTTGCCAGCTCCTTTGCCCTATCCAGGTACGCCTCCATCCCTTCACCACCCTGCATTTTCAGCGCCATCATCTTTTCCTCCAAAAGCATGAGGAATGCAGGATCCTTGCTCTCATACTTCTTGCACAACGTGTCCCACCCCTCCTTTGCAGTAGCCTTGTCACTCACGTACTGAAGATGCGGGTTGGAGATGGTGTTGACAAGCAACCTGTAGGCCTGCCTGTCCTTCTTCTTCCACTCCTCATACGCCGNTTCCACCTGCACCAGGTGTGTGCAGATGAAGTCGAGGTCGAGAGTTGGCTGGCACTCCAGCGTCTCTCGCACCATGTCGTAGCTGGTTGGAAGTGCCCTCAGCAAGAGGAGGATGAAGTGCGTCTCTTCCACAGGGTTGCCGGCCGCTCTCAGCTGCTTTGCCAGCTCCTTTGCCCTATCCAGGTACGCCTCCATCCCTTCACCACCCTGCATTTTCAGCGCCATCATCTTTTCCTCCAAAAGCATGAGGAATGCAGGATCCTTGCTCTCATACTTCTTGCACAACGTGTCCCACCTTCTCCTTTGCAGTAGCCTTGTCACTCACGTACTGAAGATGCGGGTTGGACATGGTGTTGACAAGAAACTTGTAGGCCTGCCTGTCCTTCTTCCACTCCTCATACGCCGCTGGTACAGCTGCTGAAGAACCCGCATCAGCTGCATCCTTTTGCGGCGTCCTCCTCGCCACCACCTGCGCTGCGGTGATGCCTTTTGCCTGTGGAACTGGAGCCGGCTCGTCGCTGCTCACCACCTCCCAAAAGCCCCTCTCCTCCAAAAGGAGGCGGGTACGGATCTTCCAAATCGTGAAGTTGGCACGTCCCTTTAGCCTCTCCAAAGGCTGGGCTGCTGTCGCAATGCTAGCTGCTGCCATTTTGAGCCTTGGTGATGCTCAGCGCTGCCCTTGGATGGCAGCGCTACCCCTGCTTCTGCTCCTTCTTCTGCCAGAATTCTGTTTGACAGAAAATGGACTGTAGATGCCAGCAGACTGGGAATTTGGGAAAATGGAGTCCACCACTGGAAAATTCAGCTCAAAACCTTTCAGCTTGACCCATAAAACAGGGTCATCAACAGGGGATTTTGAAAGATATGCCCTCTTGAAAACAGGCTATGCTTCTGCTCCTACTCCAACTCAGACCAACCAACTTGTAAACGACGTTTCTCCCAAACAAATCAATGGAATGCAAATATTTTTGCACCAATAGAAAGCTTAGGAAAAATACTACAATTCGCATGTGCCACATGTTAAATTTGACAAAGAAACAAGAGAGTTATGGTCATCACAAGGCGACAGTCTTACTCACAGAGAAGAGCGTAGCCCTGGCCGACCTCGTTTTGAGCATAACTCTCAATCCGACCGTTGGATATTCGCGATGTTGGGCTCGTTGGAAAGCTTGTCTCACGAACTTGAAGATCATGTGGTCTACCGTCAATTTTTGTCAAGGTTTGACCCTAACCCTTCACTCTCAAAGTGACGGCCAGTACTGGCTGAATCTGGGAGAATCTGGCTCTGATACCAAATATTGGATATTGAGAAGATAGGGACCCTTGGAGCAGCGAGCATGTGGGACTCAAAGGGCATCACTTGTGCTGAAGAATGGTTGTTGAATCACACAAAATGATGTTGTACATATAGAGCTAGACCTTGGGCAAGTCAGCCCTCTCACAAGCCACACCACTTAGCCATGGAGGCTAAGGCTCACACACTAGAGTCCACAATCTCACACAAGGGAGAATACCAACCTAACAATGAGGCTGACCATTCACACACGACCTAGAGAGCTAGAGGATGCTCTCACGGCACACTCCTTGTGGTCACATCACCCACAAACCCATGGAGAATCGCCATGCGTCCATGGCTAGCACACAAGGATCTCACCTCGCCTAAAAAGAAAGGAGAGGTACCTTTATCCTAGTCAGCACACTCTGACAAGGCAATCCTAAGACCAAGGACCCTTTTCGATATTTCTCCCATCAGGTCTTGACCCTGGACCTCTTGCCTTTTTCTTTTCTCAGGCTAAGGCATGGAGCCATCACCCATGGCCACCCAGACATCAGCGGTCCATGATCCCCGAAACTTCGAAAATTCATCTCTCCCAATCCGACTGTTGGATTGGCCTGAAACTTGGACTGTAGATAATTTGCCACCTGATATTTCCAATGGTGAAGACAGACTGACAATCGGAGCAGGCATCTGGAATTTTCCCAGAACATGCTCCTGTCGACCTGAAATTGAGCCGGATGGCTCCTTTCCCAACATGCGACAAGCCTCGCCTTGTATTTTTCCAGGTTGCCATCTGTTCCTCGCTTCTTCTTAGACACCCACTTGCACTTGATCACCTTGCGTCCAGGTGGACGCTCAGTCAGCTTCCACGTGCCGTTATCCAACTACGACCCCATCTCTTGCTGCACGGCTTGCGCCCAATCTGCTACATCAGGTGCAGCCATGGCCTCCTTGTATGACGCTCACTCATGTGAATCTGCGGCAACTGCGAAATTCATCTGCTCTGGTTTTTGCAGCATCCAGAAATGGCCGCGCTCACCAGGCTTGTAGCGTACCCTAAAAGGATACCTACGACTTGGTGCTGGAGCGTTAGCGAGCGGTTGGCGCGGTGCTACTGGCACAAGTGCTACTGCTCATGGTGCGTCATCTTCTTCCTCTACTTCTCCAGATGAGGCTGTTGTATCTGCTACATCAGACATGGGAGAATAGACTGGTTCTCCTACTGTCACAGCGGAGAGAGAATCAGGAGAGACTGGGTCAGGAAGGATATCTGCTCTCACTGCCTCGTCAGTTGCTAGTTCTGCTACCTTTCCACAGACAATATTGGTGCCGATGACGTTGTTCTCGTTGAAAACAACATCCCTGGAGATGATGACGTGGCCTGTAGCCCTCTGTTATAGGAGATAGGCCTTGCTTGCCACGTCATAGCGAATCATCAGCATCTACGCGCTCTTCACGTCCCAGTTCTGCCGCTTCTCCTTTGGCACGTGCATGTGTGCCAAGCTGCCCAATGCGTGAAGATGACCCACGCTCGACTTCTTGCTGAACCAAGCCTCGTACGGTGTCATGTGCTCCAACGCCTTAGTTTGACTACGGTTCTTGATGTACACCGCAGCGCTCATGACTTCGGCCCAGAAGTCGTAGATCAACCGAGCCGCGTGAAGCATGGAGCGTGCCGATTCAACGATAGTGCGATTGGCACGTTCTGCTACACCGTATGATGCGTCGAGTATGGCGCAATGTGTTGCGCCTTGATGCCAGCTGCTGCGAGGTAGTCGTGGAATTCCTTGCTCATGTACTCTCCATCGCGGCCACTGCGTAGCGCCTTCATCTTCTTGCCAGTCTGGTTCTCCACCATTGTCTTGAACTCCTTGAACCTATCAAAACACTGGTCCTTGGAAGCAAGGAAGTACACAACAGTGTAACGGCTGAAATCATTAATGAAGGTCAGAAAATACCTAGAGCCTCCAAAGCTCTCGGTCTGCATTGGGCCACACAAGTCTGTGTGGACCAGCTCCAGCACCTCCTTTACACGCTCCCCTACTCCAGAGAACACCTCACGATGCGGCTTCCCTTCCAAACAGCCGATGC
This sequence comes from Penium margaritaceum, assembly GCA_023375785.1. Classification (NCBI taxonomy): domain Eukaryota; kingdom Viridiplantae; phylum Streptophyta; class Zygnematophyceae; order Desmidiales; family Peniaceae; genus Penium; species Penium margaritaceum. The sequence goes on from SZWC01000428.1 coordinate 164,568, forward strand.
ACAGCTGCTGCTCAAAGCTTGAGATGGTGGGCAAGTCCCGCACCATCTGCTTCGCTTGAAGCTACTACAAGGCACGCATGCCGATGTGGCCATAGCGTGCATGCCAAATCTCCCCATCTGTTGCCTACACCACTACTGCAAGACATTGCTCACGTGGGATCTTGGTCGCCCCCAGCAGGCGGTACATGTCGTCCTCCTTCACCGACCTGGCCAACTCCTCTCCAGTTTCGTTGTCAAGGATGTAGCCAAAGTCGTCGTCAAAGACGACTCACAGTCCTGTGTTGGTGAGAGAGGACACTGAAAAAGGGTTGAATGCAGCATTAGGTACATACAGTACGCCATGGAACACTACTACTTCAATGCCACACGGGGTCTCCAACCACATCTCCACAATCCCAATCCCTTAGCATACACCACCCGGTCATCACCTAGAGCGATAGGACGGGGAGGGATGGACAGCACATGCGTAAACCACTCCTTGTGATGTGTCATGCTCTTGGTACACCCTGAGTCCTTGTACCATGCGAGATCTGCTTTCTCCACCTGCGACATGTGAGACTTTGCCATGAAAAAACAGTCCCGTACCTCCTTGGCCACGTTAATGTTGCCAAAGTGGCGCACACTGGCCTGGTTTTGCTGCTGCTGTTGCTGCTGACGCTACTGTGATTGCTACTGCTGTTGTTGTGGAGATTGCTGCTTTTGCTAGTGCTGCTTCTGGTCCCTCTTCAGCTTGAAACACTCCTTTTTGTAGTATCCCATTTTGTTGCAGTAGTGGCATTTGCCTTTCTTCTTGTCTCTCTACTGCCCAAACTGCTGCTGTTGCTGCTGGTTGCGTGAGCTTGTGGCCACAAAAGTTGCTTCAGTGCTGCCGTCGCCATTGTGCTTTGCTGCATTGCGACGCAATTCCACCTGCACCAGGTGCGTGCAGATGAAGCCCAGGTCGAGAGTCGGCTCGCAGTCCAATGTCTCTCGCACTGTATCATAGCTGGTTGGGAGTCCCCTCAGCAAGAGGAGGATGAAGCGCGTCTCTTCCACAGGGTTGCCCGCCGCTCTCAACTGCTTCGCCAGCTCCTTTGCCCTGTCCAGGTACACCTCCATCCCATCGCCACCCTACATTTTCAGCGCCATCATCTTCTCCTCCAAAAGCATGAGGAATGCAAGATCCTTGCTTTCATACTTCTTACACAATGTGTCCAATCCCTCCTTTGCAGTAGCCTTGTCACTCACGTACTGAACATACGGGTTGGAGATGGTGTTGACAAGTATTCTGTAGGCCTACCTGTCCTTCTTCTTGTACTCCTCATATGCCACTGGTGCAGCTGCAGATGAGCCTGCATCGATTGCACCCTTCTGCGGCGTCACCCCTCCCACCACCTGTGCTGCGGTGATGCCTTTTGCCTATGGGCGGAGCGTGCTTGTCGCCGCTCACCACCTCCCACAAGCCCCTCTCCTCCAAAAGGAGTCGGGTACGGATCTTCCAAAACGTGACGTTGGCGCATCCTTCCAGCCTCTCCAAGGGCTAGACTGCAGTGACCATACCTGCTGCTGCCATTTTGAGCTTTGGTGATACTCAACGCTGCCCTTGGGTGGCGGCGCTATCCTTGTTTCTGCTGCTGCTTCTGCTAGAAATCTGTTTGACAGAAAATGGACTGTAGATGCCAGCAAACTGGGAATTTACAAAAACAAAGCCCACCACTGGAAAATTCAGCTCAAAACATTTCAGATCGACCCATAAAGGAGGGTCATCAACAGGGGATTTTGAAAGATTTGTCCTCTTGAAAACAGGGTGTGCTTCTGCTCCTACTCCAACTTAGACCATGCAGCTTGTAAACGGTGTTTCTCCTAAACGAATAAACGGAATGCAAATAGTTTTACACCAATGGAAAGCTTAGGAAAAATACTACAATTCTCATGCGCCACTTTTTAAATTTGACAAAGAAACGAGAGTTATGGTCATCACAAGGCGATAGTCTTACACATACAGAAGAGTGTAGTCCTGACCCACTTCCTTCTGAACATAACTCTCAATCCAACTGGTGGATCTTCGCGATCGTGGACTCGTTGAAAATCTTGTCTTGCGAACTTGAAGAATCGATGGTCAATCCTCAAATTTGCTCAAGGTTTGACCCTAACCCGTCACTTTCAAAGTGACGTCCTGTGCTAGCTTAAACTGGCAGAACTTGGCTCTGATACCAAATGTTGGATCTGGAGGAGAGAGGGAGTCTTGGAGCAGCGAGCACCTGGGACTCAAAGGGAATTAGTTGTGCTGAAGAATGGTTTTTCAATCACTCAAAATGATGGAGTACATATAGAGCTAGAGCTTCAGCAAATGAGCCCTCACACAAGCCACACCACTTAGCCATGGAGGCTAAGGCTCACACACTAGAGTCCACAATATCACAGAAGGGAGGATATCAGCCTAGCAATCAGGCTGACCAGTCACACAAGACCTAGAGAGCTAGAGAATGCTCTCATGGCACACTCCTAGTGGTCACATCACCCACAAACCCATGGAGAATCGCCATGTGTCCATGGCTAGCACACAAGGATCTCACCTCACCTAAAAAGTAAGGAGATGTACCCTTATCCTAGACTACACACTCTGACAAGGCAATCCTAAGACCAAGGACCTTTTTGGATATTTCTCCCATCAGGTCTTGACCCTGGACCTCTTGCCTTTTTCTTTTCTCAGGCTAAGGCATGGAGCCATCACCCATGGCCACCCAGACATCGGCGGTCCATGACTCCGGAAACTTCGAAATTCATATCTCCCAATCCGACCGTTGGATCGGCCTGAAACTTGGACCATAGATAATTTCCCACCTGATCTTTCCTATGGTGTAGTCGGATTGACGATCGGAGTACGCATCTGGTAGTTTTCTGGAACTTGCTCCTGTGGACCTGAAACAGAGTCGGATGGCTCCTTTCCCAACAAATTTATCCCTTGTCTGAGATTATGGACTCTATTGTGTGAGCCGTAGCTTGCATGATTAAGGTTTGTGGCTTGTGAGAAGGCTGATTTCTCCAAGCTCTAGCTTTATATGTATGTCATAGATTTCAGTGATTCAACAACTATTCTAAAAAAATTGATGCTCTTTCAATCTTACATGCTTGTTGCTCCAAGGCTACCACTTTCCTCCTGATCCTATACTTGATTTGAGAGCGACATTCTACCAGTTTAAGCCAATGCATGCGGTCTGTTTTAAAATGACCGGTTGGATCAAAATTAGACCAAATATTATTGTTTCGGATTAAGGATTTGGGATCTAAAGTCTTAATCATAGACTAGTAGATCTTCAAGCTTACAAGATAAAATTTCCAATAAACCTAAGATCGTGAGGATCCAACGTGCGGATACAAAGTAACCTTGAAATGCTCCCCTATTTTCTCTAAGTAGGACAGATGCCTTATGATTACCATAACTCTATTGTTTCTTTCTTAAGTTTCAAATATAGCATATGCATATTAAAGTATGTACCCAAAGCTTTTCATTGGCATTGATATAATTAGATTCCATTAATATGTTTGATAGAAAGTCCACTTACAAGTTGGTTAGTCTAAGGTGGAGTAGGAATATAAGCATGTCCTCTTTCAACATTTTGTATTGTTAAACCTGTTTTATAGGTCCATCTCAAAGGTTTTCAACTGAAATTTCCAGTTGTAAGCTTTGTGCTTATAAGTTTCTGGTCCTATGGCCTTTATAGTCTATTTCATGTCATACAGATTTCATGTAGAAGTTACAGTACAAATAGGGATAATTATACTATTCAAGGGCAGTGTTGAGCATCACCAACGCAAAAAATGGTGGTAGCATGTGTACTCACACCATCCAAATCATTAGAGAGACTAGAGAGATATTCGGAAGAAGAGATGCGTTCATCCTCCTCTTATTGAGGAACTACGAGAGTGTGCAAGAGACGTTATAGTACCAACCTGTCAACCGGCCTGAGGCAAACGGACTAGAAAAGAGGGCCGACACAATAGCACCTGCCGTCCGCTCCTAGCATTTCAGCTAGGAGAAGATATCACCCTCAGGATCACGGTTCCACACTGAGGAGTTCCTAGGCAATCACTTGCTAGCAACTGTGTCCACTTAACACTTGGTCACTTTCGCGCGAGGTGCTAGTCAAAGACTAACTCCTGGGGCTTAGACCAACCAGTGTCTTCTTTATACTGTTCCTTAGTTGGACAACTCTGTGAGGAGCATCTAAGGCCAGATTGTGTAATTAGAATGAGGAATGAGTTTGGTACATATAGTCCTAGGCCTGGCTTCTAAGGTGTGTGGG
>SZWC01000428.1:173273-251061 GCA_023375785.1 Penium margaritaceum
GCGTGCGCACCTGGAGAGAGCGTACCAGAGTTGAGCGAAGCGTGCCTTACAACTGGTCAGTGTGGGCCCATAACCCTTTGTCAACCGGCCTGAGGCAAACGGACTAGAAAACAGGGCCGACACAATAGCACCTGCCGTCCGCTCCTAGCATTTCAGCTAGGAGAAGATATCACCCTCAGGATCACGGTTCCACACTGAGCAGTTCCTAGGCAATCACTTGCTAGCAACTGTGTCCACTTAACACTTGGTCACTTTCGCGCGAGGTGCTAGTCAAAGACTAACTCCTGGGGCTTAGACCAACCAGTGTCTTCTTTATACTGTTCCTTAGTTGGACAACTCTGTGAGGAGCATCTAAGGCCAGGTTGTGTAATGAGAATGAGGAATGAGCCTGGTACATATAGTCCTAGGCCTGGCTTCTAAGGTGTGTGGGCAGTGACACTTTTGGGGTGGTCACTCCAAACCACCTCACCAGTCCGCCAAGTGGCGCACTCTCCTCATGCATGGAGAAATGTCTAAGAAACTTCCCCTGTGCTAGAAGGTCAAAAAACCTCCTGCGCACATCAAGGCTCGATCGCAGGACCTGTTGTCCCTAAGTCCAACATGCTATCCATTGCGCTACACTTCTGGTGTCTCGCTTGGACTTGCACCACGAACAAGGTTTGGGGGACTTACTCCAAGGGAACAGTGCATGCCCAACCTGTCCGTCAACCCATAGCAGTGGCCATGGGGCATAGAAGAACAACACAACCGACTCGCGACCTTGACATCATCTATACGTATTTGGTATAGGCTAAATTGTAAAAAATTACAAGTTGAATGGTGTGTTGGATCTAGAGGAGAGAGGGCGCCTTGGAGCAGCGAGCATGTGGGACTCAAAGGGTATCAATTGTAGTGAAGAATGGTTGTAGAATCACTTAAAATGGTTGAGTATATATAAGTAGAGCGTAGGCAAGTCAGCCATCTCACAAGCCACACCACATAGCCATGGCTATGGTCCACAACCTCACACGAAAGAGGAAATCAGCCTGGTAATCAGGCTGACCAGTCACACATGACCTAGAGAGCTAGAGAATGCTCTCATAGCACACTCTTTATGGTCACATAACCCAGAATCCCATGGAGAGTCCCATTTGTCAATGGCTAGTACGCAAGGATCCCACCTCACCTAAATAGTAAGGAGAGGTACTTTTATACTAGTCAGTACACTCTGACAAGGCAATCCTAAGACCAAGGACCTTTTTAGATATCTCTCCAATCAGGTATTGAGCCTTGACCTCTTGCGGTCCATGACCCGGAAACTTCAAAATTTTGTCTCCTAATCTGACTGTTGGATTGGCCTGAAACTTGGACCGTAGAAAACTTGCCACGTATCTTTCTAATGAAGTAGTCATATCGACGATCAGAGACAGCATCTTGTATTTTCTTGGAACTTGCTCTTGTGGACATGAAACTTAGCCGGATGACCCCTTTCCTATCAATCTTCCACTTTGCCGTAGTACGAGTGGGCTCAGTCTACATTACTTCATGCTGAACTGCTGGTTCTCACGGGACACCATCTTGGTATTAAAATAAGCAACCTGCTTGCTGGTTGGAGTAAACTCGAGCCTGATAGCACCCTCATGCACCATGTGTCTGATGAAATGATAGGCGATATCAACGTGTTTGGTGCAAGCATGGTGCTCAAGTTTCTTGGTGAGTGCGATTGCGCTCTGGTTGTCGATGCGCATGAGAACTGGAACAATTGCACTCCCACTCATCTTCGCCATGAGATGCTGAAGCCAAGCTGCTTTATTGGCTCCAAAGTTAAGACAGACGTACTCATCTTCTATACTTGAGGTCGCCATGACCACACGGTGCTTGTTCCACCAGCTAATGGTCCCGCCATTCAGGATGAACGCATGTCCAGAGATGGACATGTGGTCCTCACGGTTATAAGTCCAATGTGCATCAGTATAGTGCATGATGTAGTTGTCCTTGCCGTTGTAAATGATGTCGATGTTGATGGTTCCATCAAGGTATAGGATCTGCTTTAGTCTTGTGCTCGCTGTTGTACTTTTGTCGCTTGGTGGCCTGGTTGCCACCATCAGGTGTATGAGACTACTGATAACGCTCACGTACTTTTGTCGCCTAGCTGCATCGGCTTATCCTTTAAAATGCACAAGGTACTGCCGTCTCAAGTGGCGTGTTGATGGGTTTGGCCTCCCCTAAGACATCCTTGACATAGCGACTGCGCTCCAGTGAGAGAGAGTGTGATTTCTGATCACGCGTGATCTGGATGCCGAGGAAGTATGACGCCTCCCCGAGATCAGACATCTGGAAGCGCCCTTGCATGGCCAACTTGAGCTCCTATAGTGCAGACATGCTATTGGAAAGGAGGAACATGTCATCCAAATCAACAATGATCATGAGGATCTCATGTCCATGCTGCCAGCGATAGACACTGTACTGATACTCGCTCCGCTCAAACCCCATGTACTGCAATGTTGTATTCAATTTCTGGTTCCAAGCAGGCGACGCTTGCTTGAGGCCGTACAGCGTCTTCTGCAGCTTGCAAAGCAGGAGCTCGTGACCATCCATGACGAACCCTTCCAACTGCTCCATGTAGATTTCCTCCTCCAAGTCATCATTCAAGAATGCTGTCTTGATATCCATGTGGTGAATCTCGAAGTCCTCAGCTGCTGCATAAGAGAGGAGCGTGCGCACAGAGGTAATCATTGCAACAGGAGGAAATGTTTATGTGTAGTTGAAGTCCTCTTGCTGCGAGTAGCTCTTAGCGACCAGCCTCACCTTGTATTTTTCCAGGTTACCATCTGCTCCCCACTTCTTCTTCAACACCCATTTGCACTTGATCACCTTGCGTCGAGGTGGACACTCTGTCAGCTCCCACGTGTCGTTGTCCAGATGTGACTCTATCTCTTGTTATATAGCTTGCACCTAATCTGCTATATCTCGTACACCCATGGCCTCCTTGTATGCCATCGGCTCATGAGAGTCTGCTGTAACTTTGACATTTATATGTTCTGATTTTTGTAGTCTCCAAAAATGGTCCCACTAATCAGGCTTGTAGCGTACGTTGAGAGGATACTTGCGAACTGGTGTTGGAGCGTTTGCGGGCAGTTAGCATGACACTGCTGGTACAACTATTTCTATTGGTGGTCCTACATTTCCTTCCTGTGCTTCTGCTAATGAGGCAACTATATCTAATACATAAGACATAGGAGAGTAGAGTGGTTCTCCCATTGTCACAGCAGAGGAAGGCTAAGGTTCGACAAGATGAGGAAGAGTGTACGCTCCCACTACTTTGTCAGTTGCTGGTTCTGCTTCGACTTCGTAGATGATGTTGGTGCCGATGACGTTGCTTTCATTGAAGATGGCATCCCTAGAGATGATGACATGGTTTGTATCCCTTGTGTAGAGGCGATAGGCCTTGCTTGTAACATCATAGACAATCATCAGTATCTACGCACTCTTCACTTCCAACTTCAACCGCTTCTCCTTCGGCACGTGCATGTATGCCAAGCTGCCAAATGTGCAAAGAAAATCCATATAACGCTTCTTACCGAACCACACCTCGTATGGCATCATCTGCTACATGGCCTTAGTTGGACTATGTTTCTCGATGTAGATCACAGTGCTCATGGCTTCGGCCTAGAAGTCGTAAGTTAGTCGAGCCGTGTACAGTATGGTGTAATGACTCCACAATGATGCGATTGGTGCATTTTCCTACACCGTTGTGCTCTGGCAAGTATGGCATAGTACGTTGTGCCTTGATTGTAGCTGCTGCGAGGTATTCCTAGATGTCCTTGCTCAAGTACTCTCAACCACGGTCGCTATACAATGCTTTTATCTTATTGCCGGTCTAATTCTCAATCATTGAATTGAACTCCTTGAATCTGTCAAAGTACTTGTCCTTGGAAGTAAGGAAGTACACAGTAATGTAATGGCTGACATCATCAATGAAGGTCTGAGAATACCCAGAGCCTCCAAAGCTCTGGGTCTGTATCGGACCACACAAGTCTTTCCACGTTCCTGTATTCTAGAGAATGCCTTGCGATGGTACTTTCCCTCCAAACAGCTCATGTATAACTGTTAGTCAAAGTTGGAGATGGTGGATAAGTCACACACCATCTGCTTTGCTTGAAGGTGCTACAAGGCATACATGCTAATGTCTCCATAGCATGCAAGCCAGATCTCAGCATCTATTGCTTGTTCTTCTGCTACAAGACTCTGCTTATGTGGAATCTTAGTTGCCTCCAGTAGGCAGTACATGTTGCCTTCCTTTATTTACCTGGCCAATTCCTCTCTTGTTTCCTTGTCGAGTATATAGCCATAGTCGTCGTCGAAGACCACGTGTGATCTCGTGTTGGTTAGAGAGGAGACTGAGGAGGTTGAATACAACATCAGGTACATAGAGCACGCCATGGAACTTTCCCACTTCAATGCCATGAGGGGTATCCAACCACATATCCACAATCCTAGTCCCCTCAATATACACCACTCGATCATCACCCAAAGCAATTGGTCAGGACAAAATGCAAAGGAGCTGTGTAAACCACTTCTTGTGGTGCGTCAAGCTCTTGGTATATCCAGAGTCTTTGTACCATGCCAAAATTGCCTTTTCCATCTGCGACTTGTCCGACTTCGCCACGAAGAGGCGGTCGTGTACCTCTTTGGCCACGTTCAAGTTACCAAAGTGACACATGCCAGCGTGGTTCTACAATTGCTGTGACTACTACTACTATTGATGTGGAGATTGCTACTTTTGTCGCTGCTGCTACTCCTTTTGGTCCCTCTTGAACTTGAAGCACTCTTTCTTGTAGTGCCCCTCTTTCCGGCAGTAGTGGCACTTGTCCATTTCCTTGCCTATATGCTGCCCAGATTGGTGTTATTGCTGATGGTTGCGTGAGCTCGTGGTCACAAAAGCTGCTTTTCTACTGCCGCCACCATTACGCTATCCTGCATTACGACGCAATTCCACAGATGAAGTCGAGGTCGAGAGTTGGCTAGCACTCCAACGTCTGTTGTACTGCATTGTAGTTGGTTAGATGTCCCCTCAGCAGGAGGAGGACGAAGTGCATCTCTTCCGCAGGATTGCCGACCGCTCTCAACTACTTCACCAATTCCTTTGTCTCATCCAGATACACCTCCATCCCTTCACCATCGTGCATTTTTTGGGCCATCATCTTCTCCTCCAAAATCATGAGCAATACATGATCCTTGCTTTCATACTTCTTATAATACGTATCCCTCCTTTGCAGTAGCCTTGTCACGTATTGAATATACAGGTCGAAGATGTTGTTGTAGGCCTACCTGTCCTTCTTTTCCCACTCCTCATATACCATTGGTGTAGCTGTACATAAACCTGCACCAGCTGCTCCCTTATGCGCCATCATCCGTGCCACCACCTATACTGCAATGATGCCTATTGCTTGGAGATTTGGCGGTGACTCATTGCCGCTCACCACCTCCCACAAGCCCCCTTCCTAAAAAAGGAGGCGTGTATGGATCTTCCAAAACGTGATATTGGCACATCCCTCCAGCCTCTGCAAAGGCTCAACTACTGTCACAGTGCCTCCTACTACCATTTTGAGCCTTGGTGATACTCAGCGCTGCCCTTGGATGACGACGCTATCCTTCCTTCTACTGTTGTCTCTGCCACAAATCTGTCTGATGGAAAATGGATAATAGATGCCACTGGAAAATCGATAGTAGATGCCAGACTAGGAATTTGGAAAACCTGAGTCCACCACTAGAAAAGTCAGCTCAAAACATTTCACATCGACTCATAAAACAGGGTTATCTAAGGAGGATTTTGAAGGAAATTCCCTCTTGAAGACAGGGTATGCTTCTGCTCCTACTCCAACTCGGATGAGGCAACTTGTAAACATTTTTTCTTGCAAATGAGTCGATAGACTGTAAATATTTTAGCACCAATGAAAACCTTAGGAAAAATACTACAATTCACATGTGCCATGAAAGGGCATCAAATGTGCTGAAGAATGGTTGTTGAATGACAAAATGATGGAGTATACATAAATACTACAAGCACATTTGATGCCCTTTAAAAATACTACAAGCACATTTGATGCCCTTTAAAATGGTGGTTCCTACAAGCACATCTGTCACATGAAAGGGCATCAAATGTGCTGAAGAATGGTTGTTGAATCACTAAAAATGATGGAGTATACATAAAGGTAGAGCGTGGACAAATTAGCCCTCTCACAAGCCACACCACTTAGTCATGGAGGCCAGGGCTCACACATTAGGGTCCACAATTACACACAACAGAGGAAATGAGCCTACCAAATAAGCAGACCAGTCACATACGACATAGAGAGGTAGAGAATGCTCTCATGGCTCTCCTAGTGATCACATACCCCACAATTCCATGGAGAATCGCCATGTGTCCATGGCTAGCACACAAGGATCTCATCTCAGTTAAAAAGTAAGGAGTGTTCTTTTATCCTAGTTTGTACACTCTGACAAGGCAATCCTAAGACCAATAACCTTTTTGGATATTTCTCCCATCAAGTCTTGAACCTGGACCTATTGCCCTTTTCTTTTCTCAGGCATGGTGTCGTCACCCATGGTCACACAGACATCGGCTGTCGATGACCCCGGAAACTTCAAGATTTAATGTCTCCTAATCCGACAGTTAGATTGTGTCAACCGGCCTGAGGCAACGGACTAGAAAACAAGGCCAATACAATGGTACTTGGCGTCCTGTCCTAGTATTATGACTAGGAAGAGATATCACCATAAGAATCATGGTCCGACACTAAGCAGTTCAAAAGTATCACTTCCTTAAGTGTCCTTAAGGTTTAGATCAACCAATGCTTCTTCATTGTCTGCCTCAGGTGGACAACTCTTTGAGGAGTTCCAAATGTAAGAAATGTAATCAATAACAGGTAACTGACAGGTTCTTAGAGTCCTAGAGCCCGCCTATAGCCTAGGCGCACAGTGGCTCTCTGAATGAGCTACTTTGGGAGCAATCTGGATAACATCATCCCCCTTGCCTACATGGGACTCCCTTTGACCGCCAAGTGGCGCATACCACAAAGAAGGACCTTGGAATGATGTAAGATGTCTCTTAGAACTTTCTTGTCCTCATTTTGGTCACAAAGAAAATTAGTCATTGTGTTGGATTTTGACCTAGTCACTTCTCATTCTATAGACTAACTCTGGAACATCTAAGCCATAAGGAGTTATCCTAGGTAGTGTTTGCTGGCTTTTTTATCCAGTTTATACCAAGGAGACTTACTCTTATGGAGCAGTCCATGCTTTGTCTATCTGGACCTGACTTAGCAGACTTACTCCAAGGGAGTAGTGCATGCCTAGTCCGTCCTGTACCTGTCCAAATGTCACCTATGGACAAGGGGCATGCCAGGTCAACAAACTCTTCCTTGGACCTCTGTCCATTTGCCTAAGTCTTCGTCTGTTGCGTTGACCGTACCGATGCCTCAGGTACCTGCAGAATGCAATACGCTGTCAAGCACCTTGGTCATGCAATCTGCAAGTATCTTCTTGGTCGTCTCCACATATTCTAGGTCTTTAATCTCCTTTGCAACCAGGTCGCGTGAGTAGCGGTACCTGATGTCCATGTGCTTGGTCCGCCGGGAGATGACATCATCCCGTGCCATTTTCACAGCACTCTTGTTCTCAATGCGGGTCTCCATTGCTTCTGTCTGTGGTACTTTCATTCACCAAGCAATTTGCATAGCCACTATGTTTCCTAGCATGCTTCTGACAGAGCGATGTACTCTATCTCAGCGGTAGAGAGGGAGACACAAGAGACTACACCACCGTTCAAGAGGTACACGAAGCCCGAGGAAGACTTTCTGTCATTGATTCTTCCTCCCCAGTCGGCGTCTATACAGCACACAAGGTCCAACGGGTCAGATCCCTCTTGTCCTCTGAACTTGACAGTCCGTGTATCGTGTCTTCTATATATAGCGCATAATATGCTTGATTGCTTGCCAGTGCTGTGATCCTGGATTGGCCACACACATGCTCACTTGTTTAATAACATAGTTAATATCAAGATGAGTTCCTACCATGGCATATATGAGGCTGCCAATTGCAGACTGGAAGGGAATATTCTCCATCTCACACCGTTTTACTTTTGTACTGTGGCTCATGGAGGAGGAGAGCTTGATGTTTGTTGTCATGGGTATGCTGATGGGTTTGTAGTCCTCCATGTAGGATTTCAGGACCTCCATGATGTACTTGATCTGGTTCAGCTCGATGGTGCTAGCTGCTGGATTGCGGTGGACGGCTATTATGAGGTACAACTTGAGTGGATCCATGTCCTTCATGTTGAACCTGTTGCTCAAATCTGTCTTCAGTCCATCTAACAGCTCAAGTGACGACGAGAAGATGATCAGACCATCCACGTATAGTACAACCAGCATCAAGCATTATCATCCTCTTGTACATAGACACTTGGGTCACTTGGGCCATCACCCATGGCCACCCAGGCATCGGCGGTCCATGATCCCTGAAACTTCGAAAATTCATATCCCCCAATCCGACCGTTGGATTGGCCTGAAACTTCAATTGTCGATAACTTGCCACCTGATCTTTCCAATGGCGAAGACGGATCGACCATCGGAGTAGGCATCTGGAAGTTTCCCAGAACTTGCTCCTGTGGACCTGAATTTGAGCCGGATGGCTCCTTTCCCAACAGGCGACCAGCCTCGCCTTGTACTTTTCCAGGTTGCCATCTGTTCCTCGCTTCTTCTTGAACACCCACTTGCACTTGATCACCTTGCGTCCAGGTGGATGCTCAGTCAGCTTCCACGTGCCGTTATCCAACTGCGACTCTATCTGTTGCTGCACGGCTTGCGCCTAATCTGCTGCATCAGGTGCAGCCATGGCCTCCTTGTATGACGCTGGCTCATGTGAATCTGCGGCAACTGCGACGTTCATCTGATCTGGTTTTTGCAGCATCCAGAAATGGCCGCGCTCACCAGGCTTGTAGCATACCCTAAGAGGATACCTGCAACCTGGTACTGGAGCGTAAGCAAGCGGTTGGCGCGGTGCTACTGGCACAACTGCTGCTGCTGATGGTACGTCATCTTCTTCCTCTACTTCTCCCGATGAGGCTGTTGTATCTGCTACATCAGCCATGGGAGAATAGACTAGTTCTCCCACTGTCACAATGGAGGAAGGATCAGGATAGACTGGGTCAGGAAGGATATCTGCTCCCACTGCCTCGTCAGCTGCTGGTTGTACTACCTCTTCACAGACAATATTGGTGCCGATGACGTTGTTCTCGTTGAAAACGACATCCCTGGAGATGATGACGTGGCCTGTATCCCTCTCTTAGAGGCGATAGGCCTTGCTTGCCACGTCATAGCTTATCATCAGCATCTGCGCGCTCTTCACTTCCCAATTCTGCCGCTTCTCCTTTGGCACGTGCATGTGTGCCAAGCTACCTAATGCGCAAAGATGACCCACGCTCGGCTTCTTGCTGAACCATGCCTCGTACAATGTCACGAGCTCCAACGCCTTAGTTTGACTGCGGTTCTTGATGTACACCGCAGTGCTCATGGCTTCGGCCCAGAAGTCGTAGATCAGCCAAGCCACGTGAAGCATGGAGCGCGCCGACTTAATGATAGTGCAATTGGCACGTTTTGCTACACCGTATGCTACGGCGAGTATGGCGCAATGCGCTGCGCCTTCATGCCAGCTGTTGCGAGGTAGTCGTGGAATTCCTTGCTCAGGTACTCTCCACCGCGGCCGCTACGCAGTGCCTTGATCCTCTTGCCAGTGTGGTTCTCCACCATTGCCTTGAACTCCTTGAACCTGTCAAAGCACTGGTCCTTGGAAGCAAGGAAGTACACAGCAGTGTAACGGCTGAAATCATCAATGAAGGTCAGAAAATACATAGAGCCTCCAAAGCTCTGGGTCTGCATCGGGCCACACAAGTCTGTGTAGACCAGCTCGAGCACCTCTTGTACACGCTCCCGTACTCCACAGAAGACCTCACGATGCGGCTTCCCTTCCAAACAGCCAATGCACAGCTGCTGCTCAAAGTTGGAGATGGTGGGCAAGTCAAGCACCATCTGCTTCGCTTGAACCTGCTACAAGGCGCGCATGCCAATGTGGCCATAGCGTGCATGCCAAATCTCCCCATCTGTTGCCTACTCCACTACTACAAGACACTGCTCACGTGGGATCTTGGTCGCCCCCAGTAGGCGGTACATGTCGTCCTCCTTCACCGACCTGGCCAACTCCTCTCCAGTTTCCTTGTCAAGGATGTAGCCATAGTCGTCGTCAAAGAAGACTCGCAGTCTTGTGTTGGTGAGAGAGGACATTGAGAGAAGGTTGAATGCAGCATTAGGTACGTACAGTACGCCATGGAACACTACCACTTCAATGCCACGCGGGGTCTCCAACCACATCTACACAATCCCAATGCCCTTAGCATACACCACCCGGACATCACCCAGAGCGATACGACATGGAGGGATGGACAATACATGCGTAAACCACTCCTTGTGATGTGTCAGGCTCTTGGTACACCCTGAGTCCTAGTACCATGCGAGATCCGCTTTCTTCACCTGCGACATGTCAGACTTCGCCATGAAGAGACGGTCCCGCACCTCCTTGGCCACGTTCATGTTGCCAAAGTGGCACACATCGGCCTGGTTTTACTGCTGCTGTTGCTGCTGACGCCACTGTGACTGCTGCTGCTGTTGTTGTGGAGACTACTGCTTTTGCTGGTGCTGCTCCCGGTCCCTCTTCAGCTTGAAACACTCCTTTTTGTAGTATCCCTTTTTGTGGCAGTAGTGGCATTTGCCTTTCTTCTTGTCTCTCTGTTGCCCGGACTGCTGCTGTTACTGCTGGTTGCATGAGCTTGTGGCCACAAAAGCTACTTCACTGCTGCCGTCGCCATTGTGCATTGCTGCATTGCGACGCAATTCCACCTGTATCATGTGCGTGCACATGAAGTCGAGGTCGAAAGTCGGCTGGCAGTCCAATGTCTCTCGCACTGTATCATAGCTGGTTGGGAGTCCCCTCAGCAAGAGGAGGATGAAGCGCGTCTCTTCCACAAGGTTGTCGGCCGCTCTCAACTGCTTTGCCAGATCCTTTGCCCTGTCCAGGTATGCCTCCATCCGTTCGCCACCCTGCATTTTCAGCGCCATCATCTTCTCCTCCAAAAGCAGGATCCTTGCTTTCATACTTCTTACACAATGTGTCCCATCCCTCCTTTGCAGTAGCCTTGTCACTCACGTACTGAACATACGGGTTGGAGATGGTGTTGACAAGCAACCTGTAGGCCTGTCTGTCCTTCTTCTTGTACTCCTCATACGCTGCTGGTGCAGCTGCAGATGAACCTGCATCGATTGCACCCTTCTGCGGCGTGAACCCCGCCACCACCTGTGCTGCGGTGATGCCTTTTGCCGGTAGAGGCGGAGCGCGCTCGTCGCCGCTCACCACCTCCCACAAGCCCCTTTCCTCCAAAAGGAGGCGGGTACGGATCTTCCAAAACGTGACGTTGGCGCATCCTTCCAGCCTCTCCAAGGGCTGGGCTGCAATGACCACACCTGCTGCTGCCATTTTGAGCTTTGGTGATACTCAACGCTGCCCTTGGGTGGCGGCGCTATCCTTGCTTCTGCTGCTGCTTCTGCCAGAAACCTGTCTGACAGAAAATGGACTGTAGATGCCAGCAGACTGGGAATTTATAAAAAGAGAGCCCACCACTGGAAAATTCAGCTCAAAACCTTTCAGATCAACCCATAA
Organism: Penium margaritaceum; assembly: GCA_023375785.1. NCBI lineage: Eukaryota > Viridiplantae > Streptophyta > Zygnematophyceae > Desmidiales > Peniaceae > Penium > Penium margaritaceum. Next base: position 185,022 of record SZWC01000428.1, read on the forward strand.
AAGAGGGTCATCAACAGGGGATTTTGAAAGATATGCCCTCTTGAAAACAGGGTGTGCTTCTGCTCGTATTCCAACTCAGACCAGCCAGCTTGTAAACGGCGTTTCTCCTATACGAATAAATGGAATGCAAATAGTCTTGCACCAATGGAAAGCTTAGGAAAAATACTACAATTCTCTTGTGCCACTTTTTAAATTTGACAAAGAAACAAGAGTTATGGTCATCACAAGGCGATAGTCTTACTCATAGAGAAGAGTGTAGCCCTGGCCGACTTTGTTTTGAGCATAACTCTCAATCCAACTGTTGGATCTTTGCAATCGTGGACTCATTGAAAAGCTTGTCCTGCGAACTTGAAGAATTGGTGATCAATTGTCAAATTTGCTCAAGTTTTGACCCTTATCCGTCACTTTCAAAGTGACGGCCTGTGCTGGCTGAAACTGGCAGAACTTGGCTCCGATACCAAATGTTGGATCTGGAGGAGAGAGGGAGTCTTGGAGCAGCGAGCATGTGGGACTGAAAGGGTATTAGTTGTGCTGAAGAATGATTGTTAAATCACTCAAAATGATGGAGTACATATAGAGCTAGAGCTTGGGCAAATGAGCCCTCACACAAGCCACACCACTTAGCCATGGAGGCTAAGGCTCACACACTAGAGTCCACAGCCTCACACAAGGGAGGATGTCAGCCTAGCAATCAGGCTGACCAGTCACACAAGACCTAGAGAGCTAGAGAATGCTCTCATGGCACACTCCTTGTGGTCACATCACCCACAAACCCATGGAGAATCGCCATGTGTCCATGGTTAGCACACAAGGATCTCACCTCACCTAAAAATAAGGAGAGGTACCTTTATCCTAGACAACACACTTTGACAAGGCAATCCTAAGACCAAGGACCTTTTTGGATATTTCTCCCATCAGGTCTTGACCCTTGGCCTCTTGCCTTTTTCTTTTCTCAGGCTAAGGCATGGAGCCATCACCCATGGCCACCCAGACATCGGCGGTCCATGACCCCGGAAACTTAAAAAATTCATATCTCCCAATCCGACTGTTGGATCGGCCTGAAACTTGGACCATGGTATAGTATGGTATAGTCGGATTGACGATTAGAGCACGCATCTGGTAGTTTCCTGGAACTTGCTCCTGTGGACCTGAAACTGAGTCGGATGGCTCCTTTCCCAACAAATTTATCCCTTGTCTGAGATTATGGACTCTATTGTGTGAGCCGTAGCCTGCATGATTAAGGTTTGTGGCTTGTGAGAAGGCTGATTTCTCCAAGCTCTAGCTTTATATGTATGTCATAGATTTCAGTGATTCAACAACTATTCTAAAAAATTGATGCTCTTTCAGTCTCACATGCTTGTTGCTCCAAGGCTACCACTCTCCTCCTGATCCTATACTTGATTTGAGAGCCACATTCTACCAGTTTAAGCCAATGCATGCGGTCTGTTTTAAAATGAATGGTTGTATCGAAATTAGACCAAATATCAAATAGTATTGTTTCGGATCAAGGATTTGGGATCTAAAGTCTTAATCCTAGACTAGTAGATCTTCAAGTTTACAAGATAAACGTTCCAATAAACCTAAGATCGTGAGGATCCAACGTGCGGATACAAAGTAACCTTGAAATGCACCTCTATTTTCTCTACGTAGGACAGATGCCTTATAATTGCCATAACTATATTGTTTCTTGCTTAAGTTTCAAATATAGCATATGCATATTAAAGTATGTACCCAAAGCTTTTCATTGGCATTGATATAATTAGATTCCATTAATATGTTTGATAGAAATTCCACTTACAAGTTGGTTAGTCTAAGGTGGAGTAGGAATATAAACATGTCCTCTTTCAACATTTTGTATTGTTGAACCTGTTTTATAGGTCCATCTTAAAGGTTTTCAACTGAAATTTCCAGCTGTAAGCTTTGTGCTTATAAGTTTCTGGTCCAATGGCCTTTATAGTCTATTTGATGTCAGACAGATTTCATGTAGAAGTTACAGTACAAATAGGGATAAATATACTATTCAAGGGCAGTGTTGAGCATCACCAAGGCAAAAAATGGTGGTAGCATGTGTATTGACACCATCAAAATCATTAGAGAGACTAGAGAGATACCCGGAGGAAGAGATGCGTTCATCCTCCTCTTATTGAGGAACCACGACATAGTGCAAGAGACGTTATAGTACCAACCGACTCGCGACCTTGATATCATCTATACGTACTTGGTACATGCTAAATTGTAAAAAATTACAAGTAGAATGGTGTGTTGGAGCTAGAGGAGAGAGGGCGCCTTGGAGCAGCGAGCATGTGGGACTCAAAGGGTATCAATTGTAGTGAAGAATGGGTGTAGAATCACTTAAAATGGTGGAGTATATATATATAAGTAGAGCGTAGGCAAGTCAGCCATCTCATAAGCCACACCACATAGCCATGGCTATGGTCCACAACCTCACACAAGAGAGGAAATCAGCCTGGTAATCAGGCTGACCAGTCACATATGACCTAAAGAGCTAGAGAATGCTCTCATAGCACACTCTTTATGGTCACATAACCCAGAATCCCATGGAGAGTCCCGTGTGTCCATGGCTAGTACGCAAGGATCCCACCTCACCTAATTAGTAAGGAGAGGTACTTTTATACTAGTCAGTACACTCTGACATGGCAATCCTAAGACCAAGGACCTTTTTAGATATCTCTCCAATCAGGTCTTGAGCCTTGACCTCTTACCTTTTTCTTTCTCAGTCTAAGGCATAGAGCCGTCACCCATGGTCACCCAAACATCGACGGTCCATGACCCAGAAAATTCAAAATTTTGTCTCCTAATCTGACTGTTGGATTGGCCTGAACTTGGACCGTAGAAAATTCGCCACCTATCTTTCTAATGAAGAAGTCGATGATCAGAGACGGCATCTTGTATTTTCTTGGAACTTGCTCTTGTGGACATGAAACTGAGCCGGATGACCCCTTTCCTATCGATCTCCCACTTTGCCGTAGTACGAGTGGGCTCAGTCTACATGACTTCATGCTGAACTGCTGGTTCTCACGGGACACCATCTTGGTATCAAAATAAGCAACCTGCTTGCTGGTTGGAGTAAACTTGAGCCTGATAGCACCCTCATGCACCATAGGTCTGATGAAATGATAGGCGATATCAACGTGTTTGGTGCGAGCATGGTGCTCAAGGTTCTTGGTGAGTGCGATTGCGCTCTGGTTGTCGATGCGCATGAGAACTGGAACAATTTCACTCCCACTCATCTTTGCCATGAGATGCTGAAGCCAAGCTGCTTTATTGGCTCCAAAGTTAAGACAGACGTACTCAGCTTCTATACTTGAGGTCGCCATGACCACATGGTGCTTGTTCCACCAGTTGATGGTCCCGCCATTCAGGAGGAACGCATGTCCAGAGATGGACATGTGGTCCTCGCGGTTATAAGTCCAACGTGCGTCAGTATAGTGCATGATGTTGTCCTTGCCGTTGTAAATGATGTCAATGTTGATGGTTCCAGCAAGGTATAGGATCTGCTTTAGTCTTGTGCTTGCTGTCGTACTTTTGTCGCTTGGTGGCCTGGTTGCCACCATCAGGTATATGAGACTATTGATAACGCTCTCGTACTTTTGTCGCTTAGCTGCATGGGCTTCTCCTTTAAAATGCACAAGGTACTGCCGTCTCAAGTGGCGTGTTGATGGGTTTGGCCTCCCCTAAGACATCCTTGATATAGCGACTGTGCTCTAGTGAGAGAGAGTGTGATTTGTGATCACGCGTGATCTGGATGCCAAGGAATTATAATGCCTCCCCGAGATCAAACATCTGGAAGCGCCCTTGCATGGCCAACTTGAGCTCCTATAGTGAAGACATGCTATTGGAAAGGAGGAGCATGTCATCCAAATAGACAATGATCATGAGGATCTCATGCTCATGTTGCCAGGGATAGACACTATACCGATACTCGCTCCGCTCGAACCCCATGTGCTGCAATGTTGCATTCAATTTCTGGTTCCAAGCAGGCGACGCTTGCTTGAGGCCGTACAGCGTCTTTTGCAGCTTGCAAAGTAGGTGCTCATGACCATCCATGACGAACCCTTCCAACTGCTCCATGTAGATTTCCTCCTCCAAGTCACCATTCAAGAATGCTGTCTTGATATCCATGTGGTGAATCTCGAAGTCCTCAGCTACTGCATAAGAGGAGAGCGTGCGCACAGAGGTAATCTTTGCAACAAGAGGAAAGGTTTATGTGTAGTTGATGTCCTCTTGCTACGAGTAGCCCTTAGCGACCAGCCTCACCTTGTATTTTTCCAGGTTACCATCTGCTCCCCACTTCTTCTTCAACACCCATTTGCACTTGAGGTGGACACTCTGTCAGCTCCCACGTGTCGTTGTCCAGCTGTGACTCTATCTCTTGTTATATAGCTTGTACCCAATCTGCTGTATCTCTATACCCATGGCCTCCTTGTATGCCATCAGCTCATGAGAGTCTGTTGTAACTTTGACATTTATATGTTCTGATTTCTGTAGTATCCAAAAATGGTCGCGCTAATCAGGCTTGTAGCGCACGTTGAGAGGATACTTGCGAACTGGTGTTGGAGCATTTGCAGGCAGCTAGCATGACACTGTTGGTACAACTACTTCTATTGGTGGTGCTACATTTCCTTCCTGTGCTTCTGCTGATGAGGCAATTATATCTACTACATAAGACATGGGAGAGTAGAGTGGTTCTCCCATTGTCAGAGTAGAGGAAGGCTAAGGTTAGACAAGATGAGGAAGAGTGTATGCTCCCACTACTTTGTCAGTTGCTGGTTCTGCTTCGACTTTGTAGATGATGTTGGTGCCGATGACGTTGCTTTCGTTGAAGATGGCATCCCTAGAGATGATGACGTGGTTTGTATCCCTTGTGTAGAGGCGATAGGCCTTGCTTGCAACATCATAGACAATCATCAGTATCTACGCACTCTTCACTTCCAACTTCAATTGCTTCTCCTTCGGCATGTGCATGTATGCCAAGCTGCCAAATATGCAAAGAAAATCCATATAACGCTTCTTACCGAACCACATCTCGTATGGCATCATCTGCTACAGGGCCTTAGTTGGACTACGGTTCTCGATGTAGATCACAGTGCTCATGGCTTCGGCCTAGAAGTCGCAAGTTAGTCGAGCCGTGTACAGTATGGTATAATGACTCCACAATGATACGATTGGTGCATTTTCCTACACCGTTCTGCTCTGGCAAGTATGGCATAATACGTTGTGCCTTGATTATAGCTGCTGCGAGGTATTCCTAGATGTCCTTGCTCAAGTACTCTCAACCATGGTTGCTATACAGTGCCTTTATCTTCTTGCCGGTCTAATTCTCAATCATTGAATTGAACTTCTTGAATCTGTCAAAGTACTTGTCCTTGGAAGTAAGGAAGTACACAGTAGTGTAATGGCTGAAATCATCAATGAAGGTCTGAGAATACCCACAGCCTCCAAAGCTGTGGGTCTGTATTGGGCCACACAAGTCTTTCCACGTTCCCGTATTCTAGAGAACTCCTCGCGATGGTACTTTCCCTCCAAACAGCTCATGTATAACTGTTAGTCAAAGTTGGAGATGGTGGATAAGTCACACACCATCTGCTTTGCTTGAAAGTGTTGCAAGGCGTACATGCTAATGTATCCATAGCGTGCAAGCCAGATCTCACCATCTATTGCTTGTTCTTCTGCTACAAGACTCTGCTTATGTGGAATCTTAGTTGCCTCCAGTAGGCGGTACATGTCGCCTTCCTTTACTGACCTGGCCAACTCCTCTCTTGTTTCCTTGTCGAGTATGTAGCCATAGTCGTCGTCAAAGATGACGTGTGATCTCGTGTTGGTTAGAGAGGAGACTGATGAGGTTGAATACAACATCAGGTACATAGAGCACGCCATGGAACTTTCCCACTTCAATGCCATGAGGGGTATCCAACCACATCTCCACAATCCTAATCCCCTCAATATACACCACTCGATCATCACCCAAAGCAATTGGTCAGGACAAAATGCAAAGGAGCTGTGTAAACCACTTCTTGTGGTGCGTCAGGCTCTTGGTATATCCAGAGTATTTGTACCATGCCAAAATTGCCTTTTCCATCTGCGACTTGTCCGACTTCGCCATGAAGAGGCGGTCGTGTACCTCTTTGGCCACGTTCATGTTACCAAAGTGACACACGCCAGCGTGGTTCTACAATTGCTGTGACTACTACTACTATTGTTGTGGAGATTGCTGCTTTTGTCGCTGCTGCTACTCCTTTTGGTCCCTCTTGAACTTGAAGCACTCTTTCTTGTAGTGCCCCTCTTTCCGGCAGTAGTGGCACTTGTCCATTTCCTTGCCTATATGCTGCCCAGATTGGTGTTATTGCTGATGGTTGCGTGAGCTCGTGGCCACAAAAGCTGCTTCACTACTGCCTCAACCATTGTGTTTTCCTGCATTACGACGCAATTCCACCTATCCTTGTTGCGTACAGAAGAAGTCGAGGTCGAGAGTTGGCTAGCACTCCAATGTCTGTTGTACTGTGTCGTAGTTGGTTGGATCTCCCCTCAGCAAGAGGAGGACGAAGTGCGTCTCTTCCGTAGGATTGCCGACCGCTCTCAACTACTTCACCAATTCCTTTATCTCATCCAGATACACCTCCATCCCGTCACCATCGTGCATTTTTTGGGCCATCATCTTCTCCTCCAAAATCATGAGCAATACATGATCCTTGCTTTCATACTTCTTTTAAAACGTATCCCTCCTTTGCAGTAGCCTTGTCACGTATTGAATATACAGGTCGGAGATGTTGTTGTAGGCCTACCTGTCCTTCTTTTCCCACTCCTCATATACCATTGGTGTAGCTGTACATAAACCTGCACCAGCTGCTCCCATATGCGCCATCATGCGTGCCACCACCTGTACTGCGATAATGCCTATTGCTTGGAGATTTGGCGGTGACTCATCGCCGCTCACCACCTCCCACAAGCCCCCTTCCTCAAAAAGGAAGCGTGTATGGATCTTCCAAAACGTGATATTGGCACGTCCCTCCAGCCTCTGCAAAGGCTCAACTACTGTCACAATGCCTCCTACTACCATTTTGAGCCTTGGTGATACTCAGCGCTGCCCTTGGATGACGACGCTATCCTTCCTTCTACTGCTGTCTCTGCCACAAGTCTGTCTGATAGAAAATGGATAATAGATGCCACTAGAAAATGGATAGTAGATTCCAGACTAGGAATTTGGAAAAGCTGAGTCCACCACTAGAAAAGTCAGCTCAAAACATTTCACATCGACTCATAAAACAGGGTTATCTATGGAGGATTTTGAAGGAAATTCCCTCTTGAAAACAGGATATTCTTCTGCTCCTACTCCAACTCGGATCAGCCAACTTGTAAACAGTTTTTCTTGCAAATGAATCGATAGACTGTAAATATTTTAGCACCAATGAAAAGCTTAGGAAAAATACTACAATTCACACGTGCCATTTTTTAATTTTGATAGAAACAATAGAATTACGGTCATTACAAGGCGATAGTCTTACTCATAGAGAAGAGTGTTATCCTGGCTGACCTCGTTTTCAGCAGAACTTTTAATCTGACTATTGGATCTTAGACTCTTTGGGAAGCTTATCGCGCGCACTTGACGATCAAATGATAGACCATCACACTTGGTCAAGGTTAGACCATAATCTGTCACTCTCAAAGTGACGGCCTATGCTGGTTGAAACTAACAGCTGTTGGCTCTGACACCAAATGTTGGATTTTGAGGAGAGAGGGAGCATTGGAGTAGCGAGCATTTGGGACTGAAAGGGCATCAAATGTGCTGAAGAATGATTGTTGAATCACTAAAAATGATGGAGTATACATAAAGCTAGAGCGTGGACAAGTCAGCCCTCTCACAAGCCACACCACTTAGTCATGAAGGCCAAGGCTCACACATTAGGATCCACAATCGCACACAACAGAGGAAATGAGCCTAGCAATTAGACAGACCAGTCACATACAACAGATAGAGCTAGAGAATACTCTCATGGCTCTCCTAGTGATCACATACCCTACAATTCCATGGAGAATCGCCATGTGTACATGGCTAGCACACAAGGATCTCACCTCACTTAAAAAATAAGGAGCGGTACTTTTATCCTAGTTTGTACACTATGACAAGGAAATCAGAAGACCAATAACCTTTTTGGATATTTCTCCCATCAAGTCTTGAACCTGGACCTATTGCCTTTTTCTTTTCTCAGGCATGGAGTCGTCACCCATGGTCACATAGACATCGGCCGTCGATGACCCCTGAAACTTCAAGATTTAATGTCTCCTAATCCAACTGTTAGATTGTGTCAACCGGCCTGAGGCAACGGACTAGAAAAGAAGGCCAACACAATGGTACTTGGCGTCCCTTCCTAGTATTATGACTAGGAAGAGATATCACCATAAGAATTACGGTCCCACAGTAAACAGTTCAAAAGTATCACTTCCTTACACTGTGTCCTTAAGGTTTAGATGAACCAATGCTTCTTCATTGTCTGCCTCTGGTGGACAACTCTTTGAGGAGTTCCAAATGTAAGAAATGTAATCAATAACAGGTAACTGACAGGTTCTTATAGTCCTAGAGCCCGCGTCTAGGCTAGGCGCACAGTGGCTCTCTGAATGAGCCACTTTGGGGGCAATCTGGATAACATCATCCCCCTTGCCTACATGGCACTCCCTTTGACCGCCAAGTGGCGCCAACCACCAAGAAGGACCCTGGAATGTTGTACGATGTCTCTTAGACCTTTCTTGTCCTCATTTTGGTCACAAAGAAAATTAGTCACTGTGCTGGATTTTGACCTAGTCACCTCTCATTCTAGAGACTAACTCTGGAACATCTCAGCCATAAGGAGTTATCCTAGGTAGTTTTTGCTGGCTTTTTTATCCAGTTTATACGAAGAAGACTTGCTCTTATGGAGCAGTCCATGCTTTGTCTATCTGGAACTGACTTAACAGACTAACTCCAAGGGAGCAGTGCATGCCTAGTTCGTCCTGTACCTACCCAAATGTCACCTATGGACGAGGGGCATGTCAGGTCAACAAACTCTTCCTTGGACCTTTGTCCATTTGCCTTAGTCTTTGTCTGTTGCGTTGACCGTACCGATGCCTCAGGTACCTGCAGAATGCAATACGCTGTCAAGCACCTTGGTCATGCAATCTGCAAGTATCTTCTTGGTCGTCTCCACATATTCTAGGTCTTTAATCTCCTTTGCAACCAGGTTGCGTGAGTAGCGGTACCTGATGTCCATGTGCTTGGTCCGCCGGGAGATGACATCATCCTGTGCCATTTTCACAGCACTCTTGTTCTCAATGCGGGTCTCCATTGCTTCTGTCTGTGGTATTTTCATTCACCAAGCAATTTGCATAGCCACTATGTTTCCTAGCATGCTTTTGACAGAGCGATGTACTCTGTCTCAGCGGTAGAGAGGGAGACACAAGAGACTGCACCACAGTTCAAGAGGTACACGAAGCCCGAGGAAGACTTTCTGTCATTGATTCTTCCTCCCCAGTCGGCATCTATAGAGCATACAAGGCGCAACGGGTCAGATTCCTCTTGTCCTCTGAACTTGACAGTCAGTGTATCGTGTCTTCTATATATAGCGCATAATACGCTTCATTGCTTGCCAGTGCTGTGACCCTGGATTGGCCACAAACATGCTCACTTTTCTAATAGCATAGTTAATATCAAGGTGAGTTCCTACCATGGCATATATGAGGCTGCCAATTGCAGACTGGAAGGGAATATTCTCCATCTCACACCGTTTTACTTTTGTACTATAGATCATGGAGGAGGAGAGCTTGATGTTTGTTGTCATGGGTGTGTTGATGGGTTTGCAGTCCTCCAGGTAGGATTTCAGGACCTCCATGATGTACTTGATCTGGTTCAGCTCGATGATGCTAGCTGCTGGATTGCGGTGGACGGCTATTCCGAGGTACAACTCGAGTGGATCCATGTCATTCATGTTGAACCTGTTGCTCAAATGTGTCTTCAGTCCATTTAATAGCTCAAGTGACGACGAGCAGATGATCAGATCATCCACGTATAGTACAACCAGCATCAAGCATTGCTCCTCCTCTTGTACATAGACACTTGGGTAAGTCTGGCAGTGCCTGAAGGTGAGCCTCACCATGAAGATGTCGATCTCCTTCTACCACATCCTTGGGCTTATTTTTGTCCGTAGAGTGCTTTCACTCCCTCGGGAATTTCCACCATCGCTTTATTGTCTAGTTTCTTGTAGAGAAATTTTGTCTCGACGTCCATCTGGCGGACCTCCAAATATTTGGCACCAGTAATACCTATAATGGATTTGATGGAGGCAAAGGTGACGACAGGCGAAAAGGTCTCCTCACACTCTGAGCCTGCACATTGGGAAAATGCCTTTGCTACAACTCTTGCATTGTATTTGTTGATATTACCATCATACTTGAGCGTTTTCCAAAGTACCCACTTTCATCCCACCACGTGCGCATTTGGGGGCCTGTCCACCAAAACCCATGTTCCATTCCATTCAATGGATGCGAGTTTGCTATCCACTGCGTCCTTCCACTTGGCCCCCTACGGTCACAAGCTTCTATAAGCTAAGTATGACCAGCCGAGTCCGGTCCATTATGCACTCTCCACATTGTACTTGGATGGAGGTTTCTTCTGATGCGTACTACGTCTCAGTGTTGCTGGTGGTGCTTCAAGGCTTAGTTCCTTCTATTGTTCCTGCACTATCAGTGATCTGTTGTTTAAGGAATAGCCACTCACCTCAGAGTTGTACTCAGAGGCCTCGGATGACTTTGACTTAGTGTCGTAGTCCGTCGCTGCGTCAGCTTGCATAGCCTCTCTCCTTGCAGTATCATCCTTCACGTGCCCCTTTTGCCAGTTTTCATGTACCTCTTCACCTAACTCGAGCAACACAACCCACTCTCCTTAGTAAGGAGCATGGTCAGGATCTAGCAACTCTCCCTTACCGAGCATCCTTTCATCAAACTCAACATCTTGGTTCTTGATGAGCTTTCTAGCCGCTTGATCCCACAACCTATATGCCTTGTATGAGTATCTTATCCGGCCATTATACACTTGCGAGTGAGTACATCGAGCTTGCCACTTCCTTCTCCAGCTTGGATCTTTACCCACACAGTATAGCCAAAGACTTTGAAGTGTGAGACATATGGCTTCTTCCCGGACCACTCCTGTGGTACCTCAGTTGCTTCTCTTGCTGCTTCTCACCACGCCTTCCACGTACAACTACCAGAGTGAGATTCACAAGGTAGCAAGCAATTCTTGCAGTTCCAGTCTAGAAGCAAGGTGGGAATTTGGCATCGAAAAGCATGATTCGTGTCATGCCGAGGATTATCTGGTTCATTCGCTCCGCAATGCCATTACTCTTGGGGATGTACGACATGGTGGTCTTGTGGTTGATCCCGTGTTGACTCAACCAGCCTATGCACGCCTCATACTCACCACCATTGTCTGTGTGCAGAGCTTTGACCTTCTTGTTTGTCTCCCGCTCTATCATCGTGACAAACTCTTCCAGCTTCTCCTTGATCTCTCCCTTTGTCTTCAGAAAGTAGATCCATATCTTGCGACTGTGGTCATCGATGAAGATCAAGAAGTACCTGTTGCTGCTGTTTGAAGGAGTACAGAATGGTCTACACACATCGAAATGAATCACGTCCAAAATTACTACCGCACGTAGCCCATTACGGTCAAAGGACTTTCTCTTTACCTTGCCTCATTGGCATGGCTCACATACCTTCTTGCACTTTCCCTCATCCTTGGCCTTGCATCCCTCCATCGTATGAACCACTTTGTGTAGCTACATAGGTTGCTGTGTGCTGTTAGCCATATGGCCGAACCGCTTGTGCCACGGCTCAGCATATGTGTCGTTGGTGGAGTTGGCCGCCATGGTGACGGTTTGTGATCGAACATCAGGTTTGGAAGACTTTGGCTCTTCAATTGCTGCTTATCTGATAATGATGTTTCGTCCATCGACCGGAAGAGGGGAAGAAAGTGGACCCCGGGGTCAGGATTTGGGGGAAGGAGTTGATGGATGATCCGACGATTATCATGCGAGGAGTAAAATAACGAGAAGAGGAGTTCGACTCCGGGAAGCGACGAAGCACGGAGAAAGTGTTGCGCTGGATGCCGTGACTCGGTCAGACCTACCCGGAGGGAAGGAAGGCGGCCCGAAGCTGGTTTGATGGCAGCAGAATCGCGTCCAAACCATGAAAGGAGGAGCAGTGCTCGAGGCGCCTTATCCAGAGGCGCTTCGATATGCAAACCGCGAGAGGAGGGCCAGCTAGCGAGATGAGAATGTTGGGAGGATGGTGCAAGGAGAGGATAAGATGGGAAGGATGGGAAGAAAGCAGATGCTGGCTAACCCACTGTTGACCGATTGCTGACGCCGAGTTGCTGCGACGCTCAAAACCGGACGCCAAGATTGCGCTCGAGCTGATCGCGGACAACTGCCAGTCAACGATGGAGGGAGAAGTGAGAATTCCAAGAGTCTGAGAGACCAATCCTGCCCTGTCTCACGACGAGACGTTTGCCACTCGCACTATCTCTTTGCTGACTCCCCATCCGACCCGGGTGTGGGAAGACAAGCTCACTGGCCATCAGCAAGAATGAGAGATTGCTATCCCTCTGTCGAACTAAACCGTCGAGCGGGACCTGTGTCCCGTCTCGTGACAAGTAAGAGTAGGAAATTAGGCTGGGCTAGGCATCTGGGAAGTGTGTGTGTGTGTGTATACGTGTATGTGCAACCATCCTCGAATGGGAAGGCCGCTTCCTGAAGGGCAGGTCACGGAACCATCATGGCTTGGTCCTGAGTTGCTCTGGGAATTCTAGCCGCCCAGCTCAAGCAGAGCCGCCCGAGATCCGATCGATGATTTGGTGGTGCAGGAAGCCTACAGTTTGCGTATGCTGCTCGGTGACACGTAGGATAGTGACTGCATGTATAGAGAAGAAGTGCTGATCGTATGTATGTTTCCTTGATTAAATGATAATACGTCAATTGCCGAATTCGCCATGTTCGTGCTGTTGGAAGAGATTCTCACGTCAGATGTCGTATTGTCCGGTGCATGATTAACCGTCACAGATTAACTATTAAATGAATGTAATAGCTAGAACAATCAAGTTAATCATCTCGAGGCTTGTCAAAGTTGGAGCAGAAGAAGTGTGGGTTAATTCGGAAGAGGAATACGCGTGATATATCCCCAGCATTGATTCGGTGAATGATCTATCGAGTAACTAGGAGGAGAGAAAATATCTTTCAATTGATGAGAATGCGCTCGGAACGAGCGAAATAAAAGGGTAACATAGGACGAGAATGGGAGCGGAGTTGAGAGGATAGCACAGCACAAACCGCGACCAAGAGTAGATCCGTGCTTGTCGTCAGACTTGATTATGGCTGATGGCGGAAAAGGATATAAAGGTGTTGATGGTGCAGTGAGCGTAGACTCACTTGTCTTCTGTGACGAGTGTGGCAGGTATCTTTAGATCAGTCTGCAATCTGGAGCGCGATTCTCCAAGAAGGGAGCCGTTGGGTCTCCGATCGGAGGGAAGGCACCGTGGTGATCCGTCATCCCAAAGCCAACGATTCCCCTGACCACAGTGGTGTCTTCCTGCTAACCTACGGGATGCAAGGACAGCGCGACCGCGTTGGCGAATCATCTGGCGACACCGTTGGCAACGCGAGGACGCGTCCAAGAGAACCCTATGCCTGTTAAAAGGACAAGACGAGGCGAGCCGGCACCGCGCGTTGCTACGAGAGAAGCCCAGAAGATCCTCCAAAGCTAGATCCCAAGTTTGAGTGGGATCCAGTGGATGATCGGTCCCCGCAATTGTACAACGAAGAGGACGAGATGGACCTCGATGAAGAAGAAGAAATTCATCTGCGACGTTGTGAGGAACTCCGTGAATGGAAGGCTATCCGACAAGCACGGTTGGCCAACGCAATACAGGAAGATCCAGAGGAAGACGACATGCACCACCACGAGGGGCAGCGTGACTCTATGCAAGTGGAAGACTACGTATCTGATGAAGAGCAGGAGCTTGCACCAGACGATGGGCCCGTTATGCTCTATGAAATCATGACTCCATACGGAAGAAACGTTTACGAGGTAGTGGACATGATACTAGTAGAGGACGTACCGCAGTGCCTCAAATTCTCTACCCCAAGGGCGTCCTCACCCACGACCTCTGTTACCCATGACAGCAAATGTGTAGACCTGGACGATGTCCAGGACGACGAGGCAGAGGAAGAAGAAGCATCGTTGGATCACCCTTCGGTGTAGGCCTTACACGCCCTACATCAGCCAATCGCCTTCCGTCCTCGGGCATTCCCATCTCGCCCAATTGTTCACCCTCATCGGCCGGCCTTTGATAGCAGTGTATCGCCACCACGTACGGAGAGAAATCCAGAGGTCATGGAACAATGGACAAGGGAAACCCGATAGGAGGGTCCATCCGTCATGACCTCACGTCGCCAAGATGCTGGGTAACAACCCAACACCAATAGTAAACAAACAAAACATCCTTTTATTTTGGGAGCATCGCAACGGCGAGAAGTCCCAGCTCAGGTAGGGACTAATGCTTCATCCACAACCGGACCCGCCAGACAAGTACGGACCTGGGGAGAAGCGCACATCCCAACGGGAGCTCTGTCAACCAAATATACCGTAATACCTGTCTAGTCAAAGGTACAGTTATCTCATCATCAAGCAAGCAAAACGGCAGCCACACCTATGGCAGGAAGACTCCAGCAGAGACCATGAGCGACTGGTGATTTAACTGCACCTGGGTAAGGATCAGTGGCTTATGGAGGCAAGCAGTATACCGTGCGAGTACAAACAAGTTCAGCAAGACAGCACGTGGGGTGTTCTGGACTGGGAAGAACCGATGCAGGACGTGTTCGACAGAGGGGAGGGGGAATTGCTTCATCGGCTGGTACTAGGGCAGTTGGCCTGGTGCAAGCAGATCGACCCCACCTTGGGGTCTTGCCATGGGCATAGGTGCAGGTGGTGAATCCGCAGGAACTGATTTCCAATCCACCGGTGAAGGCTTCGTACACTCTCCCAAAGCTCAACGTCTTCAAGGGTAAACCAGAGGAGGACCCAACTATGTGGCTGTCTAAGTTGGGCGCCTGTCTTGACTATGGGCTGTTATCTCGTTACTACATTATCCCAGCAGTACACCTAACGCTACAAGGGAAATGTTTCGAGTGGTGCACCGTAGAGCAAAGGGAATGTCCATTTGCAGATTTTGATGATCTGGCAAACAAGATGACCAAGCGATTCGATCCCATGAGCCTAGAAGAAGCAAAACTCCAGATTGGCACCATCCGCATGAAGGCCAGGGAAAACATCAAGTTACATAACGACAAATTCACCAAGATTTTGACGCGCTGCATCGACATATCCTTGTGCATGATTAGAGAATACTACCGTGATTCCCTTGTCCAAGTGATTGCAAACATGTTGGACCTGCGACAGTTTAGCACACTGGACACGCTACAGGAGGAAGCGGAACATCAGCAAAGGGAAATCAAACGACACGCAGCTGAAGAACAGTCCGCTCCAATGGAACATGTGGCATCCACCATTCGCATGCCCACAAGAGCTTCAGCACCCAACCTGATGAACCCCCATAATTACCCACCTGCGAGTTGCTATGAATGCGGAGAATTCACCCATCGGCACTGGGAATATCCCAATGCCACCCCGATATCCGGTATACCACCTAGAAGAGGACAATACCAGGGACGCGGACCAGCTGGACCAGGACCTGCTACTGTCCTGTAAGCGATTGGTCCCAATGTCACCACCCGTCCCTCTGGTCAGACGGGCAATAGGCCGACACAATGGAAAGCGTATGCGTAATAGAGGGAGACGGGGGGTATACCAGCTGCTACTAAACCATCTACTTTAGATACGCCTGCACAGAATGTGAAGCTAGGTCTTCCCCGTTGTGAAGAACAGACCACGGAGACTCCTCCGACGGCTGCAGAACAAGAACTGGTCACAATGGCACAAGTACAAGGCGTGGAAAGCTAGTCAATCACGGAAATGTATGTGCGCATACGCAAATACAAGGAGCAATAGGGGCGGGCTGCAGCAGACCTACAAGCATGTGTCGAAGCGCGATCGATTGGCCTACTGAGTCAGATTCTTGTGATGCCCGGGAAGCCTCCAACTGAACCACGCACACGCTCCTCAAGGGGCCTCACGCCCTCGCGTTGCCAGAAGGTCACCTTTGCACCATCGGCAAACAATGAACCCATGGGCGATGCCTTAGCCTCCTTCCACTACCCTTTCACGGAGGTATCCCTCGAGGAGTATTTAAGGCAAATTCCCACCCATCTCTCAGACTTCGTAGCGGACCTGCAGGAGTATGCCAAGAAGTTTCGGCCAGCCGGGATTTGCCCCAGTTGCACACAGGCCCCACATGATCATCTAAGCAAAGTGGCAATCCGAGTGGAACCGGAGGCATGGGGATGGCGACCAATCCCCCTTATACCACCACGAACGCAAGCTCCTCATCATGAAGTGGCCAGCTTTTTTGTGTGGATATGTGGCAAAAACGTTCCTAGCAATCATCAATCTTGGGGCCACTCACACTATCGTGACACTTCAGGTCTTGCAAGCGGTCGGTTGGCAACACAGGATCCAGCCAACAACCAAAGTATTTACGAATGCATCCGTTGGCATGGACGCAGGACATGGTATCGTCGATAGCCTTCTCCTGCATGTGGGTCTCATCCACGAGGCCGTGCGGGTGCAGGTCACGGTCGCCCGCACCTTTGACGTCCTGCTGGGGACAGACTACCTCATTCCCCGATAGGCAAGCCTGTCCTATGCTGACGGAGTAATGCAATTGACATCATCAGGCTATTCCACCTGTGCAGCACTAATTGTGGGCCCGAGGACGTCGATGTCTACAATGTTTGGTCACCCCTTCTCATTGGAGAAAGCTCGTGCCGAGAACCATGCAGCCAAGAATTCCATCCTGGTATTCCCATAGCATGACACCCCTCCCATCATCTCACCACCGGTGAACGATGAGAAGACGATTGATCCAATGTCTACATCCAACCAACCATGCCCCGAACAAGGACAATCTATTACGGCGGAAGATCGATCGCAGCTCCCCGTGGGCCCGCTGCCTAAATCTTCAGTATAATCCTCCAGGTTGCTGTTCCCCCCCCCCACGATGGATCACTGCATCAACGGCTTCAATCGAGCACCAATCACCCCAACTCCTTCGAGGCCTCCTTTGGTCTTGGACCACCCACTTGTGCCAACAACCAAGCAACCCATGACTCTAGATGACCTGGAAAAAGCGAAACAAAAACGGAAGATACTGGTGTGCAACAACGATACTGCTCCCGTGAAGATGTTGACCCAGAGGAGTCCGACGAAGAAACCATGAGTGATATCGGATGGCTGCGCCTCGATGACCAGCCACCTCCGCGTCAACCCACGTCTCTCACGATCACACCAGGTGGTTCCTAAAACTTTAACCTTCGCGTCTATGATTATTGGGATCCTGACCCTGATCTTGGAGCTGGTCTGGTGGAGGATGAGGAACCGCCATCCACGGTCCCACATTCTCAATGATGGGACCATATGCTCCATGAACGACTGATACAAGAGTAAAGGCAAGAAGTCAAGGAGCTTCTCACTTACCACGAGGAGGTATTTGCATGCGACTCAACGGAGATCGGAGCGGTGGACACTGTCCATATCATCAACACAGGAGACGCACCCCCACACAAGCAAAAGGCTCGTCGCCTGCTCCAAGACCAGAAAGACATCATCAATGAAGGCCTTTGTGAGCTGAAGGAGCAGGGTGTCATCGTGGAAGTGGAAAATCTATGGTCTTCCAATCTGGTGATTGTGGGAAAACCGGACGGCACTAAACACTTCTGTGTCAACTTCCGTGATCTCAACAAAGTCACTGTGGAGGATGCTTACCCCAAGCCCGTCATCGTGGATATCCATAACGATAGCGTAGGAAGAGTTGGTTTGCCAAACTTGACGTCAAATTTGCCTTCCATACTATCCCTATGGATCAAAATTCTATGCTGAAGATGGCCTTCATAACCCCAGACGGACTCTATGCCTTCACTCGTGTACCCTTCGGGTTGCGCAATGCCAGTACTACATTTCAACGCGTCAAGGATCAAGTGTTGCGTGATGTTCCCAACGCCTGCTGTTATATCGATGATGTCATGGTTGCATTATTTTGTTTTCACGAACTCATGGTTTCACTGGATGCCTTGTTTTTTGCCTTTCGATATGCGAACCTTCGGTTGAAGGCCGCCAAGTGTGTCATTGGGACAAATAGCATTGAGTTATTAGGATTTATCATCAACGCAGAGGACATATCCATAGACCTTGCTAAAATCGTGGTCGTTCGTGAATGGAAGCATCACATTACATCATCCCAGGTCAAGTTTTTCCTAGGATTTGATAGTTTTTTACTGAAAATTCGTCCGTGACCATACGAAGATTGTTCGTCGTTTGCAATGCCTCACTCATCAAAATGAACCTTTTGAGTGGATGGAGGTTTGTCAACTTGCATGGGTCGAGATCAAACACTGCCCATCATGGCACTAATGTTGGAATTCCCTGACTTCAATTTACCCATCGTCATCACCACGAATTTTTCACAACAAGGTATTGGAGCCATTTTGTCCCAAGGAGGAGGCGATGGCATGATGAGGGTGGTGTGCTACGGGAGCCGTATGCTCAACGACACTGAAGCCAAGAATCCTCCCGTATAAGAGAATTCCTAGTAGTCTTGTGGGCTTTCCAATTCTACAAAGACTACGTGAAAAATGGGAACCCTTCACCATCCTCACAGACCATTAGGCCCTCCAATGGTTACTCACCACATAAAACCATGAAGGTATTATTGGCAAATGGACCCTACTTCTACAAGGATACAATCTCACCATAAAATATCAACCGGCATTTGCCAATCGCAATGCAGATGCGCTCAGCCGGTTGCCACGTAAAGGATGGAAGGACCGCGCCGCACATGACACAACATCATACAAAGATGGATCACATCCGGATGAACCCCCTCCTGGTGGAAAAGTCCTTGTTGAGGGACAGGCGCGCGATCTCACGGACGAAGAGTACCGCTGGGCGTACACTAATGACGGTTTTCCTCAGTACGACCCGGATACTGGCCACATCAATGTGCGGTATCGAACTGATCTGTTCAAAGATGCGACAGGATGGATGCACAAGGAATATGGAGATTGGCTCCACAGCACGCGACGCGATCCTGCCCCAGTACCCGTGGCGCGTTCCTAGCCAGTCGCAACGTCGACGCCACAAAACGAGGTTTGCCAATCGGTGGCGGATGCTATCCAGCGATTTTTCGACCGGACCTACCTCGCGCTGCTCTAGCTGGAGGTCCTCACTCATCTACCAAGACAAATTATGCAGTTGGAGACTTTCTTTGCAGAGATTAGCGATGTGCTTGCACCATCCTGATGGAGGGTGAGCTGTTGGTTTGAGTCGCCAGGTCACCGCATGATGAGGGATCACGTCAACACCACTCAACGAATTGACCATGATAGCCTTGATGCAGGAGCCCTCGCCTGGCGACCAATGACACTTTGTTGCCAACCGCTGCCGGAGTTCATTTGCACGGTGGTCTCGTGCTTTGTATGGATCGCCGGCGTAAAATTCATCGCCATCGTGGACACCAGAGCGATACCCACCACTATCACCATGCGCGTCATCCGGGGGTTCAAATGGTCAAACCTCATTCAGCCCATTGACCTTTGCTTTGGAACCGCGAGAGGAGAAATCACCCACTCAGAAGGACAGATCAACTTACTTCCCCTTTAGTTCGGAAATATTCACCAGAGCCTACTGGTACAAGTGTGTGAGACGTCTACGTACGAAGTTCTCCTTGCAAATGAATGGTTAATATCATGGGACATGGTAATTCTACTTGGAGGAAGATGCATGATGCTATACGATAATGACGAGGTACCATCATACGTCCCACTCAAATTTGAAGCAAAAGAAGTGCCAGATCAGCGAGATTCTCGACTGCTAACGGAGCACATGCCTCTCACGAAGCATATAGCACATGTTGGCAATCAATCTACCGGAGCACTCTTCACGAGAATCGCTGTTGACGCACCATCATCGTCTACGGGCAGCAGCGATTCTCCGGAGGAACATGCACCGTACCCAACGGAGGCGCATGCCCGTACCTTCCAACATATGTGAGCGTCGACGGATACCTCGGAGGACGTCGTTCTTTTACAAGAACATATCCACGGACGATCGTGGGGGATTAGTGATGGGCGTTCCACGTGTCAACATAACCCAGAGTATGATATGCCTCTTGTCCTCCAACGTCCAAGGTGACATGCTCAGCCCATCCGATCGCCTCGGATTGCTCAAGCGATGTCTCCGGTTCTCAACGGTAGCCCTCAAGTTCTCGCTCCCACAGTTCATACCCTTTTCGCTTCCGACAGTCAAAGACAGATACAACCACATATCTGAATCCTTTGATTAACGAAACTCATCACACGACCATTGCTAGAGAATAGCAACAGAACGGTACCACTAGCCCCACGCCAGACATAGCTTAGACCCGCTGGACACAGTACGAGTACGGACTCGCTGACCGCGCACTGGACGCTGCTACAACGTCTGGGTTCGAAGCCAGCTCACTAGCAGCATATCTCACCATGGTAGAGGCGGACGACATGCTCCATACCCTACTCATGGATGGTCTCTACCCAGCGCCACCACCCTCGCCAGACATGCTTGATCCTCACAGCAACGAGGTGTTGTGGCAGACGTTTGCCTCCAGCATAATCCGGAATCGAGCTTGGATAGTAAGAGTGGAAAGACTTTGGGAGCAGCACCGAGTGTTGGTAACGGTGTATGAGGAACATGTGCGCAGCTCTGCCACCAACCTGGCTAACGTGCAGAATGCTCTTGTTGTGTGCGGATCTGCCCGCACAGATCAACAGCATCATCTCAAAGACCACGAAGCCCGAGCAGCAGCCATCCAAATGAGACTCTTGGAAGTACGGCGCCTGTAAGATGCATGGAACAAGACTGCGGACAGAGGCGATGAACCATCCACAGTGGAAGGACAGCGCCTCATGGACCAAAGGGCAGAACTAGGCCAAACTCTTTAGGCGACACGTGCAGAGACGGCCCGCTTGACCCCAGGATTGCAACAGCTCGACACGTAGTTGTCAGACCTAGAGTAGCTGCGCACCGAATGTGAGGTGGAGTGGGCAACCGATTGTACTCGACTGAGAGATATATTGCAACAACGAGAAAGCGTCCTGGCTCTCCGTGAGGATGTTGCTCAATAGTATCGTACTCTCTACGCATTGGTTGATCATGCAAAGCAGCTCATCGAGGAGCGCGAGCAGCACTAGAGCAAATGTTGATCCGCGACGTGGCCCGGGCATTCCTCAGTAGTGCTGTGCATAGGCTGCGAGATGAGTGGGAGGAGTATTTGGAAGAATTACGACACTTCTATCCACTGGATTTGTCACCTACTGCCGGACAAGCGGACTTTTGCTGTTGCTTACATTGGACCATGACCCCTATCCATCTAGAACGGACCCAGCCCAACCTCATTCCATTCATGGCACGGAGTTTGCACTTGCATCATCAAGACTTCCTTTGCTATCTCTACCCCCTCGACTTCTCTCTTCACGGGGGTGCACGGGCCTTCCGCTGCTTTCTCGATTGGACCTTACAACATCGCCAGCAAGGCTCTCTCACTGCAAACCTACATCCTTTCGTTCAACGCGGGATTGTGCTACGACCAAGCCGAGAGACTGGATCATGCGGGCCTTATGGCCGTTTTTGAAGCTGCACTACCGACCATCGTACAGGGATGGCCCTTCGGGTGCTCATGCGCTGGCTCTACCATCAACGGCTTGGCTCACCTCCCCAGGCGTCGGAATTTGGTACCAACGACAAAGATTTGTCCCACAACCGTGAGGAGCCTCCCTCGGTCGACTGACCATGGTTAGCCATGGCTCTATCCCTGTTTCTCGCCCTCCCTCGACGACCCCTCAAGACAGGCACCCTGCGACCCCCGGGGTTGCCCTGGCCACCAACCCCACGATTGCCTTGACTCCGGCAGATAATCTGCCAGCCTCTCCTTCTTCCTTCCTGCCTTCCCCCCATTCCCTCTGGAATGAAACTCTAATCACATTCCCGGTCTTTGGTCCCCTTTCCCACTCATTCTCTCATCCTCCCTCACCTCCTGCTATGTCGACGTCGACACTCCTGACAAGTGCACTGCCGGTGAATCCTCCACCGTCCCAAGGCAACCTAGCGGGAGTCGCAGCCGCCTCCTCTCACTCCCCGGAACCACCCGCGGTGCCGGCAGTGGCATCCGTTCCGGTGAATAACCCACCCACCATCCCCGAGTCCGTGCGTGTAGCAATCACCTTTGACGATGAACGTAGGCCACCGGCTGATGCGGCGCCTGTAGCGCCTCAACATTCGGCACGGCAAACTTCCAGCCGCATCCGGCATCCTGCCGTCACGGCCTCAACGAGCACTGCGGCTCCAGCCGCCACACGTAGCTCCTCCACACAAATGCGGGCAGAAACTGCTACTCCAATGGAGCGAGAAATCCAACAACAAGCCGAGTCTGCAGGTGGACAAGCTCCCCCACCTCCCAAAACCTTCAAAGAAATAAAGTGCCCCCTTATTGTCCTTGCACCTAGGGGTGACCTGAAGCATTGGCAGCAAGAACCTTAGGCCAAAAGATATGAGTGGTCTGATTGGGCACGTGCTCAAGTCCTTTTCGGAGAACGTATCATGGTGGAGATCTACCCCGATACGCACGTCCACTCCTGAAAAGTATGTGTGGCTGGAGGGGCGGCTTTGGAGGCGTGAGGACGACGTGCACCCACTACGTAAGTGTATCCCAGTGGTCTTGCAGGATGCGCTCATCATGCCTGAACACAACCGGATGCATGCACACTCCGCCTCCGTCTATGAAAATCTCGTCTCACACATCTATTGGATGGGCCTCAAAAACAGATTGCGGAGGTCGTCGCCACTTGTGGAACTTACCTTTGTCATTACCCTCGCCAGTGGATTCACCAGCACCATTTAATCTGTGCCCCCATCGGTGCACATATAGAGAGGGTTGTCATTGACTTCCATGGTCCCCTCCGCACCACTCAACACAATAATATCCACTAGATCCTCGGTATCAACCACATGACCAAGTGGGTTATGGCTCGACCGGTTCCCAAAGCAGACGCAGCCCACGCAACAGCATTTCTGAAGGAAGAGGTCGTTTATTGCGGTGGTGGATGCCGGGTTGTTCAGTGCGATAATGGCTCGCACTTCGGTGGGAAGTTTGCTGAGGAAGCGGCCTACTTCAACATTGAGATTGATAATGGGGCGCCATATCGGCCGCAGTCGCAGGGTCAGATTGAGCGCATGCATGGGACCATCACGCAGACTATCCGGAAGCTGTCGGATGACAATAAGTTGTGGAACGAGCGGTTGGAGGACATCGTCTATTAGTACAACATCACACCACATTCCTCCAAGCGACGCTCATGGACCAATGTTACCAGGTCTGGGCAGTGGACGGGGTCTATATGTGGCTCGAAGGCTGCACACTTCCAATACCATGGTCCACCGCAAATGCCTGGAAAAGTTCCCGGTCCATTGGCAGACTCTCGCGGTTGGGCAACACCCACCCCGTATCGATACTGATGATGACATGGAGGAGGTGGCGGCCACAATCACTGACAGGCTTCAATCGCCTCCACGCCTGCAATGCTTCCCCCCGCCGATTACTATTGCACCTGCACTTTCGATGGCCATCCCGCCTGAGACTTTGGCTGGGGGGACCCAGCTTGGTTCGGAAGGTATTCGGATGCCTGTCCCGGCATAGCAAAAGGAGGGATTAAACGAGCAGGGAGCTGGGGCAGACACAATATCATGGCAAAAGGAGCAGCGAGAAGAGGCAGTAGAGGCGGACGTTAAACGTGCCATGTCGGACACAACCAAGAAGCGACGTCGGATCGGGAATGACAAGCTTCCTACCCGGCGACCCAGAATGACTGAGGAGGGACCGCCACGAACCATACCAGAGGTTCAAAGAGGGCAATCCCCTCAAGAGGCTACAGCAGAACAGGCTCAAAACCAGGGTCATGGAGCAGCATCTGGTATGATAGCGACAGCCACATGGCACAAGCGCGCCCAGCCGCACCACGCCCCAATGGTCTCACGTTCGATGGATGAATAACCGCGCCATTGGCTGCAAATGCTGAACACAACCTAGGCTTGTTGCTGTTGGCCGCAACGACACCAAGCATGCGCCCCGCAAGATCCTGGCAGCGGAAATAGGAGGTGTTGTCCTTGGTAGCAACTGTACCTGGCGCGGTGCCCGAGGCGCCAGCACCACCTACAGCAACAGCAGCCGAGCAGCGGGAACAGGAGGAGCTGCTTCTTGCAGCAGCTACATATGGCGCGGCACCCAAGACGCCGGCACCACCAACAGCGACAGTAGCGGAGCAGTGGGAACAAGAGGAGCTGCCTCCTACATCAGCTGCACCTGGCACAATGCCTGAAGCGCCAGCACCACCAGCAGAGGTAGCAGCGGAGCAGCGTGAACAGGAGGAGCTGCCTCCTGTAGCAGCTGCACCTGGCGCGGCACCCGAGGCGCAAGCACCAACAGGAGCAGCAGAAAAGCAGCAAGGAAAAGAGGTGATATCCTCTGCAATAACTGTACCTGGCGTGGTGTCCAAGGCGCCAGTACCACGAACAACGGCGGGAGCAGAGTAGCGGAAACAGGAGGTGCTGCCTTTTGTAGCAGCTGCACCCGGTGTGGGGCCAGAGGCGCCAGCACCACTAGCAACGGCAACAGCGGAGAAGCCAGAACAGGAGGAGCTGCCTCCTGCAGCAGCTGCACCTGGCGCGGCGCCTTAGGCGCCAGCACTACCAATAGTAGTAGCAGCGGAGCAAGGGGAACAAGAGGAACTACCTTTATCGGCAGCTGCACCTATCGCGGTGCCCAAGGCGCAGGCACTAGCAGTAGCAGCAGCAAAGCAGCAGGGAAAGGAGGTGTTTTCCTCTCCAGCAGCTGTACTTAGCGCGGTGCCCAAGGCATCAGCACCACCTGCAGCGGCAGCAGCAAAGTAGCGGAAATAGGAGGTGCTGCCTTCTGCAGCAGTTGCACCCGGCGTGGTGCCCGAGGTGCCAGCACCACCAACAATGACAGCAGCGGACCTATGGGAACAGGAAGAGCTGCCTCCTGTAGTAGTTCTACTGGCGCGGCGCCCGAGGCGCCAGCACTACCAATAGTGACAGTAGCGGAGTAGTATGAACAGGACGAGCTGTCTCCTACGGCAGCTGTACCTGGTGCAACGCACGAGGCGTAGGCAGCAGCAGTAGTATCAGCAAAGCAGCAGGGAAAGGAGGTACTGTCCTCTATGGCAGCTGCACCCGGTACGACGCTCGAGGCACTAGCACCACCAGCAGCGGCAGCAGTGGAGTAGCGGGAACAAGTAGAGTTGCCTCTTGCAGCAGCTGCACCTGGCACGGCGCCAGAGGCGCCAGCACCACCAGCAATGGCAGTAGCGGAGTAGCGGGAACAGGAGGATCTGCCTCTTGTAGTAGCTGTACCTTGCACGGTGCCCGAGGTGCCAGCACCACCAAAGGTAGCAGCAACAAATAGAGGGAACAGGAGGAGCTTCCTCCTGCAGCAACTACACCAGGCGCGGGGCCCGAGGTGTAGGCACCAGCAGTAGCACCAGCAAAGCAGTAGGGAAAGGAGGTATTGCCTCTTGTAGCAGCTGCACCCGGCGCGGCGCCCGAGGCGCCAGCACCACCAGCAGTAGCAACAGCGGAGCAGCGGGAACAAGAGGAGCTACCTCCTGTAACAGTTGCATCTAGCGCGGTGCCTGAGGCGCCAACACCACCAACAGTGGCAGTAGTGGAGCAGCAAGAACAGAAGAAGCTGCCTCCTACGGTAGCTGCACCTGGTACGGCACGCGAGGCGTAGGCACCAGCAGTAGCAGCAGCGAAGCAACAGGGAAAGGAGGTGCTGTCCTTTGCAACACCTGCACTCGGCGCGACGCCCAAGGGACCAGCACCACCAGCTGTGGCAGTAGCAGACTAGCAAAAACAAGAGGTGCTGTCTTCCGCTACAGGCTTTGGGCCGTGGTGGGAAGACACCAGCCTTCTGCTGAGGCTGGTGTCTCAGCAGAAGTGGTGTCTTCTGCTGAGACACCACTTCTGTCTTAGCAGAAGACACAACATCTGTCTTCTGCTGCAGCTATACCTGGCGCGGCGCCCGAGGTGCCAGCACCACCAGTAGCAACAGCAGCAGAGCAGTGGGAATAGCAAGAGCTGCCTCTTACAGCAACTACACCTGGCGCACCGTCCGAGACGCCAGCACCACCAACAGTGGCAGCAGCAGAGCAGTGGGAACAGGAGGAGATGCCTCCTGCGGCAGCTGCACCTGGCGTGGTGCCTGAGGCGTAGGCAACAGTAGCAACAGTAGCGAAGCAGCAGGGAAAGGAGGTGCTGTCCTCTATGGCAGCTGCACCCGGCGCGGTGCCTGAGACGCATGCACCATCAGCAGCGGCAACAGCGGGGCAGCGGGAACAGGAAGAGCTACCTCTTGTAGAAGCTACACCTAGTGTGGCGCCCGAGACGCAGGCAACAGCAACAAAATCGAAGCAGCTGGGAAAAGAGGTGTTGCATTCTATAGCAGCTGCACCTGGCGCGGTGCCTGAGGTGCCACCACCACCAGTATTGACAGCAACGGAGAAGCGGGAACTGGAGGAGCTACATCCTGTAATAGCTACACCTGGCATAGTGCCCCAGGCGCCAGCACCACCAGCAATGGCAGCAGCAGAGCAGCAGGAACAGGAGGAGTTGCCTCCTGCGGTAGCTGCACCTGGCGCGGCGCCCGAGGCGTAGGCAATAGTAGTAGCAGTAGCAAAGCAGCAAGGAAAGGAGGTGCTATCCTCTGTAGTAGCTACACCTTGCATGGCGCCCAAGGCACCAGTACCACCAGCAGTGGCAGCAGCGGAACAACAGAAACAGGAGGTGCTGTCTTGTGTAGTAGTTGCACCCGGCGCGGCGCCCCAGGCGCCAACACCACTAGCATTGGCAGTAGCAGAGTAGCGCAAATAGGAGGAGCTGCCTCCTACAGTAGCTGCACCTGACGTAGTGCCTGAGGCACCAGCACCACTAGCAGTGGTAGTAGCAAAGCAGCGGGAACAGGAGGAGCTGCGTCTTACGCCAGCTGCTCCTGGCGCGGTGCCCAAGGCGCCGGTACTAGCAGAAGCAGTAGCAAAGTAGTAGGGAAAGGAGGTGCAGTCCTCTAAGAAGCTACACCTGGCGCGGCGCCCGAGGCGCCTGCACCACCAACAACAGCAGTAGTGGAGTAGCGGGAACTTGAGGAGCTGCCTCCTGCAGCAGCTGTACCTGGTGCAGCGCTCGAGGCACAGGCACCAGTAGCAGCAGTAGCGAAACAGCAGGGAAAGGAGGTACTGTCCCCTGCGGCAGCTGCACCCGGCGTGGCATCCAAGGTGCGAGCACCACCAGGAGCGGCAGCAACAAAGTAGCGGGAAGAGGAGGAGCTGCCTCCCGTAGTAGCTGCATCCGGCGCGGCGCCCAAGGCGCATGCACTATTGACAGCAGCAGCATAATTAATAGAAGTAGGAGGGAATTCCAGTAGCAATATTAGGCGCAGTGTCCAAAGCACCGGCATCATCAAGAGCGGTAGGAGGACGACAGAAGAAGAGAAGGAGGGCGTTTAAAGGGGTTGGTCCTGACCAGGATAAGCAAGGAAAGAATGTGGTGGAGAAGCAAGGAGAAGGAGAATCCCTCCCACCGCAAGAGGAGTGCCTTAGCTTGCTCAACACACCCCTCAAGATGGGAGTCGCTACCGCCTGATGACATATACTTCTGGCCAACCAGCTCATGGTTGGAGGAAAAGCTGAACGAAAGACAACCAGGAGAAGCACAAGAAGACAAGGAGCACCGCGATGGGGAACTCGAGCTGAGCATCAAGGCAGAGGACCAAGATGAGGAAGAGGGAGAGGAGGAAGACCCCCGACAGCAATGTGCAAGTTGCAAGGACCCAATAATCACTGGGAAAGGCGTGGTGTGTGAGGGATGCAAGGCCGGCTTACACTTGCAATGCTGCAACCTGGACCTGGAGATCCTATACGATATTAAGATGTGACGTCTGTGCAGCTAAGTTGAAAAAAAACATGGGGATAGACAGCGAAGAGGAGGTGTAGAAGGAGGAGGAGGCAGAGAGATACAGGTCGGGGAACAAGGCCGTGCGAGGAAGATTCAGTCTGCCGCAAGAGGAGCAAATACCCTATGGAAACGGTGGGGAGCCGATGAATTCCACCACTCTGTTTCGCTGCTTTGTGTGTAGAAACCCTGTACATGCCGCCTGCCAGGACCCGAAGGTGCGAGTGCGACGGAAGGTGATAGGGTGCAAGAAATGTGCATCCATCATGTTGGTGAGAGCAGACAGAGAAGACAAAAGAAAAAACAGGCCTGCACCCAAGCGCTGGGTCAAGAGGTGTGAAGCCTGCCAGGAGCTGCATGACCCCAAGAACTCCTAATGGTGCCCCGAGTACAAAGTACCCCTCCATCGCAAGTGTGGCACGAAGATTCCTGGATTGGGACGGCATTACAAGGGCTGCATCCGGAGGTTGGTCGAGCAAGAGTAGGAGATAGGCAAGCAAGGTGGAAAGACCGCTCGATCAGCATCAAGCATCCAAGGAGCAGAGGAGACAGAGACATATGGGAAGTGCAAGCGGCCGGTGAGAACGTAGAAGAAGTACTGCTTCAATTGCGGGGTAGCCCTCCACTACATTTGTAGGGAAGAGGAGTTGCTTCAACAGAAGGCGGTGTATGTCTGTGAAGCTTGCACACCGGAACTAAAGGAAAAGGCGTAGAAGGAGAGAGAGAGGCAGGAAAGGGGATGTCGAGGAGCAGCAGAAACATAGTGGTGCTTACATTGTACAAATGGTGGCAATCATAATACCACCAAATGGTGTGAGGGATGCCACCAGCCGCTACACCGACCATGTGGGTAGGTGTTGCGTGGGGTGGGATACCACTGCGACAAGTGTGTGGCCAAGCTGCAGCTTCTCGAGGCTCGAGCACGGGAGAGGACGTAGCAGCAAGAGAAGGAGCGACAAGGTGTGGAGGAAAGGACACAGCCACGCTCATACACAGATGCCCATCCAGTGGAGCAGCTCTATCACAACGCACTGGCATTTCCGGGACCTGAGGGAGCAGCGGCTCGGAGGGCAGTGCGGACTATGAGGGCGTTGGGGAACAGGGATGTCCCTGAGGTCGGGAGGAAGATGCTTGCCATGGTAAATGAGGTAGTGAGTGCAACGCCTCAGTGGTGCCTCTTGAGAGATGAGCCGCCACTAGTGTTCCCAAGGCCACCAGCCTCATAGAGATCGGACGTACAACCCCGTCCCCATCCACCTTCAGTGGATAATCGATCCACCTGGCTGCCGAATATGTCGAGCACACCCGGACGGATACAACGAGGACGGGAAGCGGAGGCAAGACGTGGAGCGGCGATACCTGGGTACTCAGGAGCAATGGGACGACCCGGTCCTCCGGTGGACAGTGCACCAATACGACAATGGGATTAGCACACCGCCGCAAGAGGAAACCAAAGAGGAGATGATTGGAGAGAGGCCCACATCACCCTTCACCGACACAGGGAGCTGCATTGGAAGAGTCGCGAAGAGCGTCCACGGGGATGTCAGGGATGCCGAGGGAGACAGGCGTAGGAGTTGGAGGAAGTCCATGGGACAGAGGCGCTAGGTCGATGGCACAACCAGGGAAGGGCAAGGGGAACGACAACACCATGGCAGAGAGAGGAGCTGGATGAAGCAGTTGGAGTGGGAATGTCACAGCGCAAGAATGAGGTACAAAAAGGGCGGATACAAGAGCGGAGTGGGCTGAAGGGAGGGTTCCTAAAGCAGTTAACTGCCTGTGGTGCAAGAGGATGCATTTGCCTGTCCGACTGTGTAGGCACTACAAACGCAACATGCACCAGGTGTGTGGGACGATGGACGACGAAAGGGATTGGACCTACATACCCTGTCTGAAAGGCAAACAGGGGATTCCCATGGAAGCAAGGATGATGCTTGGAAAAGAACAAAATGGTGTGGTAGGCATTGTGTGCTGCGGCTATAGAAGGCAGCTGGAAGCTTCACACGGAAAGTGCGACTACTGCAAGTGGGTGGCCCATGCTACTTGTATCAAGACAAATGAGAACGGGCTGGACAATTGCAGCAGCTGCTAGGTGCGACCATGCACGGGCACGGCAGAAGGGGATTGCCCTAGCTGCTTGGAAGAACTGAGAGGAGTGACCCCATGGTGTGAGAAGTGTAGGTTCTTTGTCCAATGTGATTGCGTGAAGAACGTGGGAGAGAGAAGACTGCGGCATGTGGGACACATCGCGCTATACCAGTGCCTTCGATGCACAAGCTCATACAACGAACCCTGCACCACATACAAGAACCCAGTGCGCATCCGCAGGTGGCACTGCATTAGTTGCCTCCAGCGGGTACACCTCCCATGCGCCCGCCGTTACAACAACACATGGACGGGGCTCCAGGGACCCCTCTGTGTACCATGCAAAGAGAGCGATGAAGCAAGGAGGAGGGTGTATGCAGAACAGAAGGAGGTAGCGCGGTATTTGTAGGAGTAGTAGGAAGGAGAGACAGGAGGAAGAGAGCGTAGGGTGATCCCACGGTAGAGTCCCAAGGCACGGAATGAGGGAATACGACAAGAACGGCTCTACTGGGAGTTGGACGACATGGAGAGGACAAGATGGGTGGAAGAGGAGTATTTATCACCGGATGAAGGCGTTGAGGAGTCTACACAGAGAGAAGGACGAGAGCGATACGGACGCGACGAATAATCCGACGGAAAAGAGAGAGTAGGATGGACGAAAGAAGGGACGGGGACGGATGGATGGGGACATCCAGCTCATTTTGTGGGAGTAGGCCATAAGAGTGTTAATGATGTTTCGTCCATCCACTGGAAGGAGGGAAGAAAGTGGATCCTGGGGTCACAAATTGGGGGAAGGAGTTGATGGATGATCCGACGATTATCAAGCGAGGATTAAAATTACGAGAAGAGGAGTTCGACTACGGGAAGTGATGAAGCACGGAGAAAGTGTTGCGGCGGACGCCGTGACCCCGCCAGACCTACTGGGAGGGAAGGAAGGCGGCCCGAAGCTGGTTTGATGGTAGTGGAATCGCGTCCGAACCATGAAAGGAGGAGCGGTGCTCGAGGCGCCTTATCCAGAGGTACTTTGTTGTGCGAGCTGCAAGAGTGGGGCCAGCTGGCGAGATGAGAATGTTGGGAGCATGGTGCGAGGAGAGCATAACATGGGAAGGGTGGGAAGAAAGTAGATGTTGACTAACCCACTACTGACCGTCTGCTCATGCCAAGTTGGTGAGACGCTCAAAACCTGACGCCAAGATTGCCAGTCAACGATCGAGGGCGGAGTGAGAATTCCAGGAGTCTGAGAGACCAATGCTGCCCTATCTCACGACGAGATGCTTGCCACTCGCAATATCTCTTTGCTGACTCCCCATCCGACCTGGGTGTGGGAAGACGAGCTCAGTAGCCATCAGTAAGACTGAGAGATTGCTGTCCCTCTGTCGAACCAGACCGTCGAGCGGGACTTGTGTCCCATCTCATGACAAGTTAGAGTAGGAAGTTAGACTGGGCTAGGCGTGTGGAAAGTGTTTGTGCGCGTATATGTGTGTGTGTGTGTGCAGCCATCCCTGGATGGGAAGGCCGCTTCTTGAAGGGCACATCACAGAATCATCATGGCTTGGTCTTGAGTTTCCGCGGGAACTCCAGCCGCCCATCTCAAGCAGAGCTGCCCGAGATTTGCGAGTGATCTTCTACGCCATCTGTACTTGCTGCAATATGCCCCATCGGCTCGGCGTGCGAACGGTCCTACGAGTGATGAAATGGTCGCATCATCATGCTGGTGGGGCCGTGGAATAGTTTTGGCAACCATGAGTGCGGAGACTTCCCCGTGACGACAAGCTCAATCCCGTGGAGAGTTGGCAGGAGGTTGCGCATGACGTCGGACGGCGTGCCGATGAAGCAGCTGAAGAATGGGCCGAGGTGTTTTGAGCCTATTAGCGATATCGACAAAAGCTCTTCCGCCTACGGGGGGAACACCTGGCGCAGGCCGATTCTCGTGCAGGTGAACGTGTTGACGGTCAATTGGAGTTACGTCGTGCCGCTCCACGGGCAAACAACCAAGGCGGCATGAAACGCATGGTGCTCGTGCGAAGGCCAGCTCCGACCGATGATTTGGTGGTGCAGGAAGCCTACGGTTTGCATATGCTTCTCGGTGACATGTAGGATAGTGACTGTATTTATAGAGAAGTGCTGGTTGCATGTATGTTTCCTTGATTGAATGCCAATACGTTAATTACCTAATTTACCACGTTCATGCTGTTAGAAGAGATTCTCACGGTAGATGTCGTGTTGTCCAGTGCATGATTGACCGTCAGAGCATAAGCATTAAACGAACGTAATAACTAGAACAATCACGTTAATTATCTCGAGCCTTGTCATTGTTGGAGCGGAAGAAGTGTGGATTAATTTGGATGAGGAATACGCGTGATATATCCCCATCATAGATTCGCTGAATGATCCGTCAAGTAACTAGGAGGAGAGACAAGATATTCCGGTCAATGAGAATGTGCTCAAAACGAGCGGAATAAAAGGGTAACATATGGCAAGAATGGAAGCGGAGCTGCGAGGATAGCGAAGTACAAACCGTAACCAAGAGTAGATCCCTGCTTGTTGTTGGACCTGATTCCAGCCGATGGCGAAAAAGGGTATAAGAATGTTCCTAATTTGTACTCATAAGAGACTTTGTGTGCAGCACGTAGATCCCATCAACTATGGGGACCTGTGCGATAAGATTCTTCTTGGGATAAGAAATCATCATATCCTTGTTCTTGACAATCACGGCCTCCTCGGTGAAGACGACCATCATGTTGTGGTCTGTGATTTTGGATTCCGACAAGAGGTTTGCCACAAAAGACGGCATGCAGACAACGTTCTCCAGATTCAAGTCCTTTTCAACACCGTTCACGTGAATGCTGATCAACTTATCTCCCTCGTCTTGCGCATGGAAAAGGCTACCGATGGCACACCTGAAGCGATATTCACTGTTCCTAATGGAGATGAACCCACCCTTTTCCTTTTAAGAGTGCTGGTTTGTGCCAGAGTCGAGTTTGTAGGCTCCACGCTTGAGCAGTGCCGCTCCCTTGGTTGGAGGCACGCTCTAAGCCATCATGTTGGTCGACTCCTTTGCCTTCATTTTTACCACCATGATCTTTGTCATCCTTCTTAAATGCCCTACACTCCCGTGTCGAATACCAAGGCTTGCCATAGTTACGCCACTTTCCAGGATACTTTGATCCATTTCCACCGCTACCATTGCCTCTTCCTCTACCGCCACCACTTCTGTTACTACTCTGTCCAGGAGAGGAGTTCTTGCCAGGACCACCATATTGTACAGCATAGGCTAGAATATTAGCTTCACTTTTGCTATGATGCATGGTTTCATTGCGCACGTACTCGGACACTGCCTCATAGATCGAATCCTCCTCCTTCTAACTGCCAAGGACGGTGATCAGAGGATCTCATTTTCAGGTAACTCCATGAGGAGGATCATGGCCTGCATGTGGGTGTCTATTTTCCAGCTCATCTTGGGCACTTGTTGCAACAGTCCTTCAAACTGCAATAGGAAGTCATGAATTGAATCTTCCTTGCTCACTCTCATCCCAATCATCTTTTGAAGGATGAAGAGCCGACTAGCCAGAACCATTGTCTAGTAAACACGTGCAAGCTTTTAATAGGCCTTCAATGTATATGTGATACCGTGGAGATGGGCATGCTGTGACTTATGCACTGATGTGACAAGGATGGCCAGCGCCATCTTGTTTTTGGCTTTCCATGCTTCATACCTAGGGTCATCTTTTGGTGGTTCAACCTCTTCTCTAACGAACATCTTCAAGTAGCAACGCACTTTCATGATACTCTCAAACTGTCATTTCCATATTGAAATTTTTATCCCTGTGAAGTCGGTCATGCCACCATTGATCTGCTCAAGACTAAACGTCGTGGATGGCGTCATACTGCTTCTCTGCTTCTCTGCTTTTCTGCTTTGTTGTGGCTGATGTAGGCTGATGTATGCTGTTATCTGCCACCGGTTTAGAAGGTGTAGATCCGCTCCTTACCCTTTAGCTATTGATCACCTGCCAACAAGGACGAACGCACTCTTGCGAACCCAGGATCGTGCCTCCAAGGGAAAAACTCATCCTGGTTAGGACCCAAGAATCGTACCTCCAAGGGCAGAGTTTATCCTTAGCGCTTGTTCGCTAAGCGCCAGTATCCGCCGTTGGAACTCATGGAGCAAATGGAATAGATAGAGCTGATGGATCCGATACGTGCAATAAGACAGTGAGTGCGAGAGAACACTCACAAGCGTGCCTTACAACTAGTCAATGTGGGACCATAACCCTTTTGTCAACTGACCCGAGGTAACGGACTAGAAAATAAGGCCGACACAATGGAAATTGCCATCCACTCCTAGTTTTGTAACTAGGAGGAGATATCATCCTCATAATCACAGTTCCACACTGAGCAGTCCATTGGAATCACTCCCTTATACAATGTCATTAGCACCTGGTCACTTTTGCGCAAGGAGCTAACTCCTGGGATTTAGACCAACCAATGCTTCTGTCATGTCTGCCTGTGCTGGACAGCTCTGTGAGGAGTCTCAAAGGTAAGAACTTTAATCAATGACAAGCACTTGATATGTTCTTATAATCTTAGAGCCAGGCTCTAACCTAGGTGCGCTGTGGCTCCTTGGATGAGCCACTTCGGGCAGAATCTGGATTGCATCATCCCCTTGCCTACATGGCTCTCCCTGTGACTGCCAAGTGGCGCCAACCACCAGGAACGACCTTGGAATGTTCTAAGACGTCTCCTAGAACCTTCCTGTCCTCCTTTTGGTCAGAAAGAAAATTTGTCATTAGATTGGGATTTGACCCGATGACCTCTCGTTCTAGAGACTAACTTTAGAACATCTAAGCCACAAGATGTTGTCCTAGGTAGTGTTTGCTGGTTATACTATCCAGCTTACACCAAGGGAACTTTCTCCAAAGGAGTAGTCCATGCCTTGTCTATCAGGACCAGATTTAGGTGACTTACTCCAACGGAGCAGTGCATGCCTGGTCTGTCCTCTACCTGTCTAAATGTCATGTCAACTGATTGGCCTGAAAGTTGCACTGTAGACAAATTACCATTAATCTTTCTAGTGTTGAATTAAAATTGACGATCGGAGAAAGCATCTAGTAGTTTCCTAGAACTTGCTCTTGTGGACCCGAAACTGAGTCAGATGGTCCTTTTCCCAATATGATGATAGTATGATTCAAGTAGTTTTTTTGGGAATTGACTCACGCATTCAATAGCATCAGTAGAGTAGGAAGCTCAGAGGTAAGAATAAAGAAAAGTATTACTATTGCAAAAAGGGACACCATAAAAAAGTGTATTCCAAGCTCAAGAAGGAGTACATGGAGCAGGAGCGGTAGTAGTCATCAAACGAGCAGCAGAAGTAGTATCCTCTACATCAGCAGTAGCAGTAGTTACAAGACCGTCAACAATAGTAGGAATAAAACCAGGCTGGAGTACACAACTTGGGCAACATGAATGCACCCTAGGAAGTACACGACCCCCTCTTCATCATGTAGTGTGATATGTCACTGGTGGAGAAGGCGTATCTAGCATGGAATAAGAATTCATGAGTGGTTTTTGTAGCTATTGTCAAGTCCTCCTCGACCTTCTGTTGCTAAGGAGATAGGGATTGTGGAGATGTGGTGGGAGACCTCGTATAACATTGAAGTGGGAGGGTTTCATAGCATGTTGTATGTACCTGATGCTGCATTTAACCTTCTCTTATTTTTTCTATCATAAACACAGGATTGCATGTCGTATTTGATGATGTTCATGGATAGATCCTTCACAATGACACAAGAGAGGAGTTCGCTAGGACAGTGAACGAGGACAACATGTACTACCTGTTGGAGGCAACTAAGATCCCGTGTGAGTAGTCTTGCAGTACCTCTACATGTACAAAATGGTGAGATTGGGTATGCCTACATGACTACATTGGCATGCGCACCTTGCTATAGCTCCAAGCAAAGCAGATGCTACGTGACTTGTCCACCGTCTCCAACTTTGAGAAGCAGTTGTGTATTGGTTATTTGGAGGAGAAAGAGCATTGTAAGACATTTTCTGGAGTAAGGAGGTGTTCACAAGAGTTGTGTGGCCCAATGTAGACAAAAAACTTTTGAGATTTTAGGTCCTTTTGAGCTTACTTGATTATCTCAGCCGTTACACTTTGGTTGACATCATTTCACCCAAAGACTAGTGCTTTGATAGGTTGAAGTAGTTCACGACAATGGTAGAGAACAAGACTGGCAAGAAAATCTAGTAGCTCTCTAAAAACTACCGTGGAGAGAACATAAGTGAGGAGTTATAGGATTGCGTCAGAGTTTCTATGATCAAGGCGGAGCATACCATATCATACTTACCACAACCAAATAGTATAGAAAAATGTACCAACGATATGATCGTTGAGTCCACATACTCTATACTACACGCAACTCGGGTTATCAACAAGGTATATGCCAAATAAGTGAGCACTACGGTATACATCAAGAACCGTAGTCCAACCAAGATAAAGGAGCAGATGAAAGTGTACAAGGCAATGGCTCATCAAGAAGCCAAGCATGGATCATCTATGAGCGTTTGGCAGCTTGGCTTACACACACGTGCCCAACAAGAAGTTAAAAAAAGTGGGATACTGATGATCAGCTATGATGTGACAAACAAGGTGCATCGCCACTAGAAGAGAAGTATAAGCCACGTGATCATCTTGAGGGATGTCGTCTTGAGCAGGAGCAATATCATCGGTACCAAAATGAATCGTGAAGGGCCAGTAGAAATAGTAACCATCGACATCTTGGGAGCAGAAATCCTTCCAGACATAGTCCTTGCTAGTCCTTCATCTAGTATGAAAGTAGGAGAACCACTATTCTCTTCCATGTCTCATGTAGTAGATAGTGTGGCATCATTGGGAGAAGTAAAGGAAGGAGATACAGCACCACTAGCCATAGGAGTTGTACTAGTAACACTACCTGGAACAGCCGAAGGAATTCATCATGGATGGCCAAGAGTATCTGTTTTGTAAGCTACCAAAGTTGTTGTATAGCCTGAAGTTAGCGTCGCGTGCTTGGAAAAAAACGTTGGATGCAACACATCAGTACATGGGATTTGAGTGTAGCGAATGTGGCTATAATACCTATCGCTGACAGCATGAGCATGAGATCTTCATCAACATTGTCTATGTAGATGACATGCTCCTCCTTTCAAATAACATGTCGGCACTAAAGGAGTTCAAAGAGGCAATGCAAGAGCGCTTCTAGACGTCTGATGTCCAAGAGGCATCATACTTCCTTGGCATCCATATTACATATGATTGTATATCATGTTCTCTCTTACTATAATATAATTGCTTCATCAAAGACATACTACATCAGTTTAGCATGGAAAAAGCAAAACACATTGGTATACCGCTTGAGATGCGGCAGTACCTCGTGAGCTTTAGTAGAGAAATAGATGGAGCTGAGTAGTAGAAGTACCAGAGCACCGTCCACAGTTTTATGTACCTGGTGGTAGAAACCAGGCCTGACCACGCTGTGTTGGGAATAGGACCATCCAATTCAGTTTCAGGTCCATAGGAGCATTTTCCAGAAAACTACCAGATGCGTACTGTGATCGTCAATCTGACTTCAACATTGAAAAGATTAGGTGCAAAATTATCTACGGTCCAAAGGTCAGGTCGATCAAATTGTCGGATCGGGAGATACAAATTTTCAAAGATTCCGGGATCATGGACCACCGACGTCTGGGTGACCATGGGTGACGGCTCCATGCCTTAGCTTGAGAAATGAAAAATGCAATAGGTCCAGGGTCAAGAATTGATGGAGGAAATATTCCAAAAGGTCCTTGGTCTTAGGATTGCCTTGTCGGAGTGCGGTGACTATGATAAAGGTACTTCTTCTTACTCTTAAGGTGAGGAAAGATCCTTGTGTACTAGCCATGGATACATGGCAACTCTCCATGAGATTGTGGGTTATGTGACCACTAGGAGTGAGCCATGAGAGCATTTCATAGCTCTCTAGGTTGTGTGTGACTGGTCGGCTTGATTGCTAGCCTGATTTCCTCTCTTGTGTGAGATTGTGGATTCTAGTGTATGAGTCTTAGCCTTCATGGCTAAGTTATGTGGCTTGTGAGAGAGCTGACTTACCCAAGTTCTAGGTCTATTTAATCTCATCATTCTGCATAATTCAATATCCATTCTTGAGTAAAACTAATGCCCCTTCACTCCCACATGCTCGCTCCTGAAAGGCTCCCTCTCTCCTCCAGATCCTATAGGCAATACAAGTTGTCAAGGCGATATTGTTGTACAACCTGTTCTATTGGGATGAGGGAGGGAGCCTTGGATGAGCAAGCATGTGGGAATGAAAAGACATCAGTTGTGCTAAAGAATGGTTGTTGAATCACTCAAAATGATGCAGTACATATAGAGCTAAAGCTTGGGCAAGTCTGCTCTCTCTCAAGCCACACCACTTAGCCATGGAGGCTAAGGCTCGCATATTAGAGTCTACAATCTCACACAAGAGAGGAAATCGGCCTAGCAATCAGGCTAACAAGTAACACACAACCTAGAGAGCTAACGAATGCTCTCATGCCTGGTTCCTAGTGGTCACATAATCCACAATCCATGTGGACCTGAATTTGACCCTGATGGCCATATGTCTAACAATGTATATTTTTCCTGCTTCATAGAGGACTGATTCTACATGCCTTCATGGATAATAAATGCTTCTCACGGGTTACTTGCTTGGTGTAGAAACCAGTAACCAGCTTGGTAATTGGAGTGAACTCCAGCTTGATAGCAACCTCTTGCACCATGTGCCTGATAAAGAGATAGGCGATATGGATGTGCTTGGTGCGAGCATGGTGCTCGAGTTTCTTGGCGAGTGCGATTGCGCGCTGGTTGTTGATGCACATGGGAACTATAACTGCTACAGTTCCACTTATATTCACCATGAGACGTTGAAGCCAGACTGCTTCCACACCTGACGTTGAAGCCAAAAGGTAGAGACAGTACTCAACTTCCATACCTGAGGTGGCCACGACCACATGTTGTTTACTCCACTAGTTCATGGTCCCACCATTCATCAAAAACACAAAGTTTAGAGATGGAGTTACAATCCTTAGGATTTGAAGCCCAATCTGCATATGTATAGGCAATGATGATGTTGTGTCGACCGTTGTAGTTAATGCCGATGTTGATGGTTCTAAGAAGATACTAGAAGATCCAGTTCATTGCTTTCTGGTACTCAGGTCCAGTGCTAGCCATGTACTGGCTGACATCGCTTACAATCTATGCAAGGTCTGGCCTGGTTGCCAATATTAGGTACGCGAGACTGCCAACAGTACTCTGGAACTTCTGCCGCTCAATTACATCTGCTTCTCCACTGAAGCTCACGAGGTACTGCCACGTCTCTAACAGCGTCCCGATGGGTTTAGCCTCTGCGATGTCAAACCGCTATAGGATGTCCTTGATATAGCGACAGTTGTAGTGAGAGAGAGCGTGATTTGTAGTCTTGCCTGATCTGGATACTGAGGATGTATGACGCCTCCACGAGATCAGACATCTGGAAGCACTCATGTATGGCCTCGTTGAACTCCTACAGTACAGACATACAGTTAGAAACGAGGAGCATATCATCCACATAGATAATGATGATGAGGATCTCATGCTCATGCTGCTAGTATTATACGCTTTAGTCACACTCACTACACTCAAACCCCATGCATTGTAACACAGTATCCAAAATTTTGTTCCAAGTGCGTGACACATGCTTGAGGCTGTAAACGAACTTCTATAGCTCAGAAACCACGTCCTCCTGGCCATCCATGAAGAAACCTTCTGTCTGATCCATGTAAATCTCTTCTTCCAAGTCAACACTCAATAATGTCAACTTGAAATCCACGTGGTGAACCTCAAAGTCCTCGGCTGCTGATTAAGTGAGGAGCATGTGCATTCAAGTAAACTACATATCTGGGGCAAAGGTTTCTTTGTAGTCGATTCCGTCTTGCAATGAGTAGCCCTTGGCGACCAGCCTTGTCTTGTATATATCCAGGTTGCCATCTGCTTCCTGTTTCATCTTCAACACCCAATTGCACTTGATCACCTT
Organism: Penium margaritaceum; assembly: GCA_023375785.1. Classification (NCBI taxonomy): domain Eukaryota; kingdom Viridiplantae; phylum Streptophyta; class Zygnematophyceae; order Desmidiales; family Peniaceae; genus Penium; species Penium margaritaceum. The sequence continues at coordinate 225,449 of SZWC01000428.1, forward strand.
ACATCCACGTGGACGCTCAGTCAACTCCCACGTGCCGTTGTCTAGTCGTGACTGTATCTCCTACTACACGGCTTGTAACCAATCTGCTATATCTGGTATAAACATGGCCTCCTTGTATGACGTCGGCTCATCTAACTCTGCTACAACTGTGACATTTATCTGTTTTTGTTTCTATAGCTCCCAGAAATGGTCGCACTCACCAGGTTTGTAACGCAACCTGAGGGGGTCCCTGTGACTTGGTGTTGGAGTGTTAAGGGTGGCTGGTGCAATATTGCTAGTAAAACTACTACTGCTGGTGGTTGTACATCTCCTTCTTCGTTTGCTTTTGGTGATGAGGCTCTTGTATATGCTACATTTGACATGGAAGGGTAAAGTTATTCTCCCATTATTATAGTATAGGATGATTGTGGAGAGACGGGGTCATGTAGAGTATTTGCGTCCACTACTTTGTGAGCTAGTGATTCTGCTGCCTTCTTGCAGACCATGTTGGTACCAATGACATTATCCTTAAAGAACATTCCCACATATGATGACGTGGCTTGTATTCCTCTCATAGAGGCCTTGCCTACTATGTCATAGACGATCACGAGCATCTGCGCACTCTTTGCATCCCACTTTTATCGCTTCTCCTTTAGCACATTCATATCTATGAAAAAGCCAAATATGAGAAGATGACCCATGCTCGGCTTCTTGCCGAACCAGGCCTTGTACGGTGTCATCTCCTCTAGCACCATAGTTGGACTACGGTTCTTGATGTAGACCACAGTTCTCACAACTTTGGCCCAAAAGTCATAGTGTAGCTGAGCCCCGTGCAACATGGAGTATACCGACTCATTGATGATCGAGATGGCATGTTCTACCACACAGTTCTGTTATGCCGAGTATGGTGCAGTGCACTATACCTTGATGCTAGCTGCTACGAGGTAGTCCTAGAACGTCTTACTCAATACTCTCCACCATGGTCGCTGTACAATGCCTTGATCTTCTTGCCAGTCTTTTTCTCTACCATATCCTTGAACTCCTTAAAACTGTGAAAGTACTCATCCTTGGAAGAAAGGAAGTACAAAGCCGTATTACCGCTAAAATCATCAATGAACCTAACAGAATACCTAGAGCCTCCAATACTCTGGGTCTGCATCAGGCCATACAAGTGTTTGAGGTCAAGCTCTAGTACCACATTTGTATACTTCCCTTCTATAGAGGACAACTCATCATGCTTCTTCTCTTCGAAACAGCTGATGTACAATTGCAACTGAAAGTTGGAGAAGGTGGACAAATCACGTATCATCTTCTTTGCTATAAGCTACTACAAGGCAAGCATGCTGATATGGCCATAGTGTGTATGCCAGCTCATTTGCCTTGTCCAGGTATGCATCCATCCCTTCGCCATCTTGCATTTTCAGCGCTTTCATCTTCTCCTCTAAAAACATAAGGAATGTTGATCCTTACTCTCATACTTCTTGCAAAACGTGTCCCACCCCTCCTTTGCAATAGCCTTGTCACTCGCGTACCCCAGATGCAGGTTGGAGATGGTATTGACAAGCAACCTATAGGTCTGCCCGTCCTTCTTCCACTCCGCATACACCACTAGTACAGTTGTAGAAGAACTTGCATCAGCTACACCCTTTTGCGGCGCCTTCCATGCCACTACCTGTGCTACGGTGATGTCTTTTGCCTTTGGAACTGGAGTTGGCTTTTCGCCGCTCATCACCTCCCACAAGCCCCTCTCCTCCAAAAGGAGGCGGGTAGGGATCTTCCGCAATGTAAAGTTGGCACATCTCTCTAGCTTCTCCAAAGGCTGGACTGCTGTCACAACGCCTGTTACTGCCATTTTCAGCCTTGGTGATGCTCAGCGTTGCCCTTGGGAAACGACGCTACCCCTGCTTCTGCTACTGTTTCTGCTAGAAATGTGTCTGAAGGAAAATGGGTTCTAAATGCTAGCAGAGTGGGAATTTGGAAAAACAGAGTTCACCACTGGAAAATGCAGCTTAAAATCTTTTGGATCGATCCATAAAATAGGATCATCAACAGAGGATTCTGCGAGATATACCCCCTTCAAACAGGATATGCTTCTGGTCCTACTCCAACGCAGACCAGCCCATTTATAAACGGTGTTTCTCCCAAACAAATCAATGGAACGCAGATATTCTTGCACCAATATACTACAATTCTGACGTGCCACGGTTTAAATTAAACAAAGAAACAAGAGAGTCATGGTCATCACAAGGCCACAATTTTACTCTTCGAGAAGAGTATAGCCCTGGCCGTCCTCGTTTTGAACATAACTCTCATTCTGACCGTTGCATCTTTGTGATCTTGGGCCCATTGGAAAGCTTTGGTCAAGGTTTGACCTTAACCCGTTACTCTCAAAGTGACGGCCTGTGCCGGATAAAACTTGCAGAACTTGGCTCTCATACCAAATGTTGGAACTCGAGGACAGAGGGAGCCTTGGAGCAGCGGCCATGAAGGTCTGAAAGAGTATCCGTTGTGCTGAAGAATGGTTGTTGAATCACTCAAAATCATGGACTACGTAGAGAACTAGAGCTTGGGCAAGTCAGCCCTCCCACAAGCCACACCACTAAGCCATGGAGGCCGAAGCTCACACACTAGAGTCCACAATATCATACAAGAGAAGAAATCAGCCTAGCAATCAGGCTGACCAGTCACACACGACCTAGAGAGCTAGAGAATGCTCTCATGGCTCACTCCTAGTGGTCATACAACCCAAAACCCATGGAGAATCGCCATGTGTCCATTGCTAGCACAGAAGGATCTCACCTCACCTAAAAAGTAAGGAGAGGTACCTTTATCATAGTCAACACACTTTGACAAGACAATCCTAAGACCAAGGACGTTTTTGAAGATTTTTCCCATCACGTCTTGACCCTAGACCTACTGCCTTTTTCTTTTTCTTGGACTAAGGCATGGTGGCGTTATCCATGGTCACCACGACATCGGCGGTCCATGACCATGGAAACTTTGAAAATTCATATCTCCCAACCCGACCATTGGATCCGCCTGAAACTTGCACCGTGGACAAATGGAACTTGCTCCTGTGGACGTGAAACTGAGTCGGATGGCCCTATGTCCAACCAACCTGGGCTACTCCTCTTATGTGTCCTTGTCAAGGATGTAGTTGTAGTCATCATCAAAGATGATATGTAGTCTTGTGTTCGTGAGAGAGGAGTTCGACACAAGAATAAACACAACATTAGGTACATATAGTACGTCATAGAACACTCCTACTCCAATACCACATGGGACAACCAACCACATCTCCACAATCCCAATCTCCTCACCTTACACCATCCAATTATCATCCAAAGTAATGAGTCGAGATGGGATTGACAAGAACTGCGAGAACCACTCCTTGTAGTGTATCAAACTGTTGGTACACTCAGAGTCCGTGTACCATGCCAGGTCTGCCTTCTCCACCTATAATATGTCAGACTTTGCCATGAAAAAGCTATCATGTATCTCTTTGGCCACATTCATATTGCCAAAGTGGGACACTCCAGTCTAGTTTTGCTACTACTCCTCCTATTGTCACTCTTGTGAATGCTGGTATTGCTATTGCGAAGGCTGGGGCTGTTGTGGAGGCTACTGTTTTTTTTACTGATACTGCTACTTATGCTGATCCCTCTTGAACTTGAGGCACTCTTTTTTATCGTATTCTTCCCTTTGGTAGTAGTGGCACTTGCATTTCTTCTTGTTATTGAAAATGATATAGCCTATGTCGAAACGCATTTTGATGGGAGCAAATGGCAAGAGGGCCAGAGGAGAGGTCACCATTCTCTCACCTAGCCCATGTCTACCCTTCTATATTGTCTATCCTTTGTCAGGATCAGGAGAGAGGGTAATCACGTGCCTCTCGTTCCCATGGTACCTATGTTCTAGAAACATGATTATGGAATAGTGAGATGTATTTTTGGAGGTTTTGCACAAGTACTCCTTGAGGGACCGGAGACCAAGCAAGAGAGAGGAAACCATAAGAGATGCTGACGTGGCACACTGATGCCGGAAGACGGTTTACAGTCCGGTCGATCATCGACTAAGGTGTCACCTAAAGACTAGAGCGGACAGATCCTAGAGGCAAGAGACGCTAGACTTCTAGCACTTGTATTTTTCACTACTGCTCGCTCAACTACTAGCATATTTAGTAGATGTAGTTGGTCATTGTCATTTCTTAATAAAATCAAGTGATTTTTTCACTGTTCATTCATCTAGCTATATCTCTTGTGTTCCAGCTTCTGTGACCAAACTGTTCAGGCTTGTATAGTGGGCACAGGTGACAGATGCATGACAAAAAGACTGTTTATGACTCACGCATGACAGCAAAAGAGAACTGAGTAGAAGCAATGCCATTTGATCTAAACAACATTCAAGAACCTGAGGGACTATTTTTCTAATACATGGTATGCGACCAAGGTGCTATTCTTAGGTCAAGGGCACCGAACAGTGAAAAAATGCACCCACCTTTGCATGGATTCCTTTTATGAACAATAAGTCACGCAAAGAAATCTAAACCATGGCAACATTCAATGGAGACCAGCTCAACCTTGAGCCTTTTGATGGCGCCAATAACCACAAATTCGTATTTGATATGAAACAGATACTTCAGAAAAAGGGCCTTTAGGGGCTGGTCTTTGACCCACCCGGAGAGACACTGGATGTCGGTACCACTCCCAAACAGAAAGTAACATCGTAAAGAATATGTGACCAAGCTTTCTCCATCATCGTAGTACATGTTACGGAACGCCTGAAGTTTTTTCTACATGACAACAATACAAATCTGGACCCGTGAAAGGCCTGGTAGGTCCTGAAACTGAGATATGACAAAGCAAGCGACTTGGAGCTCAACATTCTTCTCAAAGAGTTTCATAAAAAAATGGCTGATAGGACAAGACTGGAAGATCATATCACATACATGAAGATACTTGCCAGGAGGATTATAGGTATGGGAGAAAACATCTGTCAGCGATTCATGATCCTCACTCTCTTCAGCGGCCTTCCTAGCAGATTCGATTCAACTGTGGAACGACTCCTGACTTTTCAAGACCAAGGAAGACTCTTTGATGAACGACTGAAAGCTCTTGAAACAAATCAAGGCCGAGCAATCAATGTAAACCAATAGGTAGTTGTACTAGCAAACAGTGTTATGATTCCCTACCAATTGACAAAAAAACCTGTGTGAGGTCCTCCTATAGACTGAAAATAAACTTATCAAGGAAGCCGGAGGAGAGGCAGAGTTGTATACTTAATTATGGTATCAATGGCAGAAGAATTTTGAAGGGTATAACAACAAAGGAGGTTACAGACAGCGACGGTTGGCATTGTCTTCTGGATCTGACAACCAGTCAGCACATCATCACCAAAAACTACCAATGTTTTATCCCAACAACCTGAGACATCAAGCATTGTCTTTATAAGGTGTGAACTGGTTTTAAATACGGCAAGAAGGGATACATGTTTGCGTATGCTCCCTACCACGACGAGGTTCTCAGTAACAAAACCATGCTCTCCTGACCTGAGTCGTGCACGACGTAAAAGAAGTAGTCACCAAGTTGGCTGAAATTGTAGTGATTCAACTGAACTCTCAGGTTTGTCAGATTTCTGATCAACAGAAACCAGCACAGGAGTCCCTCTCCTAGTTACACTATGACAAATTAGGAAACTCATCCCAGTGCCAAGGGAATGAAGTCAATCTGTTCCTGATGTTTCCAAAGCTTTAGGAAATTGTCAACCTGAACAATAATCAGCTACAACTTATAGAGATGATCCTGATGACCATAGCCATCTTGTTCGAGATGATATGTCATTCTGCTACATGGATAATACTTTTTTCATTACAACAGGGATCCTCGCTTGAATCATTCACTCAGGATGCACTCGCCGCATGACTTGCCACAAGTCATGTTTCATAAGCTACAAGGATCTGACGACTCCAAAGGGAGTTCGGTTTGGAGATTGTTATGTCATCCTCGTAATTGGCATCGGCATAGTCCATGTGGCAATTGAATTTGAAGGAAAAACCACTGTTTACCTGTTTACAAATACTTTGTACGCCCCCGATCTGGCCGCTAACCTTCTATAAGTGACTAGACTCAACGATAAGGAACTCAATATGACATTTATCACTAACAAGAAGTACAAGGTCTACAACAGAGAGGGGAAGACCACGGTGATTGCTCGTCACCACGGCAACCTGACCATTATTGAAACCAAAGCAACTCCACCACTGCCCTGGACAGTTCACGAAGTAGAGATGGCCTTTGTAGCAAGCACTGAATCAACTTCTATTCTTGAAGGATCCAAAAATCCCTCACTGGGAACCTCCTTGGCCACGTTATGTCATTAGCGATTTGGATACGTGGACCATCAGACTCTATGCTCAATAGCTAAAAAGGAATGTTCCATGACCTCTCTTGATCCTTTACTGTAGAACTAGACAAACTTTATGTAAGATGCCTTATAGGGAAGCAGACACATGAATCATTCTCCTCCTACTCTGCGTCCTCCACCAAGCAGTGCCTAGAGCTAAATCATATGGATCTTTGCTACTTGAAGAGAATTCCATGGCTGGCAAAAGTTACCTCCTCTCCTCCTTGATGACTACAACCACTTTGTTTGGGTGAAATTCCTCCGGTACAAGACACAAGTACCAAACATCATCATGTCCCTTATTGGGGAGATTAAAAATCAGGCTGACATCACTGTCAAGAAGGTACATAGCGAACATTGCGACGAGTTTGTCAACCGCGTACTCTAGCCATATTTTAATGGCAAAAGGCATCATCGATCAGACCACCATCCCGCTCCTCAACAGAACGAGAAAGCAAAGCATATAAACCGGACTCTGCTTGATCGAGCCCGCACTATGTTACACATTGATGGCTTCTCAACCAAATTTTGGGTTTAGGCAAAAGCCACAGCTGCATTGATTACTAATCAGCTACCTATAAGGAAGCTACCTACCAGTACCAATATACCATACAAAGTCTCAAATGGGTATTACCCCACTATCAGTTATCTTCACATCTTTGGGTGCACTGCATACGCCTGGATATATGTAAGGAAGCGTACCAAGTTGGAATCATACAACAAAAAAGGATGTCCGCTGGGCTACTAGGAAGGCGGTAATGCCTACACACTCTGAGATAATGAAACCAAAACTTTTTTTCGCAACAGGAGTGTATCTTTGATGAAAGCTTCCGGGATCGGACCATCGCTAGCAGTGTACCTTCTCTCACTCGGACCCTTACTCTTCATTGTGATCCTGACATCCAGCATCATTTGCAAAAGTTCTCAGTCGATCCCATCCCGGACAAGCATGAAGGAGTTCTACCACTTGTAGTTCCTCCAGAGCACCTACCCGCACCATCAGCAGTTCTCCCGACAGAACGTCCAACAACAATCGTTACCGCCTGTCTCAGCTCTTATATCTCCACCTCGTCGATCTCAATGCATTGCTCAACGCAGTGCATCTATCGCCCTCCTCACTGACAAAATCCCTGTCTACGACGACTTTGACATTGCCTTTGTGACTGAAATTGTTGATCCCGCGAGTTACAAGGAAGCCATAACCAGACCTGAAGGAGCTCAGTGGCATGTAGCTGTAGTGGAAGAATTTGAGCAACTCAGAAAACAGTACACTTGGACCCTTGTTACACGGCCAGCCAACTCTCATGTGGTCACCTATAAGTGGATATTCAAAACCAAGCTTCATGCGAATGGCGATCCATGCACGTACAAGGCTAGACTTGTCCCCCATGGTTTCACTCAAGTTCATGGTGTAAACTATAGTGACACCTTCGCCCCTGTTGCAAAGTATTCCTCTATCCACGTGATCCTGGCGCTTGTCACCTCCAACAATTGGCGTCTTCATCGTATGGACGTTAAGTCTGCCTTTTGGAACAGTAACTTGAAAGACACTGTTTATGACTCAACTAGAGGGCTTCATTCAGTAGGGGAAACATCTGGTTTGCCTACGCAACAAATCCCTATATGGTCTCGAATAAGCTCCTTGCCAGTGAAAAAAAAGACCCTTGACTTCTTCTTATCACATGAGCTGCAGCGCCTACACTCGGACCACTCTGTCTACTTTCGACATGGGTTCACTAAACTTGGAGTGGTTCTGTATGTGGATGTCCTTATCATCTTTGATCCATCACTTCAGGTCATTACCACATCCAAACAATAGCTGGCCCTCGCTTTTGAAATAGAAGATATGGGACAGCTCACGTACTACCTTGGCATTCAGGTTAACCATGATATATTTCTGTCCAGTTCCTCCTACCTGAGGCCTCCCATGTTGAGCGGATGGCCAAAGAATTCCACATTGGGTAAGCCACGACCATTTCTATCCCACTAGTCCTCAACCATGATCTCACCAAGCCACCCACAGCTGACATGCTCCCCTCACTTGCTGAGGCAAAGGCTTATCCCAGCATGGTAGGCTCAATGATGCACGTATCGGTTAGAACTCGCCCCGATGTGTCATACGCAGTAGGCATTCTCAGTCAGGGGTGTAAAGCTCCTAATAGGGATCGCCTGAATATAGCAAAATGATACATCCGCTATGTGCGTAGTATCGCCACCATGGCCATTCTATACACAAAAACCTTAGGCCCACTTCTCATAAGTTTTTGTGATGCTGATCTCTCCGGCGACCAAAGCAACAGCAAATCTAAATCAGGCTATGTTTTCAAAATCAATGGTGGGCCTGTCTCTTGGCGATCCAACAAATAAACTATTGTGGCACTCTCCTCCACTAAGACTGAATACATTGTCCAAAGCAAGTGCACACAAGAAGCCGTGTGGTCTTGTATGTTACTGACAGAACTTGGTTTTGATCAGCTGGAACTGAAAACCATCTTTTGCGACAATCAGAGCGCTATCACACATGCTACCGACACTATGCTACATCATCTAACAAAGCATGTAAAGCGTCAATTCCACTATGTCGATCACGCTGTTGCAGAAGGCAAAGTTGAAATGGTATATGTCGACACCAAATGACAGGAAGGACAAATTCTCACAAAGTCACTCGTCGCAAAACAACACCTAGACCTATGCGAATGCATGGGACTCATCTGCGCCTGATGCTGCTCGGTCCCCGCTACAAAACAACGCAATGCACTAGCACGTGACCAATCCCATGCACATGGACTATGTGGTTTGACTCGTTGACTCGAGTGATTGTGTACTTGAACAAAATAGACCAATGGGGCAGTGGGGATACCATATAAACTGTGTTCTATTTTCCTGACATACACAGAGAGGATGAGAGGAAGGACGCCGATCCCATAACTCTTCCTCGGAAACCTCAAAAGATGGTACTCTCTATCCATCTACCTCTAAATCTCTGAATACTCCCACTGATTAGAATGCTCAAAAAACAAAAGAGGGTATAAAATCGTTGAGAAATACCCAACACAAATAGTCAAAACAGTCACCAACATACGATGCATGAGATTGGACCAAAAAGGGGGCAATATTGATGACATAGTTTGTGTCGAAACTCATTTGGATAAGAGCAAGAGACAAGAGGGTCATGGAAGATGTAGCCATTTCTCCCTTGACTCTTACCTATATCTACCCTGCTCTACTCTTTTGTCCATCCTCTCTCGGAATCAAGAGAGAGGGTAATCCCGTGCCTCCCCTGCCCATGGTACCTGTGTTCTGGAAGTATGGTTGTGGAGCAGTGAGATATATTTGTGGGTGTTTTGCACAAGAACACATTGAGGCACTGGCGACCGAGCAAAAGAGAGGGAACCAGACAAGATGATAACGTGGTACACTGATGCGAGAAGACGCTTTACTATGCAGTCGATTATCAACCGGTGCGGGACCTGAAGACCGCAGCAAAAAGATCTCTGAGGCTGGAGACTCCGGACTTTCAGCACCTATACGTTTTACTACTTCTCACTCAACTACTAGCGTATTTAGTAGATGTAGTAATTCCTTGTTGTTTCTTAATGAAATCAAGTGATTCTTTCGAATGAAATCACTTGATTTCATTCGAATGAAATCAAGGGTGAGCTCGTAGTTCAGCATCTCTGGCACTGTGTTGTAGCTCGTTGGGAGTCTCTTGAATAAGAGGAGGATGAAGCGCGTCTCTTCCAAAGGGTTCCTAGCCGCTTTCAGTTGATTTGCCAGATCTTTTATCTTTTCTAGGTGTACTCTCATCCCTTTACTACATTGTATTGTCAATGCCACTATATCAAAGATGTCCTACAATAGTTCGGCATAGCAAAGGCCAAATCCGTTAGTCCATTGCTTTAGACAGTCAATACATCATGATATTCATTGAAAAGGCAGATAGAATTAAGTGACAAAAGTACTAGAGTGCGGTTGGTATTCTCATGTACCTGACGTTGGCAGCTAGGCCAGACCTGACACATGCCGTGACTGCTGTGAGCTAGTACATGGCAGATTCCGAACGTGAGTACTGGTGGATCTGGAGGAGAGAGGTGACCTTGGAGTAGCGAGCTCGTGGGACTGAAAGGGCAGTACTTGTACTGAAAAATGGTTGAATCACTCAAAGTGATGAAGTATATGTAGAGCTAGAGCTTGAACAAGTCAGACCTCTCAAAAGCCATACCACTTAGCCATGTAGACTAAGGCTCACACACTAGATTCCATAATCTCACACAAGAGAGGAAATCAGTCTAGAAATCAGGTTAGCCATTCACACACAATCTAGAGAGCTAGAAAATACTCTCATGAAACACTCCTGGTAGTCCCAAATTACTCAATCCCTTGGAGAATTGCGATGTATCCACGGCTAGAACACAAGGATTTAGCCTCATCTCGAAATAAGGAAGACACCCTTTTCCTAGTAAGTGCAATCTAACAAGGCAATCCAAGAATTTATGACATTTTTAGATATTTTTCGCATCAGGTCTTGACCTAAGACCTCTTGCCGTTTTCTCTTCTCAGGCTAGGGCATGGAGTTGTCGTCCATGGTCATTCACAAACCGGCGTTGAATGATCCTGATGTTCCAAATAATCGTATCTCCCTGTCGGACCATTGGAGAGGCCTGAAACTTGGACCATCGACATTTTGCCTCCTGATATTTCCAATGGTGAAGTTGGATTGTCAATTGAAGTACACATCAAAGAGTTTCTTGAAATATGCTCATGTGGACTGAAAAGTGAGTCGGAAGGCCCATTTTCCAACAATCTTCTAATTTTCCACACTGGAGGATGCTGGGTCCACATGCCTTTATGCAAATCTGTTTTTTTCATGGGTCAATAGCTTGGTATATAAATCAGCAACCTATTAACAAGCTGGAAAGAGCTCCTCCTTGATAATACCCTCTTGTACCATGTCCCTGACGAAGTGATAAGTAATATAAATGTGCTTGGTACGTGCATGGTATTCTGGATTCATGGCAATTGCGATTGCACTTTGGTTATTGACGCGCACAACTAGAACTGGTACACTCATTTGCATCTTTGCCATAAGATGTTGGAGCCCAATTACGTTTTTTACTCCAAAGCCGAGAGATGTATACTCAGCTTCCACACTTAAGATAGCCACATCTTCCTGTCATTTGATGTACCAGTTTATGGCACTTCCATTTATGACAAACATATGTCCAGAGATGGACTTGCGATCCCTAGTATCTAAAGCCTAATCTGTGTTTATGTAGTTAATAATACTATTGTTGGTGTCATTATAGGTGATGCCAATGTTGATAGTTCCAGCAAGGTAGCAGAACATCCTCGTTACCGCCTTCTTGTACTCAGGTATTGGTTTCACCATGTACAGGATCAAAGCACACATAGCATGTACCAGGTCTGGCTTGGTTTCCTCCATCAAGTACATGAGAATGTCGACGGTGCTTTGGTACTTGTGTCACTCAGGTGCATCTGCTTTTCAAGTGAGGCTGGCGAGAAACTATCGCGTTCCAAGTGGCGTACTGATGGGTTTTGCTTTTGCCATGCGGAGCCATTGTAGTATGTCCTTGATATAGCGGCTTTGTTGCTATAAGAGAGAATACGTACACTACAATCATACGTGATCTAAATGCCAAGGACGTATGATACCTCCCCGATATTAGACATGTGGAAGCACTCTTGTATCGTCTCATTGAACTCATGTAGTATAGACATAATACCGGAAAGGAGGAGCATGTCATCTAAGTATACGATGATGATGAAAATCACATGCTCATGTTGCCAGTGATAGACAAATTAGCCACACTCGGTACGGTCAAATGGAATGCATTGCAATGCCACGTCCACCTTCTGGTTTGAAGCATGTGACACTTGCTTAAGGTCGTATAGCAACTTCTGGAGTTTACAGACCAAAACCTCTTGGCCATCAATGATGAATTCCTCTGGGTGCTGCATGTAGATCTCCTCCTCTATGGCACCATTCAGGAATTTCGTCTTGACATCCATGTACTGGATCCTGAAGACCTCAGCTGTTGCATAAGAGATAATGGTACGTACAGAGGAAACTTTTCCAAAGGAAGTAAATGTTTTAGTATAGTTAATGTCCTCCTGCTACAAGTAATCCTTTACTAGCAAAGTTGTCTAGTATATTTTCAGATTCCCATTTGCTCCCCGATTCTTCTTAAATGCCCACTCCTACTTGATCACCTCGTATCCAAGTGGATGCTCATTCAGCTTCTACGTGTCATTATCCATCTACAACCGTATCTCTTGCTACACAGCTTGTACACAGTAAGCTACATCAGGTACAGCCATTGCCTCCTTGTAAGATGCTGGCTCATCTGACTCTGCTACAACTTCAACATTCATCTATTCTGGTTTCTATAGCATCCTAAAATGACCACACTCACGAAGCTTATAACACATCCCGAAGTGTTAGAACGTGGCCGTTGTGGTACTGTTAGTACAATAACCGCTAATGGTGGTGTTGCATCTTGTCTGTATACTTCTGCCAATGAGGCCGTTGTATCTGCTACATCAGGCATGGGAGAGTAGAGTGGTTTTTCTACTGTTAGAATGGAGGAAAGATCAGGAAAGAGTGGATCAAGAAGGATATCTGCTCCCACTACCTTGTCATCTGCTTGTTTCAATTCCTGTTCAGAAATGATGTGAGTACCAATGACGTTGCTCTCGTTAAAGACGACATCCTTGTGGATGATGACATGGCAAGTATTCTTCTCATAGATCCGATCCGCCTTATTGGCCATGCCATAGCCAATCATTAGTATCAATGCAGTCTTTGCATGCCAGTTTTGCTAGTTCTCCTTAGGGAGGTGAATGTGTGCAAGGCCGTGAAAGGCTCAAAGATAATTCACGCTTGGCATCTTACTAAACCACGCCTCGTACGGCGTTGTCTGCTCCAACGCTTTAGTTGGACCATACTTCTTGACGCATACCACACTTCCCACTACTTTGCTCTAAACATTGTATGTATACATGGATCACGGAGTGTGCTAATTCAAAAATTACGCGATCAGCACATTCTGCTATACATTTCTACTACAGCAAGTATGGCGTGATAAACTTTGCCTCGATGCTAGCTGATATGAGGTAGTCCTATAATTCCTTGCTCAGATACTCTCCCCTATGGTCTCTTCGCATCGTGTTGGTTTTCTTGCCAATTTGGTTCTCCACCTTGGCCTTGAAATCTTTGAGCCTGTCAAAGTACTCATCCCTGTAAGAAAGGAAATACAGATACGTATAACACCTGAAATCATAAATGACGCTTAGAAAATACCTAATACCTCCAAAACTCTAGGTGTGCATGGGGCCACACAAATCTATAAGTACCAGCTCCAGTACATCCTTCGCATACTCTCATACTCTAGAGAATACCTTGCAATGCTATTTTCCCTCTAAAGAACTGATGTACAACTACTGTCCACAGCTACAGATAGTGGACAAGCCACGTACCACCTACTTTGCTCGAGCTGCTACAAGGTACGCATGCCAATGTGGCCATAGCGCCTATAATAGATCTCACCATCTATTGCATGCACCACTATTATAAGACTTTCCTATCGCGAAATCTTAGCTGTCTCCTCTAGGCATTACATGTCACCCTCTTTCACTGACCTGGATAACTGCTCTTGTTACGGATATAGCCGTAGTCATCATCAAAGTCAATGCATAGTCATGTGAAGGTGCAAGAGGAGACAGAGAGAAGGTTGAACAAAGTATTAGATACATACAATATGCCATGGAACATTCCCACTTCAATACCACATGGGGTCTCTAGCTACATCTCTACAATTTGAATCACCTCAACATACAATACCCGATCATCATCCAAAGTAATAGGTCGAGGGAGGATTGATGGCAGATACGAGAACCATTCCTCCTGGTCCTCAAGTTTCTCAATACATCTTGAGTTCTGTACCATGCAAGGTTTGCCTTCTCTGCCTGCGAAATGTCAGACTTTGCCATGAAGAGGTGGTGGCAAACCTCCTTGGCCATATTCATGTTACCGTAGTCGCAGGCTCTAGCCTGATTCTACTCTTGCTGCTACTGTAGATGCTCCTATGACTGTTGCCGCTGCTGTTCGGGACACTGCTACCTTTACTATGTTGCTGCTGCTCGTGGTCTCTCTTAAACTTAGAGTACTTTTTCTTGTGGTATCCCTCTTTCTAGCAATAGTGGCACTTGATTTTCTTCTTGTCTCTTTGCTATCCTAACTATTCCTGCTACTACTGGTTACGTGAACCCATTACCATAAAAACTGCTTTGTTGCTACTAGTAATATTGTGTCAACCGGTGTGAGGCAACGGACTAGAAAACAAGGCTGACAAAATGGCACTTGCTGTCTGCTCCTAGGATTGTAACTAGGAGGAGATATCACCCTCAGAATCACGGTTCCACACTCAGCAGTTCATTCAAATCACTTCTTTCCACTGTTTCCTTAGCACCTGGTCACTTTCGTACGAGGACCTAACTCATGGGGCTTTAACATGAATGCTTCTTTTGTGTCTGTCGTTGTTGGACAACCCTATGAGGAATGTCAAAGGTAAGAACTGTAATGAATGACAAGCAACTGATAGGTACTTATAGTCCTACATCCATTATCTAGCCTAGGTGCGTAGTGGCTCCTTTGATGAGCCACTTTGGGGGAGCAATCTGGATTGCATCATCTCCCTTGCCTACATGGCGCTCCCTGTGACCGCCAAGGTACGTCAACTACCAGGATTGACCCTCGAATGTTCTAACATGTCTCTTAGAACCTTCTTGTCCCCTTTCTGGTCACAAAGAAAATTAGTCACTAGACTGGGATTTGGCATAGTCTTAGGTAGTGTTTGCTGGCTATACTATCCGGTTTAGAACAATGGGACTTGCTCCAAAGGAGCAGTGCATGCCTTGTCGATCTGGACCAGACTTAGTGGACTTACGCCAAGGAGGCTGTGCATGCCTAGTCCGTCCTGTGCTTGTCCAAATGTCAGCTATGGACAAGGGGCATATCAGGTCAACCAACTCTCCCTTGCACATCTCTCCATTTGCTGTGAGATATCTCCTCTCTCCACTTGTCTTAGCCTTGGTCTTCATCAGCTACGTTGACCATACCGATGCCTCGGGTACCTGCAAAATGCAATTAGCCATGAAGCGCCTTGGTCATGCAATCTGCAAGCATCTTCTTCGTATCCATGTACTACAGGTCCACAATCTCCTTTGCGACCAGGTCACGTGAGTAGTGGTACCTGATGTCGATGTGCTTGGTCTGCCGGGAGATGATTTCATCGTGTGCCATTTTCATGACACTCTTGTTGTCGATGCGGAACCCCGTTGCTTCTGTCTGTGGCCCATTTATCTCAGCAAGCAAAGTGTGTAGCCATCGTGTCTCCTTGCATGCTTCTGACAGAGCCATGTACTTTGCCTCAGCATCAGAAAGGGAGAGAGTGTCTTGCTTTTGGCTTACCCAAGAGACTGCATCATCGTTCAAGAGGCACACGAAGCACGAGGTGGACTTTCTGTCATCGATTTTTCCTCCCCCATCAGAGTCCGTGTAGCACACAAGCCATAGCGGGTCAGATCCCTCTTGGCCTCCAATCTAAAGCCCCATGTGTCGTCTCTTCTGTAGATAGCGCATGATGCGCTTGACTGCTTGCTAGTGCTGTGGCCATGGATTGGCCATAAACCTGCTCATTTGTCCCACAGCATAGCAGATATCAGGGTGTGTTCCTACCATGGTAAACATGAGGCTACTAACAGCAGATTGGTAGGGAATGTTTTCCATCTCACGCCATTCCGCTTCTGTGCTAGGGCTCATGGAGGACGAGAGCTTGATGTTTGTTGTCATGGGTGTCCTGATGGGCTTGCAGTACTCCATGTTGTAGCGCTTGAGGACCTCCATGATGTACTTGGTCTACTTCTTCTCGATGGTGCCTGCTACTCAATTGTGGTGGGTGGCTATCCTGAGGTAGAACTCAAGCAAACCCATGTCCTCGATCTTGAACCTATTGCTGAGATATGTCTTCAGCTTGTTCAAAAGCTCAAGTGATGAAGAGATTATGATCAGGTCATCCACATACAGTGCAACCAACATCAAACCTTGCTCATCCTCTTGCACATAGACACTCGGGTCATTCGAGCCCGGCCATAAAGCCGTTCGTCTCCTTGTACCACATCCTTGGAGCCTCTTTCAGCCTGTAGAGTGCTTTGACTAGTTTGTAAACCTTGCCCTCTAGAGCTTTCACTCACTCAATGACTTCCATCGGTACTTCTTTGTCTAGTTTCCTGTAGAGAGAAGCTGTCTTGACGTCCATCAGGTGGACCTCTATATCTTTGGCGGTATCGATATCTAACATGGATTTGATGGACGCAAAGGTGACAAAAGGTGCAAAGGTCTCCTCGTACCCATAGCCTGCAAACTGGGAAAACCTGTTTGTCATAACTATTAGCTTCTACTTGTCAATAATACCATCCTGCTTGAACGTTTTTTGGAGTACCCACTTTGACCCCACCACGTGTGCATTTAGGGGCATGTCCACCAAAACTCATGTTCCGTTCTCTTCATTGGATGCGAGTTTGCTATCCACTACCTCCTTCTACTTGGCAGCATCTGGCATGTTCATAGCCTCCGCTACGTTCACAAGCTCTCCCTACGCCAAGCATGACCAGATGAGTCCAGTCCATTCCTTACTCATGGCGTCGTACTTGGACAGAGGTTTCTTTTGGCATGTACTTTGATGGAGTGTTGCCAGTGGTACTTCAAGGCTTAGTTCCTTTGGTTACTCCCGCGCTGGCATGATCCATTGTTTACAGAAGAGCCACCGGCCACACAGTTTGACTCAGAGGCCTCAGATAACTCACACTTACTGCCAGAGTCTGTCACTACGTCAGCCTGCACAGCCACTCTTCAAGCTATACCATCGTTCACAGATACCATCAACGAGTTTTCAGGTGCTTGATCACCTAACTCAAACAACACAACCCACTCTTGTGATTTCGGAGGATGGACAGGATCCAGCGACTCTCCCTTACCAAGCGTCCTTTCATCAAACTCAAGATATCGGCTCCTGATGAGTTTTCTAGCCACATGTTCCCAAAGCTTGTATGCCTTGTTTGCAAGGTCCTATCCAACCATTATACACTTGTGAGCACGTACATCCAGCTTGCCACTTCCTTCTCCTGATTGGACCTTTGCCTGGGCAGTACAGCCAAAGGCCCTCAAGTGTGCGGCATCTGGCGTCTTCTGTGACCAAGCATCCCGTGGCGTCCTCGGTTGCTTCTCTTGCTCCTTCTTACCACACCTTCCAAGCGCGGCTGTCGGAGTTAGATTCACAAGGTAACAAGCTGTTATTGCAGTCTCAGCCCAGAAGTGAGGTGGGAGTTTGGCGTCAAAGAGCATGCTTTGTGTCATGTTGCGGAATGTCTGGTTCATGTGCTTGGCAACCCCATTGCTCGGGGGGTGGGCGTAAGGCTTGGTGGCCTGGAGGTTGATGCCGTGTTGGTTCAACCAGCCTTTGCACGCCTCGTACTCACCACCATTGTCCGTGCGTAGTGGCTTGACCTTCTTGCTTTTCTTCCACTCTACCATCGTGACAAACTCTTGCAACTTCTCCTTGTACTCTCCCTTGGTATTGAAAAAGTAGATCCACATCTTGTTACTATGGTCATTGATGAAGGTCAATCAATACTTGTTACCGCCGTTTGAAGGAGTGCGTAATTTTCCGCAAACATCCGAGTGAATCAGGTCCAAGATTGCTGCCACACGTTGGTGATTCCGCTCAAAAAGCTTTCTCTTTGCTTTGTATTAGAGGCATGGCTCACACAGATTGTTGCACTTTCCCTCATCTTTGGCCTTGCATCCCTCCATCCCATGAACCACTTCCTGCCGCTGCATAGATTGCAATGTGCTATTAGCCACATGGCTAAACCGCCTGTGCCACAGCTCAGCATCTATGTCTTTGGTGGAGTTGGCGGCCATGGTGAAGGCCTATGGTGCAACATCGGGCATTAGAGACTTGGGCTCTGCAACTGCTACATATCCCCCATTTGCACTCTCAAAGGGCTTGTTCTGCAGTTTGTAGAGCCCATCAACTCTTGGAACGTGTGCGAGAAGACTCTCGTTTGGATATGATAGCTTGATCTCCTTGTTCCTCACAATCACGAACTCCTCCTCAGTGAAGACCAAGGAGGAGTCCGTAATTTTGGACACCGACAAGAGGGTTGCCGTAAAGGACGGCATGTAGACATTCTCCATCTTTGAAGCTAGATAATGTTAAGTTTTTTCTAGCACCGTTCACGTTGATGCTGATCAATATATCACACTTGCCTTGCGCATGGACAAGGATGCTGTTGGCACACCTGAAGCGACATTCAGTGTCCCCAATGGAGATGAAACAATCCTTCTCTCTTGAAGAGCGGTGATTCGTGCCAGAGTCTATCCAATAGGATCCATGCTTGACTAGTGCCACTGCCTTGGTTACGCGCACACTCTCAGTCATCATATTTGTCAACTCCTTCTTACCCTGTCCTTTGTCCTCGTTTCTACCACCATTATCTCCATCGTCCTTCTTGGGCACCGTGCACTCCCGTGCCCAATGCACAGGCTTGTCACAGTTATAGAATTTCCTAGGATGCTCTGAACCCATTCCACCGCCACCATTGCCTTTTCCTCCACCGCCACCGCTTTTGCTACCACTTTGACCCAAAGAGGAGTTGTTGCCATGACCATCGTACAATGCACCATAGGCTGAAATGTTAGCATCATTCCCGTTGCGACGCATGGCCTTGTTGCGCACATATTCAGACACTGCCTCATATGTCAAATCCTCATCCTTCCACCCACCAAAGACAGTAATCAGAGGACCCTTACTTTCAGGTAGCGTCATGAGGAGGATCATGGCTTGCATGTTGGTGTTAATCTTCCAGCTCATTACATCAGTCCTTCCCTCATCCACTCTCATCCCAATCAGCTTTTGAAGGATGTAGGGACAATTAGCCAAAGCCGATGACAGGTGCACACGTGCAAATTTTTCATAAGCCTTCAATGCATGTGTGATGTTGTGGAGATGGGCATGCTGTGAGTCATGCACTGATGTCACAAGGGTGGCCAGCGCCATCTCGTTTTTGGCACTCCATGCTTCATACCCAGGATCATCTTTTGGTGGTTCAACCTCTCCTCCAAGGAACCTCTTCAAGTAGCCGCGCACTTCCATGACAATCTCAAACTGCCATTTACAAAAGGGAAATTTAATCCCTGTGAACTTTGTCATGCCACCATTGATCTGTTTAAGACTAGACATTGTAGACGATGTCATCTTGCTAGTGTGTTACTCTACTTCCCTGCTTTGTTGAGGCCGATGTAGGCTGATGTAGGCTGTTGTCTACTACTGATTTGGAAGGTGCAGATCCATTGCTTACCCTCTCAACCGTTGATTACCTACAAACAGATAGGAATACATTGTAGCGAACCTAAGGCCGTGCCTTCAAGGGCAGAGCTTATCCTCATTAGGGCCCAAGGATCGTACCTCCAAGGGTATAGCTTATCCTTGGCCGTTGTTTGCTAAGTACCAACACGAGCTGTTGGAGCTGATGGAGTAGAAGGAGCAGAAGGAGCAGATGGACCAGATGGAGCTGATGGAGCTAATGGAGCTGATGCGTGCTGTAAGACAGAGAGGGCAAGAGAGCACGCAGAAGCGTGCCTTACAACTAGTCAGTGTGGACCTGAAACCCTTTGTCAACTTGCCTAAGGCAACGGACTAGAAAACAAGGCCGACACAATGGCACTTGTTGTCCGCTCCTTGAATTGTAACTATGAGGAGGTATCACCTTCGTAATTACGCTTGCACACAAAGCAGATCATAGGAATCACTTCCTTGCATTGTCTCCTTAGCACCTGGCCACTTTTGCGCAAAGAGCTAACCCCTACAACTTAGACCAACCAATGCTTCTTTAGTGTCGGCGTTTGGTTGACAACTCTGAGAGGAGTCTCAAAGGTAAGAACTGTGCTGGATAACAAGCAACTGACAGGTACTTAAAGTCCTAGAGCCCGCCTCTAGCCTAGGCACGCAGTGGCTCCTTCAATGAGCCACTTTGGGGGCAATCTAGATTGCATTATCCCCCTTGCCTACATGGCTCTCCCTGTGACTGCCAAGTGGAGTCAGCCACCACGAAGGACCTTGGAATGTTCTAAGATGTCTCTTATAACCTTCCTGTCCCCCTTTTGGTCACAGAGAAAATTAGTCACTTGTCTGGGATCTAACCAAATGACCTCTCGCTCCATAGACTAACTCTACAATATCTAAGCCACAAGGAGTTGTCCTAGGTAGTGTTTGCTGGCTATACAATCGAGTTTGGACCAAGGGTACTTGATCCAAAGGAACAGTGCATGCCTTGTCTATCTGGACCAGACTTAGGGGACTTACTCCAAGGGAGCACTGCATGCCTAGTCCATCTTGTACCTGTCCAAATGTAAGCTATGGACAAGGGACATATCAGGTCAAAACATTGTACTTTCCTGTATTGCGACATTGTTCTACGTATACCATGTGCATGCGAATAGTCAAGGATAAGAGTCCTATGACAGTCTAGTATCTCTTGCATCGTGTCGTAGCTCATTAGAGGTCTCTTCAGCAAGAGGATGATAAAGCATGTCTCATCCACAGGATTTCTAGCTGCTTTTAGTTCTTCGCCAGATCCTTGGCCCTGTCCATATAAGCATGTATGTCTTTACCATTCTATATTTTCAATGCGAGCATCTTCTCCTCCAAAGCATGAAGAAAATAGGATCCTTGCTCTTATACTTATGGAATAACACAATCCACCCCTTCTTTGTAGTAGTCTTGTCGCTCATGTATTGCAGATACAGGTTGGAGATATTGTTCACAAGTAACTTGTATGCTGCTTATACGTTGCTGCTATAGTTGTCGATGAGCTTGCATCTGCTACATCTTTTTTGGTATTTCACTTGCCAGCACCTGCGTTATAATGATACCCATTGCTTCCAGATTTAGAGCTGGCACATCACCGTGTACTACCTCTTACAAGCCCCTCTCTTCCAATAGGAGGCGGTTACAGATCTTCCAAAACGTGAAGTTGGTACGTCCCTCTAGCCTCTCCTATGCCTGCTACCACCATTTTGAGTCTAGGTGATGCTAAAAAATGTCCTTTAGTAGTGGCACTACTCCTACTTGTGCTGGCGCTCCTACGAGATATCATTATAATAAGGAGTCGACTGTGTAGGCCAACAAAACGAGCATTTGGAAAAACTGAGCCTATTACTAGAAAACTAATCTTAAAAATACAGATAGATATATAAAAAGTATTCTATATGGTCCAGGATTCACGCTGATCTATTCGTCAGATTAAGCGTGACTTCCCCACTATCTCAAACTTTGAGCAGCAGTTGTGCATCGACTTTATGGAGAGGAAATATCATCGCGAGGCATTCTTTGGAGTGGGGGAGCATGCAAAGGAGGTACTGGAGCTGGTCCATACGAACTTGTGTCGCCCAATGTAGACCCACAGCTTTGGATGCTGTAGGTATTTCTTTATCTTTATGAATGATTTGGAGCCATTACGTTACAGTGTACATTGTTTTTTCCAAAGATCAGTGCTTTGATAGGTTCGAGGAGTTAAATGCAATGGTGGAGAAATTGAGTAGCAATAATATCAAGGCGCTGCACAGCGACCGCAGTGGAGAGTACATGAGCAGGGAGTTGGAGGACTACCTTGTAGCAGCTGGTATCAAGGCAAAGTGCACTGCGCCAAACTTTATGCAATAGAACGGTATGGTATGATGCGCCAACCGTACCATCATTGAGTCGGCACGCTCCATGCTACATGCGGCTTGGCTGACTAAAGCTGTGAACCCATGTTGACTTCGACTTTCGACTTTCTGGCGCAAATTCAAAGTCGTTGAGTCGATTAAAGTGAAATCTAGGTCAACTCCGACTTAGACCGTCCAATTGTTTTCTGGGTTTGTTCACGTATAGTTTCATATGGGCTGTCTAGTCCGTGAAAAATATTTCAGAAAAAATTCTGTTGGGCAGCTCAAAACCGGCCGACTTTGACCTCTTCGGTCGCAGTCGGCCGGTTTTAAAGCACCTTACCATCGCACAACCTCTGTGGTGGGGCATTGTCCGAGCTGTCCCTCAGTAGGATAGCCTGGATGATAATGCATGCATGAACCTACGAAAGCATGTTAACAGCCAATGTGTGCATCCCATGAGGAATCTTCTCTTTGTTGTCCAATGAGCTCAAAAGGAACACGCATTGTGATGGGTGACGTGGTAATTGCATGCTATCATGCTGTCAGGCATATCTGGTCAAGCAATGTGTATGTCACTGTGGCATACACACTGGTTGCCCTCCATGTGGCATTGCCACATGATGTGGCATTGCCACATGGAGGACAAGCTTTATCTTAGGAAAAATGATTTCTAGTGTTTCTGGTCTTGGCAGAGGGTCTAGATCCGTGGCACCTAGGACATCGGAGGTCATTCGTCTACACTTCGTTGGAGGTGGCAGCCTCACGCTGCCAGCCTCAGGTGGCAGAGCTCCTAGCCAACACTTAGACCCGTCATGCGTGTCTTGGACATAGTAGCAGCACCATGGCCCGTCCACGGGCATCAGCAGTTTCTGCCACTCAAGGCTCCGCGACAACACATACTGCTGTACAGCCACTGTCTAGGGAGCTTCTGATCAAGGCCCTCTCCCAGTTCACAAAGCCGATGCCAACACCATGCGGGTATCCAGGATTCTACTGTGGGGGTTGTGGGACCAGCTTCTCTGGCGGAAGTGACTGCATGAGAGGTCACTTTGGAGCTGCTGTTGGCAACATCAAGAAGTGCAAGGCTGCTCCTGCAGGTGCACGTGCTTTACTAGGACTTCCTGCACTGCCACTTCCCCATGACGGTTTTGAGGGTGCGGATCCAAATTTGTACAAGGGCCTCGGTGAGTATTGGGGAACGAGGGATCGGCCGGTGAAGTGGGTGGAGCTGGTGGCTGAGCGGCAGCTGAGGGAGGCGCGTGAGGCTGCAGGTCTTGGAGGCAGCGACGATGTCTCCCACAAAAAAGAGGAAGAGGCTGCGGCTGAGGCAAGAGCGGTCTCTCCCATCACTCCAATCAGCCTGTGCCAGACACCAACACCTTCCCTCTACACCCTCAACAGCTCCCACCAAACCTCCATGCAGGACCACCTGGACAACGCCGTCAACACTGAGGTGCAGAAGGCTATTGTGAAGGTGATGGCAAAGGGAGCACTTCCCATATCCTTTTGCCACGAACGCGTCGTCCTCAAGCTGGTTGACATCACACGCCACTCAATACCATCTTTCAGGCTACCATCAAGGACGAACGTGGTCAAGACGTTTCTGCCGCAGCTGGACAAGGAGCTGGCTGAGATGGAGCTGCCGCTCCGCAACGGGTGGGAGATTTTTGGTGTCACCCTGAGTGTTGACGGGTGGTCGGATATTCAGATCTGACCGATTTACTCTGCCATGGCCTCCAATGCAGAAGGTGTGGCGCACCTGTTCTCTCGTGATGCCATATGTGTGGTGAGAGATGCAAATCACGTTGCTGCTGTCATTCACCTTGCCATTAGTGATGTCGGTGATGAGAAAGTCATCATGATGATCATAGACAATGCATCTACTAACAAGAAAGCATACAAGGCACTGTGTGAGAAGTACCCTAGCATCTTCTTGACCAGTTGTGTTGCACACAGCATTTATCTTCTCCTCAAAGACATTGCAAAGACAGAGTGGGGCTCCATCTTCATTGGGAAGGCTGAGAAGATTGTATCCTTCATGCGCAACAAAGACATGCTGCGTTCTTGGGTCAAGTCTGAGAGTGCGGGGAAGGTGCCTCTAACTGCTTGTGCTCCGCGCTTTGCGTCTGTGCATCGCATGCTGAAAAGGCTTTTGGTGCTGCGTCAGCCATTGGAAAAAGATTGTTGGCAGCAGCAGGTGGAATGAGGTGGCTGGTGGACGGGATGTAGCGTTTCATGCTCGCAAGAAGGAGGTTCGGCGCTTGGTGCGACTCGACGTCTTCTGGGTGCAAGTGAAGGCCATGGTGCGCCTCATGACACCTTTGGTGGTGGCGCTGCGCAAGGCAGATGCTTCGGTGGCACTGCAGGTACCATCTACGAGGCATTGCTAGATGCCACTCAGCAACTCCACAACCTCGGTCTTGCCTGGGGATGACATGCACCAGCGTGCAATCCAGCATGGGTCTGCTTCACCATGGGCCATCTCAAGGAGCGTTGGGACAAGCAGATGGACTGTCCTGTCTTTGCAACAACAAGGTGCATGCATCCACAACACTTAGGCAACAAATTTGATGCTGATGAAAAGACCGTTGAGGCATGGAACGCTATTGTTGATGCTCTTGTACCCGAGTCAGATCAGGCTGTGCTGGAAAATCAACTCGATGCATTTGCCAATGGGCGTGTGACAGTTGAAGAGGACACAGCCCGTGTGAATGACATGGAGAGGGCGAAAGCTGCAGTTGTGCAGGTGGTGACAGGGGAGGTGGCTACATTTCGCTGGCATGCACGTCACATGACCCGCCTTCCTGCACTCCGCAACCTGGCAATGCGCCTCCTTGCACGGCCGTGCAGCAGCTCCAAGAACGAGCGTGTCTTCAGCAAGCACGAGCTGATTCAGACAGCTCGACACAACAGGCTGAGCATGTCAACACTAGAGATGCTCGTGCGTGTCAATGTGCGGCTGACACGGCTGTATGGCAAGGTGAAGCCTCGCAAGCTCACTGTGGAGATCAAGAAGCTGATTGAGGATGAAGCAGCAGACATTGAGAGTGAAGTTGATGGGGATATTGAGATGGAAGATGCCGAGGCAGGGTGGGACCCAGAGATTGCTGATGCACAGGATGAGGAAGTTGCTTCTGGGATGGGTGCAGGCTCATCTCAAGCCACTCTGTCAGTGGCGGGAGCAGGGGCAGGAGCAAGAGCAGGAGCAGGGGCTAGAGCAGGGGCTTTAGCAATGGCAGGAGTAGGAGCAGGAGCATGAGCAAGGGCTGGAGCAGGGCCTGTAGCAGGGGCTGGAGCAGGGGCTGGAGCAGGGATTGGAGCTGGGGTTGGAGCAAGGGTTGGAGCAGGGGTTGGAGTAGGGGCTGGAGCAGGGGTTGGAGCATGGGCTAGAGCAGGGGATGGAGTAGGGGTTGGAGCAGGGGCTGGAGCAGGGGTTGGAGCA
>SZWC01000428.1:251114-343778 GCA_023375785.1 Penium margaritaceum
AGGGGTTGGAGCAGGGGCTGGAGCAGGGGTTGGAGCAGGGGCTGGAGTAGGGGGTGGAGCAGGGGCTGGAGCAGGGGTTGGAGCAGGGGCTGGAGTAGGGGCTGGAGCGGGGGTTGGAGCAGGGGCTGGAGCAGGGGCTGGAGCAGAAGCAGAGGCAGGACAGGAAGCTGCTAAGGTAGGAGTACAGTTAGGAGAGGGAGGTGGAAGTCAGGACCCTCTCCTGGATGAGCTGGACAATGAGGATGACGAAGACGATGACGATGACGAGGATCTACGTGTGGAGCTGGATTCAGCAGGATTTGACTTTGACAATGACTCAGACGATAAAGAATGTGCCGCTGACGACAGTGATGATGAAGGCCATGAGCCAGAGGTGGAGGAGGTGGTTCTCATTCTCTCCAAGGGTGTGCGTAAGTGCCGTGATGTGGAAGCTGAGCTTGCAACAGGATCAGCACCTGCAGTAACGTCTCTTGCCTCTCCTTCAGCACGCCCAAAGCGGGCATGTGCTCGTCGTGGCTGATGGTGCCAGCCATGGATAGCAGAACCAAAGACCTATGGCTACTAGAGCCATGTCATGTCAGGTGACAGTGGAAGGACTCATCTGGTGACATGTGTGGTGTTTCAATCATGAGATGAACACTTCAAAAGCTTTTCCATGCTTTCATTCTTTGTCTTTTGTGCTGTCTTTGCTTCCAGTATCTTGTTTGACACTTCTTACCTTTTAACACAAGTATGATATATGGTGTAGTGGAACTAGGATGGCATTCAATGCGTTCAGTTGTACTTAGAACAAAGAGCAATGAATTGGAATGTCAACATGATGGATGACATTGTGTACAATGCTAGTGAACCAGTTTTGTAGTGTCAACATAAGACCACTGGATGTGATATATTGTGCTCAGTGATAGAGCTCTCATAGTGATATCTTGTGATATCTTGTGCTCAGTGATAGATATGTCATAGTGCACATGCATGATGATGTCATGAGTGTGAAATGTGCCACAATGTTAGTGTGAACAAACACAGAAAATTGTCTAAGAGTGTCCCGTGTCAAAGTTGTGGACTTCATATTTGGGGTCAACTGCTTTCTGTTGCCAAAATGGGGTGTTTTGGTGTTTGGAGAATAATCAACTTCCGACTTAAGCACGGATTCATCGACTTCTGACTTTAGACTTTCGACTTAGGCATCGACTTCGACTTAGGAAAGTCAACATAGCCGTGAACACTATGGTTTAGACCAAGAACCAGAGTCCAACAAAGATGCTGGAGTAAATGATATTGTACGATGCGTGGTTTGGAAAGAAGCCGAGCATGGGTCATGTTAGTGCATTTTGCACATTGGCACACATGCACGTGCCAAAGGAGAAACGACAGCAGTGGGATGCCAAGAGCGCACAAATGCTGGTGATCGACTATGATGTAACAAGCAAGGCGTAGCACCTTGAAGAGAGGGATACAAGCTATGTCATCATGAGCAATGATGTAGTGTTCAACAAGAGCAGCGTCAACGGCACCCATATTGTCTGTGAAAAGGTAGCAAAAGCAACAGTTGACATTAGGAGTAGTAGGAGAAAATACTCTCCATCCAATCACTCTATACCTTTCCTCTATTCTGACATTAGGAGAATCACTCTACTCTCCCATGTCGGATGCAGCAGATACAGTAGCCTTATTGACAAAAGCATGGGAAGAAGGTGATATGAAAACACCAGCAATAGCAGTTGTGCCAGCAGCATCACGCTAGCCTCCCGCTAACTCTTGAGTACCTGGTTGAAGGTACCTCTGCATGGTGCACGACAGGCCTGGTGAGCGCGGCCATTTCTGGATGCTACAGAAACTATAACACATGAGTTTTGTAGTTGCATCAGACTCAAATGAGCCGGTGTCACACAAGGAGGCCATCACTGTACCTGGTATAACAGATTGGACATACGTTGTGCCAGAAGAAGATACAGTCTTAGCTAGACAACGACATGTGGGAGCTGCATAAGCGTCCAGCAAGACGCAAGAAGATGAAGTAAAAGTTGGTGTTCAAGAAGAAGTGGGTAGCAAATGGCAACCTGGAAAAGTACGAGGTGCGGCTGGTCGCCGAGGCCTACTCGTAGCAAGAGGGCATCGACTACACATAAACCTTTACTTCCATTGTAACGTTTACCTTTGTGCATATGCTCCTCTCTCATGGAGTAGCTGAGGAATTCAAGGTTCACCATATGGATATCAAGAGGATATTCTTGAATGGTGACTTGGGGGAGGAGATCTATTTGGAGCAGCCTGAGGAATTCATCATCAATGGCATGGAGCACCTGGTTTGCAAGCTGCACAAGTCATTGTATCGCCTGAAGCAATCGTCGCATGCTTGGCACCAAAAGCAAGATTTTGTGTTGTAGTGGATCGAGTTTGAGTACAGTGAGTGTGACTTTAGCATGTATCACTGGCAGTATGAGTACGCGATTCGCATCATCATTGTCTATGTGGATGACATGCCCCTCCTTTCCAACAGCATGTTTGTACTAGAGGAGTTCAAAGAGGTCATCCGGGAGCATTTCAATATGTCTGATCTTTGGGAAGCATCATATTTTCTCGGCATCTACATCACGCTTGACCGTAGATCACACGCTCTCTTACTATAGTATAATCCCTACATCAAGGACATCCTATAGCGGTTCGGCATGACGGATGCCAAACCCATGCGCACCCCACTAGAGACGCGGCAGTACCTTACGCACTTCAAAAGAGAATCAAATGCAGCTGAGTAGCATATGTACTAGAGTGCCATCGGTACTCTCATGTACAGTATGGTGGCAACCAGGCTTGACCTTATATAGTTTGTAAGCACCATGAGATAGCACATGGCTCATCCCGGATCGGAGCACTAAAAGGCATTGAAGCGGATCTTCTTGTATCTTGCTAGAACCATCAAGATTAGCTTCACCTATAATGGCAGAGACAACAGCATCATCGACTACATGGACACAAATCGGGCTTCAAATCCTGAAGACTACAAATCCATCTCTGGACATATGTTCCTCATGAGTGGTGGAGCCATTTGCTCGTGTAGCGAACAGTAGGTGGTTGTGGCCTCCTCAAGCACACAAGCTGAGTACATCTTTCTTAGTTTTAGAGCCAAGGAAGCAGCGTGGCTTCAACATCTCACGGCGAAGATGAGTGGATGTATACCAGTTCCAATAACCATGCGTGTCAAGAACCAGAGTTAAACGGTACTTTCCATGAACCCTGAGCACCATGCTCACACCAAGTACATTGACATCACATATCATTTCATCAGGCAATTGGTGTAAGAGGGTGTTATTGAGCTAAAGTTAAATTAAACTAGCAAGCATGTTACTGATTTATATACCAAGCAAGTGACCCAAAAGTAGTAGTTTTGCATGAAGGCATATGGATTTTGTCTACTCTGACTATAAGAACTTGGGCAGTAGAAAGAAGGATTGTATCCCTATCTCTACCGCTGAGGCATAGTACATTGCTCTGTCACAAGCATACAAGGAGATACAATAGTTATGTAGCTTGCTTACTGAGATAAAAGTGCCATAGACGAAATCAACGGTGATCCAGATTGAGAACAAAAATACCATAAACATGACACAAGATGATGGAATCTCCTTGTAGACCAAGCACATCAATATCAGATACCACCATTCATGTGACCTGGTTGCAAAGGAGTTTATGGACCTGGAATACGTATAGACAAAAACGATGCTCGCAAATTGTGTAACAAAGGCACTTAATACTATCTTACATTCTACAGGTACCCGAGACGTCTGTATGGTTAACATAGCCCAAAAAGACTACGGCCAAGATAGCTAGAGAGAGAAGATATATCACAGCAAATGGACAGAGGTAAAAGGGAGAGTTCATTGATGTGATATGTCCTTTGTACATAGCTAATATTCGGACAGGCACATGACAGACTAGGCATGCAGTGCTCCCTTAAATAAGTCTTCTATGTCTGGTCCAAATAGACAAGGCATGTATTGCTCCATTGGAGCAAAACTCCTTGGTCTAAAGTTGATAGGAAAGCCGGTAATCTCTATCTAGGACATCTCCTTGAAGCTTAGAAGTTCCAGAGTTAGTCTTTGGATCGAGAGGTCACTAGGTCCAATCCCAGCCCAGTGACTAATTTTCATTTTGACCAAAAGGGGGAGAATATGATTGTGAGAGACAACCAGAATATTCTAAGGTCCTTCCTGGTGGCTGGTGCCACTTGGTTGTCATAGAGAGCACCATATAGACAGGGAGGATGATGCAATCTAGATTGCTCCCACAGTGGCTCATCCAAGGAGCAATTACACGCCTAGGCTAGCGCCTGGCTCTAGTACAATAAGTACCAGTCACTTGCATGTGGTTGATTATAGTTCTTACCTTTGAGACTCCTCACAGAGTTAACCACCAAAGGCATACACTAAAGAAGCATTAGTTGGTCTAAGCCCTAGGAGTTAGCTCCTCACATAAATTGGCCAGGACCGAAGGAGAGAGTATAAAAAAGTGATTCATATGAACTGCTCACTGTAGAACCGTGATTCTAAGGATGATGTCCCCTCTTTGTTGCAATACTAGGAGCAGACGGCAAGTACCATTGTGTCTGCCTTGTTTTCTAGTCTGTTACTTCCCGCCAGTTAATAGAATGGTCTATACACATTACATTGAATCAGGTCGAAGATTCCTACAGCATGTTGTCCATTACACTCAAAAGCATGTTGTCCATTGCGCTCAAAGGACTCTCTCCTTGCCTTGCCTTGAAGGCATGGCTCACACAACTTCTTGCACTTTCCGTCATTCTTAGCCATACATCCCTCCATCATACGAAGCACTTTATAGTATGGTATAGCTTATAGCATGCTATCAGCTACATTGCCAAAGTGCTTGTGCCATAGCTCAGCATCTGTCTTTGGTGTAATTAGCCGCCGTGGTCATGGCCTGAAGTGAAATATCAGACCTTGGAGACTTGGGTTTTTTAACCACCACATGCATCTCATTCGTAATCTCAAAGAACATGGTCTTCAATACGTACAGCGCATCAACTCTTGGGACCTATGCAAGAAGACCCTTCCTGGGATGGGAGACCTTGATGTCTTTGTTATTGATAATCATGGCCTCCTTCCCAGTGAAGATGAATGTCATGTCCTTGTCCATTATTTTGGATATTAATAAGAGGTTTATCACAAAATGGCATATAGACAGTATTGTACAGCTTCAAGCCTTTGTCAACACCATTCATGTTGATAGTGATTACGTTTTCTCCCTCATGTTGTGCATAGACAATGTTATCATTGGTATACCTCAAACAACATTTGATGTCTCCAATGGAGATGAATCTACCCTTCTCCCATGAAAATAAGTGATTCATACCAGAGTCAATCGCGTAGGCTCCATGCTTGAGAATTATTAGTCCCTTGGTTGTAACATACTCCCAGTCATCATGTTTGTCAACTCATTTTTACCTTTTCCTTTTTCCTCATTCTTGCCACCATTACCTCCGTCTTCCTTCTTGGAAGCCCTATACTCTCGTGCCTAGTGTCCAGGCTTGCTGCTATTGTGATACTTCCTAGGACACTTTGAACCCTTTCCGCTGCCACCATTGCCTCTTCCTCAACCACCGCTTTCGCTGCCACTCTGACCAAAAGAATTGTTGCCACAACCACCGTACTCTACAACATATGCCCAAATATTGGTTTTATTAGCACTGCAACACATGGCTTTGTTATGGATGTCCTTGGATACAGCCTCATATGTGAGCTCCTCCTCCTTCCAACTGTCGAAGACAGTGATCAGAGGATCCCAACTTTCTAGTAGCGTCATGAGAAGGATAAAGGTCTGCATGTTGATAACAATTTCTCAGTTCATCTTGGTCATTTGTTTTCGTAGTCCTTTAAATTGCACTAGGAAGTTTGGAATTTACTCTCCCTTTCTCACTCTCATTCCAATCAGTTTGTCCATGGCTAGCACACAAGGATCTCACCTCACCTAAAAAAGTAAGGAGAGATACCTATATCGCAGTCAGTATAGTCTGACAAGGCAATCCCAAGACAAAGATTCTTTCTGGATATCTCTCTCATCAGGACATGACCCTAGACCTCTTGCCCTTTTCTTTTCTCAAGTTAAGGCATGAGCTGTCATGCATCATCACTCGGACATCGGCGGTCCATGACCTCAAAACATAAAAAATTCATATATCCCAATCTGACCATAGGATCAACCTGAAACTTGGACCGCAAATAATTTGTTACCCAATCTTTTCAATACAGAAGCCAGATTGACAATCGGAGCAAGCATCTGGTAGTTTCCTTGAACTTGCTCTTGTGGACCTGAAATTGAGCCGGATGGCCCTATTCCCAACAATCTCCAACTTTACTACAGTCAGAGCGGTCGGAGTTGACATACCTTCATGCAGAGCTGCTGCTTCTCATGACTAACTGGCTTGGTGTAGAAACCAGTAACCTGTTTGTTGGCTGGAGTAAACTTCAGCTTCATAGGGTCCTCTTGTACCATGTGCCTGATGAAGTGATAGGCGATGTCAGTATGCATCGTGTGAGCATGGTGCTCGGGGTTCTTGGTGAGTGCAATTGCGCTCTGGTTGTCACACGTATGGGAACTGGAACGTTTGTACTCCCACTCATCTTTGCAGTGAGACACAAAAGCCAAACTGCTACCTCGGCTCCAAAACAAAGAGAAAGGTATTCAGCTTCCATGCTTGAGGAGGCCACGACCACCTGCCACTTGCTGCACCAACTAATCGCCCCTCCATTAATGAGGAACACATTTATAGAGATAGACTTGCCATCCTTATGGTTTGAAGCCCAATCCACTTTTTTGTAGCTAATGATGCTATTATTGCTACCGTTCTAGGTGATGCCAATGTTAACGGTTCCGGCAAGGTAGCAGAAGATCCGCTTCATTGCCTTCTGGTGCTCAGGTTTGGGATTAGCCATATGCTGGCTCACAGTGCTCACAACACTCACAGCTTATGGGAGGTCTGGCCTGGTTACCACCATCATGTATATGAGACTGCTGGCGGCACTATGGTACTTCTGTCGCTTAGCTCCCTCCACTTCTCCAGTGAAGCTTTCGAGGTACTGCCGTGATTCGAGCGGCATGCCGATGTGTTTGGCTTCTGCCATGTCGAACCGCTGGACAACATCCTTGACATAGCCACTCTGATGTAGTAAAAGAGAGCATGATTAGCGGTCATGCGTGATCTAGATGTAGAGGAAGTGTGACGCCTTCCTGACATTAGACATCTGGAAACGCACCTGTATGGCCTCCTTGAACTCCTACAGTATAGACGTGGTATTGGAAAGGAGGAACATGTTATCTACGTAGAAAATGATCATGAGGATCTCATGCCCATGTTGCTAGCGATTAGCGTTGTAATCATTTTTACTGCACTCGAACTCCATACACTACATGCTTCATCCAACTTCTGATACCAAATACGTGTTGCTTGCTTTAGGCCGTACAGTTACTTCTGCAGCTTGCAAACCTTGTGCTCCTGGCCATCCATGATGAACCCCTCCGACTACTCTATGTAGATTTCCTCCTCCAAGTCACCATTCAAGAATTTCATCTTGGCATCCATGTGGTGAACCTTTAAGTCCTGATTTGCTACTTAGGAGAGGAGCATATGCACAGAGGTAAACTTTGTAAAAGGGGAAAAGGTTTATGTATAGTCGATGCCCTCCTACCATGGGTAATCCTTGGAAACCAACCTCACCTTGTACTTTTACAGGTTGCAATCTGCTTCCTGCTTCTTCTTGAATGCCCACTTGCACTTGACCACCTTGCGTCTCGGTGGACGCTCAATTAGCTCCACCTGTCATTGACCGATTGTGACTATATCGTCTACTGCATAGCTTGCGTCCAATCTGCTACATCTGGTGCAGCCATGGCCTCCTTGTATGATGTGGGCACATCTAAGTTTTTTGGAATTGCGACGTTCATCTGTTATCATTTTGCAGTATCTAGAAATGACCACGATCACGAGGCATGTAGCGAACCTTGAGAGGGTGCCTACGACCAGGTACGCAAGCGTTGGTGGGCGGCTTGTATGGTGCTGTTGGCACAATTGCTACTACTGGTGGTGCAACATCTCCTTCCTCTTTTTCAGCCAGAATGGTCGTTGTATCTACTGCATCAGACATGGGAGAGTATAGTGGTTCTCTCACTGTCATAGTAGAGGAAGGGTTTGGAGAGAAAGGGTCAGGGAGAGTGTTTTCTCCCACTGCTTTGTGAGCTACTCTATCTGTTACCTCTTTGCATCAAAGACGGTATCAGGGAGAGACAAGGTCAGGGAGAGTGTCTCCTTGCTGTATCCCTCTTATAGAGGCAATGGGCCTTGCATGCCATGCCTAGCTGACCGTCAACATTTACATGCTCTTAACTTCCCACTTTTGTCGCATCTCCTTTGATACATGCATGTGTGCCAAGCTGCCAAACACGCAAAGATGACCTATGCTCGGCTTCTTGCCGAACCACCCCTCATATGACATCATGTACTCCACGGCCTTAGTTGGACTACGGTTCTTGAAGTAGACCGCAATCCTCACGGCGTCAGCCAAGAAGTCGTAAGTCTGCAATGGCGCATACAGCATGGAGCGCGCCGAGTCCGCAATGGTGTGGTTGGCAGGTTCTGCTACACCGTTCTATTGTGGCGAGTATGGCCTAATGCGCTGCACCTTGATGATAGCTGCTACAAGGTAGTCGTGGAACTCCTTGCCTAGGTACTCTCCGCCATGGTCACTATGCAGTGCCTTGAGTTTCTTGCCGGTCTGGTTCTTCACCATTGCCTTGAACTCCTTGAACATGTCGAAGCACTCATCCTTGGAAGAAAGGAAGAACACAATACTGTAATAGCTGAAACCATGAATGGAGGTCAGGAAATACCTAGAGCATCCAAAGCTCTAGGTCTGCATTGGGCCACACAAGTCTTTGTGGACCAGCTCCAGCACCTCCTTTGCGCATTTTCCTACTCCTGAGAATGGCTCACAATGTTAATTCCCCTCTAAAAAGCCGATGCATAACTGCTACTAAAAGTTGGAGATGGTGGATAAGTCATGCACCATCTGCCTTGCTTCAAGTTGCTGCAAGACGCATATGCTATTATGGCCATTGCGCGCATGCCAGATTACACCATCTGTTGCCTAAACCACTACTACAAT
Source organism: Penium margaritaceum (assembly GCA_023375785.1). NCBI lineage: Eukaryota > Viridiplantae > Streptophyta > Zygnematophyceae > Desmidiales > Peniaceae > Penium > Penium margaritaceum. The sequence goes on from SZWC01000428.1 coordinate 260,291, forward strand.
ACTCTCCTCATATTGGATCTTAGTTGCCCCCAACGGGCGATACATATCGTCACCCTTCGCCGACATGGCCAACTCCTCTCCTGTATCTTTGTTCATAATGTAAGCATAGTCATCGTCAAAGACGACACGAGGTCCTGTGTTGGTGAGAGAGGAGACTTAGAGAAGGTTGAATGTAGCATCAGGTACATAAAGCATGGCAAGGAACACCCCCACTTCAATGCCACGTGAGGTATCCTGCCACATCTCCACAATTCTAATTCCCTCAGCATACACCACCCGATCATCATCCAAAGGAATAGGGTTATGGGGAAGTGACAATAGGTGCAAGAACTACTCCTTGTAGTGCGTTGGACTTTTTGTGCACCCCAAGTCCTTGTACCATGCCAAGTCCGCCGTCTCGACATGTAATATGTTGGACTACGCCATGAAGAGGCGGTCGCATATCTCCTTGGCCACGTTCCTGATGCCAAAGTGGCACACTTGAGCCTGGTTTTATTAGAATTGCTATTGATGCTATTGTGACTGCTACTACTATTGTTGTGGACACTACTAATTTTGCTGCTGTTGTTGCTCCTCCTTTTATTCCCTCTTGAACTTCAAACACTCTTTCTTGTATTGCCCCTCTTTAGGAGTAGTGGCACTTGCCTTTCTTCTTGTCTCTCTAATGGCCTGACTACAGCTGATGTTGCTAGTTACATCAGCTTGTGGCCACAAAAGCTGCTTCACTACTGCCACCACCATTGCACTTTCTTCTATTGCGACGCAATTCTATGTGCACCAGGTGTGTGCAAATGAAGTCGTGGTCAAGAGTTGGCTGGCACTGTACTTTCTCTCGCACCATGTTGTAGCTGGTTAGGAGTCCCCTGAATAGGAGGAGGACGGAGCGCGTCTCTTCCATAGGGTTGCCGGCCGCTCTCAACTGCTTTGCCAGCTCCTTTACCATATCCAGGTACACCTCCATCCCTATAACACCCTACATTTTCAGCGCCATCATCTTCTCCTCTAAAGGCATGAGGAATACAGGATCGTTGCTCTCATACTTCTTGCACAATGTACCCCATCCCTTTGTAGTATCCTTGTCACTCACGTACTCAAGATGCGGGTTGGAGATGGTATTGACGAGCAATCTGTAGCCTGCTTGCCCTTCTTCCACTCCGCATATGCAATTGGTATAGCTACTCATGAACCTGCACCGGCTGCATCCTTCTGCGGAGTCAACCCCGCCACCACCTGTGCTACGGTGATGCCCATTACCTGCACATCAGGTGCTGACTCGTAGCCGCTCACCACCTCCTCCAAACCCCTCTCCTCCAAAAGGAGGTAGGTATGGAGCTTCCAACACGTGAAGTTGGCACATCGGTCAAGCCTCTCCAAAGGCTGGGCTGCTGTCACAACGCATGTTGTCATTTTGAGCTCTAATAATACTCAACACTTCCTTTATATGGCGATACTACCCACTGCCAGAAATCTGTCGGACAGAAAATGGACAGTAGATACAAGTAGACTGAGAATATTGAAAATGAGCCCAACACTAGAAATTTCAGTTCAAACCCTTTTGGATTAATCCATAAAAAAGGGTCACCACTAGGGGATTTTGAGTGATATGCCGTCCTGAAAATAGGGTGTGCGTTTGCTCCTACTCCGACTCAGATCAGCCAACTTGTAAATGGTGTTTCTCCCAAATGAATCAATTGCATGCAAATAGTTTTGCACCAATGCAAAGCTAAGGGAAAATACTACAATTCGCATATGCCACTTTGAACATTTGACAAAGAAACAAGAGAGTTATGATCATGACAAGGTGATAGTCTCACTCATAGAGAAGAGTGTAGCTCTGGCTGACCTCGTTTTGAGCATAACTCTCAATACGACCGTTGGATCTTCGTGATATTGGGCTCGTTGGAAAACTTGTTTTGCGAATTTGAAGACTCTAACCTCAATCTCAAAGTGACGGCATGTGCTAGCTGAAAGTGACAGAACTTGGCGCCAATACCAAATGTTGGATCTGGAGGAGAGAGAGAGCCTTGGAGCAGCAAGCATGTGGGCCTCAAAGGGTATTAGAATGGTTGTTGAAGAACTCAAAATGATGGCGTACATATAGAGCTAGAGTTTGGGAAAGTCAGCCCTCTCACAGGCTACACCATTTAGCCATGGAGGCTCAGGCTGGACACTATAGAGTCCACAATCTCACACAAGTCCATGACTAGCACACAAGGATATTATCTCATCTAAAAACATAAGGAGAGGTGCCTTTATCCTAGTCAGCACACTTTGACAAGGCAATCCTAACACCAAGGACCTCTTTGGATGTTTCTCCTATCAGGACTTGACCCTGGACCTCTTGCCTTTTAATTTTCTCAGGCTAAGGCGTGGAACCGTCACCCATGATCACCCAGATATCGGTAGTTCATGATCTTTAAAACACTAAAAATTCATATCTCCCAATCCGACCGTTGGATCGACCTGAAACTTATACCGTAGACAGTTTGCCACTTTATCTTTCCAATGCTGAAATTAGATTGATAATTTGAGCAGGCATGTGGTAGTTTCCTGTAACTTGCTCATGTGGACCTGAAATTGAGCTCGATGATCCTATGTCCAATACCTCCAAGTACAGAGATTGTCCGTGGCCCTCTTTTGCTAAGTATCCGCACCTGCTATTGGAATTCATGGAGCAGATGGAGCAGATGGAACGGATGGAGCTGATGCATGTTGTAAAAAAAAGAGGGTGAGAGAACGCAAATAATTGTGCCTTGTAACTGGTGAGTATGGGCCTCTAGCTGTTTGTTAACCGGCCTGAAGCAACAAACAAGAGAACAAGGCTGACAAAATGACACTTGCCGTCCTCTCCAAGTATTTCCACTAGGAGGATATATCATCCTCATAATCACGGTTCTACATTGAGCAATTAATAAGAATCACTTCTTTGCACTTTGTTCTCAGTACCTGTTCACTGTTGTGCATGTATATAACTCCTGGGATTGATCATACAATGCTTCGTTAGTATCTGTGTTTGGTGGATAACATGAAGAGGAGTGTCAAAGGAAAGAATTATAATCAACCATAGGCAACTAACAGGTACTTATATCCCTATACCTAGTTTATAGCCTAGGCACGTAGTGGCTATTTAGATGAGCCAGTTTTAGGGGATTTTGGATTGCATCATCTGCCTACCTACATGGAGCTGTGCGTGACTGCCAAGTAGCACCAGCCACTAGAAAGGACCTTGGAACATTCTAAAGTGACTCTCGGATCCTTCCTCTTGTCAACCGGCTAGAGGTAACACATTAGAAAACAAGGCCGAACTCATGATACTTGATTTCTGCTCCCAGTATTTCAACTATGAGAGATCACATTGAAAATCATGGTTCTACACTAAGTAGTTCATAGGAATCACTTCCTTGTACGGTGTCCTTAGTACCTATTCACTTTTGCATGAGGAACTAACTCATGCGGCTTTGGCCAACCAATGCTTCTTTATCGTCTGCCTTTGGTTAACAACTCTGTAAAGAGCTAATTGTAATCAACCACTGGTAACTTACGTACTTTTGGTCCTAGAGCAAGCTTCTAACATAGGTGCGTAATGACTCCTTAGAAAAGTTACTTTGGGGATATTCAGGATAACATCATCTTCCCTCCCTACATGGCACTCCTTGTCACTGCCGAGTAGTGCTAGCTTCCAAGAAAGACCTTGAAATACTCTGATATATCTCCCAGAACCTTCTCGTCTTTTTTTTAATAAAAGGACTCACTAGGACGGGATTTGACCGGTAACCACTCACTCCAGATACAAAGTCTGGAATGTTGGAGCCACAAGGAGTTATCCTAGGTAGATTTTTTGGCTATTCTATCCAGTTAAGACCAAAGAGACTTGCTCCAAAGGTGTCTTGTATGCCTTATCTATCTGGACCAGACTTAGGGAACTTATTCCAAGGGAGTAGTACATGCCTTGTATTTCATGTCCTAGTCTAAATATCAGCCATGGACAAGGGATATATCAGATCAATACTTGTCCCCCTTTTGGTCGCAAAGAAAATTAGTTATTATGAGTGAATTTGACCCAGTGACCTCTCACTTATGAGACTGACTTTGGAACATCAAAGCCACAAGGAGTTGTCCTAAGTAGTGTTTGCTGGATAGAATATCTACTCTAGACAAAAAAGATGGACTCAAATGAGTAGTGCATGCCTTGTCTGGACTATACTTTGGGGACTTATTCCTCTTGGAAATACGGCCATCCGGCTTGGTTTCAGGTCCAAAAGGAGCAAGTTTAAGGAACCTGCCAGATGCCTGCTTCGATCGTCACACCGTCTTAAACATTTAAAATATCAGAAGGCAAATTGTCTACGCTCAAACTTTCAGGTTGATCCAACAATCGGATTGAGAGATATTAATTTCTTAAGTTTCCATGTCGGTGTCTGGGTTAAACAGATTTAGACGTTTTGCAAAACGTCTAAACCTGTTTAATCCTACTGTATTCCGACCTTGTGCTATTTTGGCCTCTCGACTTCCTACGAAACTTTCTAGTTTTCGGGTGCATGCGCGAGTCCCTCTTTGAGTATTTGGTGGCCTCGGTTGTACTTCGGAGCGTCGAATTTCGTGCTGCCAGGTCCCGGAGCCCCCCAGCTTTCACTGGTTGCGACAAGTCTCCCCCCTGAGGTTGTCCCACGTGTGTGTTCTTAGCGTGCGAGATTCTGTCATGTTCTTCATTGGCCTGATGAAGGCTCACCCGAGCTGAAACATGTTGCCAGCCTTTGAAATTTGACTTCTCTCTCTCAAACATGCCTGGCACATGTGAACTCCTCTCCCTTAATCCAACTAAGACTACGTGTTCTTGCTGCCCCGAGAAGAATCCGTCCACTGTTGTCGCGTTACCCACTTCTTCCCCCCTCGCGAGCCGTGAACTCCAAGTCTACTACTCCTACACGACCCTGTCCCAAGACATCCAAGACTGGTGACGATCAGGACCCCGATGACATCGATGATGTCCCTGACTGCTTGGACGAGATTGAAGAGGTGCAAGGCAACCCTGTTTTCGCCCCTATGGAGGACAATGCCGCAGCTGTCATCCCCACTGCCGCTCCCGCTGGAGCGGTTCCTGCCCCCGTCAACCCGCAGCCCGCCACCGTCGTACCAGCCCCACCAGCTGCTACCCCAATCGACTCTGATCCAGTCTCTTGTGGCACCATCCCCGAAGGTTTGCGCAAGATATACGACACGCAGCTGAAAGTTCTCTCCAAACTCATCATTTGTTTGGTCAAAACGGAGACCGGCCTCAACAAGATGAAAGAGCTCCTCGCGAAGAACGAGCTCTCGTCCTCCATGCGCATCAAGGGCCCGGCGTTCCATTGTGACAACCGGCCACAACTGCGCTCAACAATCAACCAAGAACTGGATACAAAATTTCACGCCTTTCTGCTCATATAAGTTCTTATCGTCGTATGCGGCAAAGAATGGCAGCTCCAAGAACCGGTGGAAGAGATCCTTGGCAGCAAAGCCAAGCTCAAGCTCTTGCTTGAAAATGATCTCCGCTCTCCAGCAAACGCCTCCACCCTCGCAAGTCTCATGGACAAGAACTCTAACGCCAAGCACAAGTGTTGGATCTCCAAGCTCATCACCGACATGGAGGTGGCTTATGCCAATCTCCTTGAGAAGTAGTACTTGGAAGAAGTAGAACGAGAGCGCAAGAGGGAGAAAATTACCAAGTTCAATGAACTAACCGCTGTTGCAGAGACCAAGATGGAGATCAAGCCCATTGTTGGTGAAATCATCACCAAGAAAGTGGATGCAGCCGTTTAGAAAATCAAGACAGCTGTCGACCGCCGTCTCAACCGACTCGCACCTCCAAAGCAGCAGCAGCAGAAGCAATAGGCACAACCGTAGTCAAAGAAAGATCATAAGAAGGATCCGGGTAAGAAGGATGCCCAACAGTAGTAGCCAAATCCAAACAGCAGCCGAAGTAGCAGCAACAGCAGCTGAAGTAGCAGCAAAAGCCGTAGCAGCAGCAGAAAAAGAACCAGAACCAGGATAGGGGTGGTCAGAACCGCAACAAGACTGACAATCGCAAAAAAAAGGCCAAAGTAAAACGGTTCAGAACCCGGCAGCGGCAAGAGACGTACCTAAGAGTGCATGAGGCTGCACTAGTACGCTTTTCTTCGCGCACCATTTCCTTCCTATATTGCGGAATCACCAACTCGGGCATCCACAAGTTGTGTTCAAGAAATCTCACCGCTGACGAGCTTCAACTCTTAAGCCTCGGCCTCAACTATGTGTTCCGCCCTAAAATCTTCTCTGATCACTTGGTAATGGATAGCGTTCAGGACTTCTCCAGATATTCGAAGCTGGCGTACTTCTTTTGGGAGAGTCAACACCTCCCACGGGATCGTTCTTGCATTCCCAACCCTCTCTGGCAGCCGCCAGAGACGCCTGCTGACTTACAGAGCATCCTTGATCTTCTTTCTTTGGAGGTTAAAGAGCGGTGCTCGACCACCCCTCTCGCCCCTCTGAGAAGAAACAATCGTCGACTGCTCTCTGTCCTTCGCTCTCTCAGAAATGATCAGGGCATCGTCATCAAGCAAGCTGACAAGAACCTTGGCCTCAGTGTGATCCATCGGGCGGACTATATCTCAGAGTGCTTGCGACACCTGGGGGACAGCTCCACATATGTTCCAGCCCCGGCAGAACCTCTCAGACTCATGGACGAGCTCCTCGGCATCTGCGCTCGCTTCAAAGACAGCGGCCTCCTTGGAGACTCAACGTGGAACTTCTTTATTCAGAAACCTGCTAGCGGTTTCAAGCCCTATTCATTCTATGTCATCCTCAAGGTGCACAAATCTCCAATCATCGAATGTCCTTTTGCCGCCAGCCACTCTTGGGTGACTAAAAACGTCTCCAAGTGGCTTGACGTCAAGCTCTGTCCTTTGGTGGTGAAACAATCCACTTACTTGTGGGATAGCACCTCTCTCCTCCTTCACATCTCCTCCACCCCCTTCCCCAACATTTGTCTCATGGCAACCTATGATATTGAGGCACTCTACCACAGCATCCCGCTCGCCAAGATGTTACACTGAATCAACGTCATGCTACACCAAGATCGGCACCCGAAGACACCCCTTGTCATGTCTCTTCTTTCCTGGGTGATGTACAACAATGTTGTTGAGTTCCAAGGTAGGACATGGAAGCAAATAAAGGGAATTGCTATCGGTACCCATGCGGCCGTGTACTTTGCAGTGCTTTTCATGATTTTTCTGGACAGGTTATTGGTTTTCAGTGAAATTCTACTCCTATACAAGAGATACATCGACGACGGGCTTGATTTCTGGTCTGGACTCGAGGCAGGTCTCCAGAAGTTTCTGGAACACATCAACTCCCTTGACCAAAACATCTGCATCAAATACTCTATCAGCTCATGCAGAATTGACTTCCTTGACCTTTCCATCTTCAAGGGCAAGCAATTCCTGAACTGCGGCCTCCTGGACACCACCACATTCCAGAAGCCCATGAACCTATACATGTACCTGCCCTACCGCAGCTACCACACGCTCAGCTGCAAATGCTCTTTCATCGGTGGAGTGCTTCGCAGGTACCTCCTCCAATCCTCTAGTGAGAGAGACTTATGTCTTCTCCGCAATGCCTTTTTCAAGAGGCTCCGGGCTCGAGGGTACCCTGCACACTTCCTCCACCCCCTCCTCCTTTCTTGGACCCACTCTCAGCGGCCACAACTGCTGGACAAGGTCCACTTGCGCCAAACTGCCACGACCACAGACGACGACCCTCGTAGGCCCCTGGTGTTGAGGCCACTTCTGACCCCTCGGTCAGAATCCCTTCACCAAATGTCTAAACCTGTTTAATCCTCCCGTGTTCCTACCTTGTGCTATTTTGGCCTGGCGACTTCCTAGGAAACTTTCTTGTTTTCTGGTGCGTGCGCGAATCTATCCATGAGAAGTTGGTGGCCTTGGTTGTACTTCAGAGCATCGAATTTCGCGCTGCGAGGTCCCCGAGCGGTCTAGCTTTGGCTGGTTGCGACGGGTCTCCCCCCTGAGGTTGTCCCACGTGTGTGTTCTTAGCGTGCGAGATTCTGTCATGCTGTTCAGTGGCCTGATGAAGGCTCACCCGAGCTAAAACATGTTGCCGGCCTTTAACATTTGACTTCTCTCTCTCAAACATGCCTAGCACACGTGGACTCCTCTCCCTCAATCCATCTAAGACTACGAGTTCTTACTGCCCCGAGAAGCATCCCTCCACTATGTGACCATGAGCGATGGCTCCATGCCTTAGCCTGAGAACAAGAAAACGACAAGAGGTATAGGGTAGAGACATATTGGGACCAGTATCCAAAAAGGTAATTGGTCTTAGGATTGCCTTGTCAGAGTGTGCTGACTAGGAAAAAGGTACCTCTTCTTATGTTTTAGGTGAGGTGAGATCTGTATGTACTAGCCATGGATACATGGTAATTCTCTATGCGATTGTGGATGGATTACATGACCACTACGAGTGAGTCATGAGAGCATTCTCTAGCTCTCTAGGTTGTGTGTGATTATACAACGTGATTGCTAAGTTGTTTTCCTCTCTGATGTGAAATTGTTGACACTAATGTATGAGCCTTAGTCTCCATGGCTAAGTGGTGTGGTAAGTTAAATGGCTGCCTTGTCCAAGCTATAGTTTTACATGTACTCAATTGTTTTAAGTGATTCAATAGTCATTATTAAGTACAACGGATGCCCTTTCAGTCCCAAATACTCGCTGCTCCAAGGCTCCTCTCCTCCATATGGAAGAATTCCAAGGGAGCAACATGCCTAGTCATTCATGAAGCTGTTGCAAAGTGCGCATACTGATGTGGCTGTGGTGAGCATGTCAGATCTCCCCATTTATTGCCTACATTACTATTGTAAGCCTCCTCTCACGTGGGATATTTGTTGTTTCTAACAGGTGGTATACGCTGGTTTTCTTCACTAACCTGGTAACCTCCTCTCCTGTGTTCTTGTCAAGAATGTAGCCATAGTCGTCATCAAAGATGATTCAAAGTCCAGTATTGGTGAAATAAGAGACAGAGATAAGATTAAATAGAGCATTAGGTGTCTACAACATGCCATAAAGTACTCCCATTTCAATTCCACACACAATCTCCAACTACATCTCTATAGTCTCAATTCCCTTAGCATACACCATCCAATCATCACCCAACGCAATAGGTTGAGGCAAATTGATAGCAACTTCAACAAATACTCCTTATGGTATATCAGATTCATAATAGCTCTGAGTTGTTATACCATGCCACATGTGCCTTCTCCATCTATGATATATGAGACTTTTCCATAAAGAGGTGGTACACCTCCTTGGCCACATTCATATTGCCAAAGTGGCATACTCCATCTTGGTTTTGCTACTACTAGTTTTACTGGTGCTATTGGCTTTGTAGAGACTATTAATTCTTTTGCTATTGCAATGGCAGCTGCTTTTGCTCCTTTTGATCCCTTTTCAAATTCAAGGACTCTTTCTTGTAGTACCATTTTTTATGATAGTAGTAGCATTTTCTACTTACCTGTCTTCAACCTAGACTGTTGCTGATGCTGGTTGCATGGGCCAATTATCACAAATAATGCTTCAGCTTTGCTTTCACCATTGTATTTTCCTGCATTGTGGCATAATTTTACCTATACCAGGTATGTGCAACGGAAGACGAGCTCAAGACTCGGCTGGTACTGTAGGATCTCTGGCACCGTGTTATATGTTGTTAGAAGTATCTTGAGCGAGAGGAGTAAGAAACGTATCTTTTTTGGAGGGTTCTTGGCCAATTTTAGCTGCTTTGCCAGATCCTTTGCCTTGTCAAGGTATGCCTCTATCCCTTCACAATCCGTCATTTTTAATGCCATCATCTTCTCCTCCAAAGGCATGAGGAATATATGATTCTTGCTTTCATACTTCTTGTACAATGTATCTCACCCCTCGTTTGCAATAGCCTTATCACTCACGTACTCAAGATGCACGTTGAAGATGGTGTTAACGAGCAACATGTAGGCGTAATTGTCTTCTTTCTTCAACTCTCCATATGCTACCAGTATAGCTATAGATGATCCTGCAAGAGCTCTACTCCTTTTTTATGTTTCTCCCTCCACCACTTTTTCCGTTGTGATATCCGTAAGTTACACATTTAGAGCTCACTCGTCACCACTTAACACCTCCCACAAGCTCTTCTCCTCCAAGAGGAGGTGGACATGGATCTTCTGTAACATGAAATTGGCACGTCCTCCAAACCTCTCCAAAAACTGGGATCCTGTCAGCAGGCGTGTTACTGTCATTTTGCGCATTGGTGATACAAAATGCTATCCTTGAGTATCGGTGCTACCCTTGCTTTCGTTGCTACTTTTGCCAAAAATCTATGTGACAGAAAATCAACAGTAGAGGTCACTACACGGAGAATTTACTTAAGATACCGTTGGAAACTTCAGCTCAAGTCCTTGAGATGGACCCATGAAGCAGGATCATCAATATGCGATTTTGAAAGATATGCCCTTTTCAAAAAAAGGTATGCTACTACGCCTACTCCAGCTCAGACCAGCCAACTTGTAAACAGTGTGTATTCTTAAATGTACACATGGTATGTAAATATTTTATACCAATGGAAAATTTAGGAAAAATAGCTTAATTTGCATGTGCTATGTTTAAAATTTGAGCATGAAAAGACATGTTTATGTTCATCGCAATGTGAATGTCTTACGTAGAAAGAAGGTAATAGCGTTTGCCGACCCTGTTCTGATCATAACACTATATTGGAAAATTGAATTTTTATGCTCAGTAACTCGTAGGAATACTTGTCTTGTGAATCTTAACAATTAGTAATGAGTTGTCAAATTTGGTGAGGTTTGATCCGAATCCATCACCCTTAAAGTGACGGCCTGCGCTGTCTGAAAATAAGGATGTATACCAAAAGACGAGAATCAAAGACAAGAATCCAGGTTCTAACATCTATCTTGGAATGATGTTCCAATTCTATGATTCAGAATTGTAATGGTATTCTGATTCCTTTCTTCAAATACGCGATATATATTATACTGAGAAAAAAAGGACATACCATTTGTTTTATGACGATTAATATATAAAAACATAACCATTCTTGTTGAGTTCCATCTTAGATGTCATAATTGATGAGAAGCCAAACATGCATTGGTAAACGTTTCTAGTTTTTCAGTAGCATGCTTTTTTAGTTCACATGTGAAACATGCTAAATCAAATTTTCATAGTGCAGCAATCAAGATCATTTAGAATCATAATTATTGTATTTTGAATTATAATTCTGATGCTTTACGTCAAGACTGGCTAAAAAATCCAATTCTAGGGCCACGTTACAAAATTCTTGTGGCATACATCCTTAGCTGGAACTGGCAGAATCTGGCTCTGATACCAAGGGTTTGATGGAGAGGAGAGAGGTAACTTTGGAGCAGCAAGAATATGGGGCTTGAAACATATCTATTATGCTGAAGAATGGTTGTTGAATTACAAAAAGAAATTGAGTGCATATAGAGCTAGAGCTTAGATAAGAAAACCCTCTCAGAATCCATACGGCTTAGCCATGGAGGCTAAGACTCCCACACTATAATCCATAATCTCACATAAGAGAGAAAATAAACCTTATAATCATGTTGACCACTCATACACGACCTACAGAGCTAGAAAGCACTCTCATGGTACACCCCTAGTAGTTACATAATATACAATCCCATATAGCATCGCCATATGTCCATGGCTAGTACACAAATATCACATTCCACGTAAAACGTGAGGAGAGGTACCTCTTTCCTCGTCACCAAACTCTGAGAAGGAAACCAAAGAATATAGGATCTCTTTGGTCATTTATCCTATTAGGTCTTAACCATGGACCTCTTGTCTTTTTGTTTTCTCAGGCTAAGGCATCGAGCCGGCGTCCGTGGTCATCTTGACATTGGCAGTCGATGACTTAGTAAGTCCCAGAAATCATATATCTCAATCCGACTGTTGGATCGGCCTATAACTTAGACTATACAAATTTTTGTTATAGTTGGAGGAGAGAGGAGTCGTTGGAGCAACAAGCAAAGGGGACTATAAGGGCATTAGTTCTCCTGAATAATAGTTATTGTTCAGTTCAGATGATTGACTAGATGTAGAGGTATTTTTTTGTTAAGTCAGCACCCTCACAAGCCACACGACTTAGCTATGGAGACGAAGGCTCACACACAAGAATCCAAATCTCATATAAGAGAGTAAATCAGCCTAGCAATCAGGCTGACCACTCACATAAGACCTAGAGAGCTAGAGAATGCTCTCATAGTCTAGTCCTAGTGGTCACATGGCTGTCATATCTCCATGGCTAGTACACAAGGATCTCACCATATTCTTGATGCTGGACCTCTTGCCTTCTTTTTTCCTGAAGCTAAGGCATGGAGCCATCATTCATGGTCCTCGAGCCACTGGCGGTCGATGACCCCGAAATTTTTGAACATTCATATATCCCAATCTGACAATTGGATCGGACTGAAATGTCCATCGTAGGCATTTTGATACCTCATGTTTCAATGGTGAAGTTAGATCGATGATCAGAACAGGCACGTGGTAGTTTTTTGGAACAGACTCATAGGGATTTAAAACTTAGCTGGATTGTCCGATTTCCAACACTTTCAGCCACTCTTCCCATTCAATCCCCCCGTAGGGGTGATATTGACCGTGTAGCTCACCAGTTGTACAGCTTTTACGTAGAAGCTTTGATGCAATGTTACATCTACCAACACAGTCTGTACCATGTTTAGTAGCATCAGATTTGCCTGCTTTGCCATGCCATTTGACTACAATAAATATGGCGATGTTTATTTCCATTTTAAACCCTGCTGCTTCAGTGAGCATGTGGAACTGAAAGGGCATTAGTTGTGCTAAAAAATCATTATAAAACCACTAAAAAATCAAGTACATGTAGAGCTAGAGCTTGAGCAAGCCAGTCCTCTTACAAGTTATACACCTTAGTCCAGGAGGCTTAGGCTCACATAGTAGCTATACTTTCTTACACAAGAGAGGAAATCAGCCTAGAAATCAGGCTAACCAGCCACACATGACCCATAGAGCTAGTGAGTCCTCTATGGAATACTCCTAGTGGTCCTATCATCCAAAATCCCATGGAGAATTGTGATGTGTATATAATTAGCACACAAGGAAGCTAGGAGGATTGTACCTTACCTTAAAAAATGAAGTAAGGTACCTTTTCCTAGTTTGTGCAGACGTATAAGGCAATCATAATGTCAAGTACCTTTCTAGATATTCCTCCCCTGTTGGAACATTTGCATTTAATTTTCTCTGGCTAAGGCATAGTCATGCACACAGCAACGGTCCACAACTCTAGAAAACAAATCATACGTTATAATCCAACCATTAGATCGGTCTCAAACTTGAACCACACACAAATAGCCACATGCTTTTTTGTATGGTGATGTCAGATTGATATTTGGAGCAAGCATCTAGTAGTTTCATATAAATTACTCTTGTGAACCTAAAACATAGTCGGATGGTCTTGTTCTAACAATCTTCCTGTTTATCGCAGTCAAAGGGGCCAAAGTCCACACGCCTTGATGCAAAACTGGTTTCTCACGTGTCACTAGTTTGGTGGAGAAATCAACGACCTCTATGGTGGTTGGAGTAAAATCCAGCTTTATAATACCTTCCTTTACCATGTGCCTGATGAAGTGATAGGGAATATCGATGAGTGTTTTTGTTGGAAGTAGGGCCATCCGCTCCATTTCCGGTCCACGTGAGCAAGTTCCATGAAACTACTAGATGCATAATCCGATCCTTGGTCTGACTTCTTCACTGGAAAGATCAGGTAGAAAATTGTCTACAGTCCAAGTTTTAGGCCAATCCAGCAGTCGGAATAGGAAATATGAATGTTTTAAGTTTCTGGGGTCATCCGTTGATGTCTGGGTGACCATGGGTGATGGCTCCATGATGTAGCATGAGAAACAAGAAAATGCAAGAGGTCCATGCTCAAGACCTGATAGGAGAAATATCCAAAAAGGTCCTTGGTCTTATGATTACCTTGTCAGAGTATACTGACTAGGATAAAAGTACATCTCCCTACTTTTTAGGTGAAGTGAGATCCTCGTGTGCTAGCCATGGACATATGGCGATTCTCCATGTGTGTGAGCCTTAGCCTCCATGGCTGAGTGGTTTGGCTTGTAAGAGGGCTAACTCACCCAAGCTCTAGCTCTATATGTACTCCATCATTTTTAGTGATTAAAAAACCATTCTTCAGTAAAACTAATGCCCTTTCAGTTCCACATGCTCGCTGCTCCAAGGCTCCCTCTCTCCTCGAGATCCAACATTTGGTATCAGAGCCAGGTTTTGCTAGTTTCAGCCAGCATAGGCCATCACTTTAAGAGTGACGGGTTAGGGTCAAACCTTGACCAAATTTGAGAATCGACCACTGGATCTTCAAGTTCGAATGAGTCCAAGATCACAAAGATCCTATGGTCAGATTGAAAGTTATGCTAAAAACAAGGTCGGCCAAGGCTGCACTCTTCTATACGAGGAAGACTGTTGCCTTGTGATGACCATAACTCTCTTGGAGCTATGGTCAGCTGATGTTATGGCAAGATGGCTGATCTGAGTTGGAGTAGGAGAAAAAAATACCCTGTTTACAAGTGGGCATTTCTTTTCAAATCTCCTATTGATGACCCGCTTTTATGGGTCAATCCAAATGTTTTGAGCTCAATGTTCTAGTGGTGGGCTGAGTTTCACCTCATTCCCATTCTGCTGGCATCTATAGTCTTTTCTCCGTCAGACACATTTCAGACAGAAGTAGCAGCAGAAGCATGGGTAGCGTTCAACATCACCAAGGCTTAAAATGGAAGCAGTAACCGTTGTGATAGCAGCCCAGCCTTTGGAGAGGCTCGAAGGATGCGCCAACTTTGCGTTTTGGAAGATTTGTACCCTTGTCCCTTTGGAGGAGAGGGGCTTGTGGAAAGTGGTGAGCAGTGATGACTCAACTCCAGATTCGCAAGCAACGGCACCATAGTAGAACAGGTGGTGGCAAGGATGACGCCACAGAAGGATGCATCAGGTGTAAGTTCATCTACAGCTCCACAAGTGGAAAGTGAGGAGTGGAAGAAGAAGGAAAGGCAGGCCTACATGTTGCTTGTCAACACCATCTCCAACCCGCATCTTCAGTACGTGAGTGACAAGGCTACTGCAAAGGAGGGGTGGAACACATTGTGTAAGAAGGATGAGAACAAGGATCCCGCATTAAAAATGAGAATATAATAGCGTTAAAAATGCAGGGTGGTGAAGGGATGGAGGCGTACGTTGACAGGGCAAGGGAGCTGGCAAAGCAGCTGATAGCAGTCGGCGACCTTGTGGAAGAGACGCACTTCATCCTCCTCTTGCTGAAGGGACTCCCAACAAGCTACAACACAGTGCAAGAGACGCTAGACGGCCAGCCAACTCTCGACGTCGACTTCATCTTCACACACCTGGTGAAGGTGGAATTGCGTCACAATGTAGTAAAGCGCAATGGCGGCACCAGCAGTGAAAAAGTATTTGTGGCCACGAGCTCACGCAATAAATGCAGCAGCAATAGTCTGGGGAGCAGAGAGGCAAGAAAGGGCAAGTGCCACTACTGCCGAAAAGAGGGGAACTACAAAAAAGAGTATTTCAAGCTCAAGAGGGACCAGAAGGAGCAGCAGCACCTACAGCAAAAGTAGTAGTCTCCACGATAGCAGCAGCTGTAGTCATAGTAACGTCAGTACTAGCAGCAGAACTAGATCATCGTGTATTGCTTTGGCAACATGAACGTGGCCAAGGAGGTATGCGACCGTCACTTGATGGCAAAATCAGACATTTTGTAGATGGAGAAGGCAGATTTGGTGTGGTACAAAGACCCATGATGCACCAAGAACCTGACGCATCACAAGGAGTGGTTTACGCAGCTGCTCTCAATTTGCCCTTGCCTTATTGCTTTAGGTGCTGATTGAGTGGTGTATGCAGAGGGGATTGACGATGACTATGGCTACATCCTCAACAAGGACACTAAAGAGTAGTTGGCCAGGTCGGTGAAGGAGGGCGACATGTACCGCCTGCTTGGGGGAACTAAGATCCCACTTGAGCAGAGTCCTGCAATAGTAATGCAGGCAACGGATGGTGTGACCTTGCATGCACGCTACGGCCACATTGGCATGCGCGCCTTGCAGAAACTTCAAGCAAAGCAGATGGTGCATCACCTACCTTCTATCTCCAACTCTGAGCAGCAGTTGTGTATCGGCTCTCTGGAGGAAAAGAAGCACCGTGAGGCATTCTTTCGAGTAGGGAAATGTGCAAAGGAGGTACTGGAGCTGGTCCACACATCTTGACTAACTTACGATTTCTACACCGAAGCCATGAGCCTTGCGGTCTATATCAAGAAGCAAAGTCCAATTAAGACCTTGGAGAAGATGACACCGTACGAGGCGTTGTTCAGCAAGAAGCCGAGAGTGGGTCATCTTTGTGCTTTTGGCAGCTTGGTACACATGCACGTGCCAAAGGAGAAACGGGACAAGTGAAATGCAAAGTGCGCATAGATGCTGATGATCGGCTATGACATGGCAAGCCAGGCCTATTGCCGCATGTACCTGATGGTGGCAACCTGGCTGGACTTCGCATAGGTTGTAAGCGCTCTGAGCAAGCACATAGCTAATTCCGGACCTGAGCAGTAGAAGGCAGTGATGTGGATCTTCCGCTACCTTGTTGGAACTATCAATATTAGCATTACCTACAACGGGAACGATAACGGCATCATCGGCTATACAGACGTAGTTTGATCTTGAAACCTTGAGGATCGTAAGTCCATCTCTGGGCATGAGTTCCTCGTGAATGACGTGGCCATCAACTGGTGTAGCAAGCGGCAGGTGGTCGTGGACACCTCAAGCACGGAAGCTCAGTATGTATCTCTTAGCTTTACAGCCAAGGAAGTAGTTTGGATTTGGCGTCTCATGGTGAAGATGAGTGGGAGTGCAACAGTTCCAGTTTCCATGTGTGTCGACAACCAGAGCACGATCACAGTCGCCAAGAACCCCTAGCACCATGCTCGCACCAAATACATCATCATTGCCTTTCACTTCATCAGACACATGGTACAAGAGGGTGCTGTCAAGCTCGAAGATACTCCAACTAGTAAATAGGTCACTGATTTTTGCACCAAGCCGGTGACCGCTGAGGAGTAGCAATTATGCATGAAGGTATGTGGACTCAGCCCACTCTGACCGCAACAAAGTGGGAAATTGTTGGGAAAGGGGCCATCCAGCTCTGTTTCAATTCCATAGGTGCAAGTTCTAATAAACTACCAAATGTCCACTCCGATCATCAATATAACATCACCATTGAAAAGATCATGTGGCATTTAATCTACAGTCAAAGTTTCAGGCCGATCCAACTGTCGGATGGGAGATATGAATTCTTTACGTTTCCGAGGTTATTGACCGACGATGTTAGGGTGACCATGGGTGACAGCTCCATGCTTTAGCCTGAGAAAAAAAGGCAAGAGGTCCATGCTCAATACCTGATAGGAGAAATACACAAAAGGTCCTTGGTCTTAGGATTGCCTTGTCAGAATGTGCTCACTAGGACAAAAGTCCCTCTCCTTTTTTAAGTGAGATGAGATCCTTGTGGGCTAGCCATGGACATATCACAATTCTCCATGGGATTGTGGGTTATGTGACCACAAGGAATGAGCCACGAGAGCGTTCTCTAGCTCTCTAGGTCATGTGTGGATGGTCAGCCTGATTGCTAGGTTGATTTCCTCTCTTGTGTGAGATTGTGGACTCTAGTGTATGAGCCTTAACCTCCATGATTAAGTGGTTTGCCTTGTGAGAGGGCTGACTTGCCCAAGATCTAGATCTATATGTACTCCATCATTTTGATTGATTCAAAAATCATTATTCAGCAAAGTAGATGCCATTTCAATCCCACATGCTTGCTGCTCCAATGCTCCCTCTTTCCTCTAGATTATTTACTTTGGAGGCAGTAGGTATTTTCAGACCTTCATTGATGATTTCGGCCGTGATACTTCTGTGTACTTCCTTCTTTTCAAGGACCAATGCTTTGACAGGTTCAAGGAGTTCAAGGTAATGTTGGAGAGCCAGACGGGCAAGAAACTTAAGGTGCTACACAGCGACCATGACGGAGAGTAACTGAGCAAGGAGTTCCAGGACTACATTGCAGCAACTGGCATCAAGGCACGGTGCACTGTGCCATACTTGTCGCAGCAAATAGTTTAGCAAAACATGCCAACGGCACCATCGTGGAGTTGGCAAGCTCCATGCTACACTTACCTCGGCTGACTTACAAGTTTTGGGCCGAAGCTGTGAGCACTCCAGTCTACATCCAGTATCGCAGTCCAACTAACGCCCTGAAGCAGATGACGCCGTACGAGGCATAGTTTGGCAAGAAGCTGAGCGTGGGTCATCTTGGCACGTTTCGCAGCTTGGCACACATACACGTGCCAAAGAAGAAGCGGTAGAAGTGGGATGCGACGAGTGCATAGATGCTGATGATGAGCTATGACGTGGCAAGCAAGGCATATGGCCTTTACAAGAGAGATATAGGCCTAGTCATTATCTTTAGGGATGTCGTCTTCAACAAAAACAACATTATCGACACCAACATCATCTACAAAGAGGCAGCAGAACCAGTAGCTGACAAAGCAGTGGGAGCATAACCTCTTCTTCACCCTGTCTCTCGTGAGCCTTCCTCTACTTTGACATAGGGAGAACCACTCTACTCTCCCATGTTTGATGTAGCAGATACAACGGCCTCATCCCCAGAAGCAATGGAAGGAGATACAGCAGTTATGCGAGCAGTGCCGCGCCAACCACCCACCAACGCCCCACCACCAGGTCGCAAAAACCCTCTTAGGGTGCACTACAAACCTGGTGAGTACGGCCATTCTTGGATGCTGTAGAAACCAGATGAACGTCGCAGTTGCAGCGGCGTTAGACGAGTCGATGTCATACAAGGAGGCCATGGTTGCACCGAATGTAGCAGATTGGGTGCATGTTGTGCAATAGGTGATACAGTCGTAGCTAGACAACGACACGTGAGAGCTGATTGAGCGTGCATCTGGATACAAGGAGGTCAAGTGCAAGTGGGTATTTAAGAAGATGCGGGGAGCAGATGGCAACCTGGAAACGTACAAGGCAAGGCTGGTTGCCAAGGGCTCCTCACAGCAGGAGGGCAACGACAATATGCAAACCATTACCCCTATTGTAAAGTTTACCTCTGTGCGCACGCTCCTCTCTTATGCAGCAGCAGAGGACTTAGAAGTTCACCACATGGATGTCAAAACAACATTATTGAATGGTGACTTGGAGGATGAAATCTACATGGAGCAGCCCGAGGAGTTCGTCATGGATAGTCTGGAGCACCTATTTTGCAAGCTATATAAGTCGTTGTTTCGCCTCAAGCAAGGGTTGTGTACTTGGAACCAGAAGTGGGATGCGGCGTTGCAGTTCATGGCGTTTGAGCCCATCGAGTGTGACTGTAGCGTCTATCGCTATAACGATGGACATGAGATTTTCATGACCATTGACTATGTGGATGACATGCTCCTCTTTTCCAACAACATGTCTACACTACAAGAGTTCGAGGCCATGTAGGAGCGCTTCCAGATGTCTGATATCGGGGAGGCGTCATAGTTCCTTGGCATCCAGTTCACGTATGACCACAAATCACGTTCTCTCTCTCGCTACACCAGAGTCGTTATGTGAAGGATTCATTGTAGCGATTCGGCATGGCAGAGGCCAAACTCATTGGTACGACGCTAGAGACGTGGTAGTATCTCGTGAGCTTCACTTGAGAAGTGGATGTAACGGAGTGACAGAAGAACTAGAGCGCCGCCGGTAGTTTGATGTACCTGATGGTGGCAACTAGGCCGGACGTCGTACAGGCTGTGAGGACTCTGAGCCAGCACATGGCTAATCGAGGACCTGAGCAACAGAAGGGTGTGAAGAGAATTTGCCGCTATCTTACCGAAACCATCAACATCGGCATCACCTATAGTGACAGCAACAAAAATATCCTCAGCTACATAGACGCAGATTGTGCTTCAAACCCCGATGACCGCAAGTCCATCTCTGGACAGGTATTCCTCATGAATGGCGGGACCATCAGCTGGTGCAGCAAGCGTCAGGTGGTCCTGGCCACCTCAAGCACAGAAGGTAAGTACCTCTGTCTGAGCCTTAGAGCCAAGGAAGTAGTTTGGCTTCAACATCTCATGATGGAAAAGAGTGCGAGTACAGCTTTCCAGTTCTCATGCACATCGATAACCAGAGTGCGATTGCACTCGTCAAGAAACCCAAGGACCATGTTCACACCAAACACTTCAACATCGTCGATCACTTCATCGGACACATGGTGCAGAAGGCTACTATCAAGCTGGAGTTTACTCCAACCAGCAAGTAGGTCACTGATTTCTGCACCAAGCTAGTGGCTGGTGAGAAGCAGTAGTTCTTCATGAAGGCAGAAGGACTCAGTCCACTCTGACTGCGGCAAATGGGAGATTATTGGGACTAGGGCCATCTTGCTCAATTTGAGGTCCACATGAGCAAGTTCCAGAAAACAACCAGATGCTTGCTCCGATTGTCAATATGACTTCAGCATCGGAAGGATCAGGTGGGAAATTGTCTACGGTGCAAGTTTCACGCCGATCCAACGGTCCGATTATGAGATATGAATTTTTGTTGTTCCGTTGTCATGGACCCCCGATGTCTGGGTGATCATGGGTGTCGGCTCCATGCATTAGCCTGAGAAAAGAAAAAAAGACAAGAGGTCCATGCTCAAGACCTGATCAAAGAAAATTTATAAAAAGGTCCTTGGTCTTATGATAAAAGTACCTCTCCTTTCTTTTTAGGTGAGGTGAGATCCTTGTGTGCTAACCATAAACACATAGCGATACGAGACTTTGCTTATGCAGGATCTTGGTCACCTCTTGTAGGCGGTTCATGTTGCCTTCCTTCACTGACCTAGCCAACTCCTCTCATGTTTCCTTATTAAGGGTGTAGTCATAGTCATCGTCAAAGACAATGCGCAGTCCCGTGTTTGTAAGAGAGGACACTGAGAGGAGATTGAATGCAACATATTGTAAGCAGAGTGTGCGTAGAGATACGAGTTTCAGGCCCATGCAAGAGTTGGCTGGAGAGATATGAATTTTTTAAGTTTCGGGGACCATGGACCACTAGTGTCTGGGTCACCATGTGCGATGGCTTCATTGTTTAGCCTGAGAAGAGAAAAAGGCAATAGGTCTAGGGTCAAGACCTGATGAGAGCAACATCCAAAAAGGTCCTTGGTCTTGCGATTACCTTGTCAGGGTGTGTTGACTAGGAAAAGGCACCTCTCCTTACTTTTAAGGTGAAGTGAGGTCTTTGTGTGCTAACCATGGACACATGGCGATTCTTCATGGGATTGTGGGTTATGTGACCAGTAGGAATGTGTCGTAAAAGCATTCTTTAGCTCTCTAGGCTGTGTGAGATTGGACAACCGGTTTTTTGGGTGATTTCCTATCTGTGTGAGATTGTGGACTCCGGTATGTGAGCCTTAGCCTCCATGGCTAAGTGGCGTGGCTTGTGAAAGGGCTGACGTACCCAAGCTCTAGCTCTATGTACTTCATCATATTTAGTGAGTAAAATACCTTTCTTCAGCATAACCGATTCCCTTTCTGTCCCACATGCTCACTCATCCAATGATTCCTCTCTCCTTTAGATCCAATACTAATGCTCTAGCACCAGGTTGTAGGTACCCTTTCAAGGTACAGTACAAGCCTTGAGAGTGCTGCCATTTCTAGATGTCGCATAAACCACACAGATGAATATCGCAATTGTTGTAGATTCAGAAAAGGATGCATCTTACAAGGAGGCAATCGTTGCACTTGATGCAGTTGATTGTGTTCATGCCGCATAGTAAGAGTTATAGTCGTAGCTAGATAATGGCACGTGGGAGGTTAGTCAGCGTCGACCTGGACACGAGGTGTTCAATTGCAAGTGGGTGTTCAAGAAGAAGCGAGGAGGAGATGGAAATCTCATAAAATAGAAGGCAAGACTGCTAGCCAATAGCTACTCGCAATAGCAGAAAATCAACTATATTGAAACCTTTTCTCTCTTCAGGACGTTTGCCTCTGTGTTTACCCTCCTCTCTTATTCAATAGTTGAGGAGTTTGAGATCCACCACATGGATATCAAGACGGTATTCCCAGATGGTGACTTGGAGGAGGAGATCTACATGGAGTAGCCAGAGGGAGGCATCATAGATGGCCAAGAGCACCTCGTTTGTAAACTGCAAAGTTCATTGTACGGCCTAAAGCAAACGTCGTATACTTGGAACCAAAATTTGGATGCGACATGACAGTGTATTGGATTCAAGCGTAGCAAGTGTGACAATAGTGTCCATCACTAGCAACATGAGCATGGGGTCCTCATCATCATTGTGTACGTGGATGACATGCTCCTCCTTTCGAACAATATGTCCATACTATATGAGTTCAAGGAGGTGATACATGAGTGCTTCCAAATGTTTGATATGAGAAAGGCATCATAGTTCCTCTATGTCCAGATCACACGTGAACATAAATCATACTCTGCATCACTGTAGTATAGCCGCTACATCAAGGACGTACTACAGTGGTTTGGCATGACAGACGACAACCCATTTGTACACCACTTGAGACGTGATAGTACCTTGTCAGCTTCACTGGAGAACCAAATGCAGCTGAGCGGCACAAGTACCAAAGCGCCGTTGGTAATCTCATGTGCCTAATGGTGGTAACCAGGCCGGATCTCGCACAGGCTACGGGTGTTATGAGAAAGCACATGGCAAATCCCGGACCTGAGTATTGGAAGGTAATAAAGCGGATCTTTCACTACTTTGCTGGAACTATCAACATCGGATATGCCTTTAACGGCATCAATAACAACATCATCAGCTTCATAAACAAAAATTCGGCTTTCAACCATGAGGATCGTAACTCTATCTCTAGACATGTGTTTTTCTTCATAAACACAAATTGGTACATCAAGTGGTAGGTGATTGTGGCTACCACAAGTATGGAAGATGAGTATGTATCTCTCAGCTTTGGAGCAAAGGAAGTATTTTTCCTCCAATGTCTTATGATAGGGATGAGTGTGAGTATACCAGTTTCCGTTCTTGTGTGCATCGACAGCTAGAGCATAATCACACTCGCCAATAATCCAGAGCACCATGCACGTACCAAGCACATTCACATTGCTGATAAATTCAACAGGCACATGGTCTAGGAGGGTGCTATCAAGCTAGACTTCACCCCAACTAACAAGCAGGTCGCTGCTTTTAACACCAAGTTCGTGACCCGGAAGAAAAGACAGTTTTCCATGAAGGCAGGTGGACTCCGCCTACTTTGACTGTGGAAAAGTGGGCGATTATTGGGAAATGGGCCATTTAGTTGAGTTCCATGTCCATTGGAGGAAGTTTGAGGGACATACCAGATGCATACTCTGATTGACAA
This sequence comes from Penium margaritaceum, assembly GCA_023375785.1. Classification (NCBI taxonomy): domain Eukaryota; kingdom Viridiplantae; phylum Streptophyta; class Zygnematophyceae; order Desmidiales; family Peniaceae; genus Penium; species Penium margaritaceum. Next base: position 283,806 of record SZWC01000428.1, read on the forward strand.
TCTAATCTTAGAAAGATCAGGTGGTAACATATCTACAGTTCAAGTTTCAGGCTGATCCAACAGTCGGATTGAGAGATATTATTTTTTGGAGTTTGTGGGTCTTCATGGACAATGCTTCCATGCCTTACTCTAAGAAATACAAAAGGCAAGAGGTCCAGGGTCAAGACCTGATGGGAAAAATATCCAAAAAGGTCCCAAATTCTTGGGTTGCTTCGTCAGAGTGTGCTAGTGATGGACACGTTGCGATTCTTTATGCGTTATGGACTAAGTGACCACTAGGAGTGTGCCATGAGAGCATGTTCTAGCTATCTAGATTGTGTGTGAGTGGCTAGTTTGATTTCTATGCTGATTTCTAATATTGCGTGAGATTATGGACTAGAGTCCATAATCTAGTGTGTACTTTTTAGCCTCCATGGCTAAGTGGTGTGGATTGTGAAAGGGCTGACGTACCCATGCTATAGCTCTAAATATAATTCATCATTTTGAGTGATTGAATGGCCATTCTTCAACACAACTGATGTCCTCCAGTTCCACATGCTCGCTACTCCAAGGTCACCTCTCTCCTCTAGGTCCAATAGTCAAATTGTGCTCTAGTGACTAATAGTCTCAGTGACCAAAAAGAGGATAGGAAGGTTTTGCGATACATCCCAAAACATTCCAAGGTCCTTCCTCGTGACCGGTGCAAATTGTTGTCACTAGTGGGTGTAGATGCACCCTCAAGGATGCCTAGCTCTCAATGGTACATGCTACCAAACGTTTGGGGCATACAATGGACTGCAATGGTTGAGTGTGGAGCACAAGGATCACGGATATAAGTTGGAAGAACATATCGCATTGATTAAAACTGAATTAAAACACATTTTTTATGTAGAATAATATGAGATTCTTATAGCCTGTGATCCAAGATTGTGAATGCATCTAAGTACATCAAACTTGGAGCAGTAGAACTCTTGCTACTGCCGTGGAAATAACCTCGGATGGAGCCATCTACCTTGCCTAGGACGCTAGGCAATGGGAGACGCTTCAACGATGACCTGTAAGACTGCCGTTAAACCTAATAGCAAAGCCTGAGCTCCATGCAGCTTGCGTCATGCCTATCCATAGGCTGTGCCTTGGTCATATCACCAATAGTGTGCGCTTGGTGCCACAATACACAATAGCCAAATCTCCCTTCGCTACCAAGTCCTGTGCGTAGTGATACCGGATCTCAATGTACTTGGTCCTCGTGTACAACATCAGGTTCTGGTTCAGACTGTTTGAACTCATGTTGTCAACATTGAGCACTGTTGGCCTCCTTTGCAACACCGTGATCTCCTTTAGCACCCACCAAAACCACACTACCTCCTTTACGGCTTCTGCGAGTGTGATGTATTCTAACTCGGTGCTAGAGAGTGCCAGACATTCCTGCTTCCTATTTGCCCAGGAAATTACTGCACCACCAAGCACAAACTCATACCCGGACGTTGATGTTTTGTCATCAACATCACAAGCCCAGTCGGCAACAAACTGGTTGACCAACTTGAGGGTGTCGTTACGCGCTCTCCCTCTGAACACAAGTCGTGACTGTTTTTTTTGTTGCCTTAAAATAGTGGAGGATCCGCTTACCGCTTGCCAATATAGCGGCCCTGGATCAGCAACATAGAGGCTCACTTGGCCTTTTGTGAAGGCCAGGTTGGGTTTCGTTGCTATCATGATATTCATGATGCTCTTCACAGTGGAGTTGTATGGCACACCTGCCATCTCCTCCTCATCTATATGCTGACCCATGCTTGAGCTCAGCTCACATGTGGTGGTCATGGGTGTGCCGATGGGGTTGTACTCCTCCATGTTAGAGCAGTGTAGCACCTCTTGCAAATAATTTACCTACCTCATCTCTAGCGTGCGTACCTTTGTCCCTCTTGATGGCGATAGCGAGGTAGTACTTGGGCTTGCCCAAGTCGGTCATTTGGAACCGACCGGCCAGCTGCCGCTTAAGGTTCACTCACTCCTCTACATTCGATGTCACGAGGATGAGGTCATCGACATAAAGGAGCAAGATTGTCTGCAATCCTGGCTGTTTCCATACGTTCATGTTCTGATTCGCTTCGCACCGCTTGAAGCCAAGCACAGCCATGAAGCCGTCTATTTTCAAGAACCATATGAGTGGTGTTTGCTTCAATCTGTAGAGCGCATTGCAAATTGAGTACACCTTTCTTGGCGGCATGTCGACCTCCTCCAGTACCTCCATGAGGACCTCCTTGTCTAGGTTGCCATTGAGGAATGTTTTTTTCACATCCATTTGGTAGATTTTGTAGTCGCGCACTACCGCTACCAGGAGGATGGAGCGGATTGAGGCAAACTTTGTCATCGATGCAAAGGTCTGATCATAGTTTTTCCCCTTCCACTGGGCATACCCTTTTGTCACCAGTTGAGCCTTGTACCTCTCCACCTTCCCCTCTTTGGTAAACTTATGCTTGAAAATCCACTTGGAACCGATGATTTTTGTGCCCACCGGCCTGTTAACCACGTGCCAAGGGCCATTCTCTTCATGGGATGCACGCTCGGATTTTATATCTTCCTCGCACTTAGCCCCATCCTTTCACTTTAACACCTCCTTGACGGTCTCGGGCTCTTCTTGCACAAAGAATGCTTGAGCAAAACCAGTCTAGATGTCCTGTGCGATATTGTACCATTTTACCGTCCTCCTTGCGGGTCTGCTTCTACAGGCCTGCTACTAGTACCACTGCTACCGATACTGCTATCGTCCTTTAACATTTCCAATCACACCACTAGCCTGTTCCTCCTCTCTCGGTAAATATAGAGATGCAGGTCCACTTCCCACTTCCTCATTCAGCTCCACTACTGCCGGTACTTTGGACTCTTTGTGAGACTCGACTGAATAGAAATCAGCCACTCCCGCATCATCTGGATAGTTCTCGCCGATCAGAGCTGCTCGAATGTCATCCTATTTTGTGTCGTGCAATGTCTCCCTCTCGAGGAGTGGTAGCCAATTCCCTCGCTTGAAGAGACCTGAGTCCTTATCAGTCCAATGGTTGTCCTCGTACGTGACGTGGTGACTCTTCAAGATCGGCTGCCTCTATGGGTCAAAGAGCCGATACTCCTTCCGCTCTCGTATCCGATGAAGATATACCAACAAGTCCATATATCCAGCTTGCCCCACCCCTCTTGTAAGTGTACAACAGCATATGTATTGGATCAGGAGGAGAGAGGGAGCCTTGGAGCAGCGAGCATGTTGAACTCAAAGGGCATCAGTTGCACTGAAAATGGTTTTTTAATCACTCAAAATGATGGAGTACATAGTGAGCTAGAGCTTTGGCAAGTCAGCCATCTCACAAGCCACACCACTTAGCCATGGAGGCGAAGACTCACACACTAGAGTCCACAGTCACACACAAGAGAGGAAATGAGCCTAGCAATCAAGCTGACCCGTCACACACGACCTAGAGAGCTAGATAATGCTCTCATGGCTCACTCCTATTGGTCACACAACCCACAATCCCATGGAGATTTGTCATGTGTCCATGGCTAGCATACACGGATCTCACCTCACCTAAAAAGTAAGTAGACATACTTTTATCATAGCCAACACACTCTGACAAGGCAATCCTAAGACCAAGGATGTCTTTGAATATTTCTCCCATCAGGTCTTGAGCATGGACCTCTTGCCTTTTTTGTTTCTCAGGCAAAGGCATGGAGCCGTCACCCATGGCTTCCTGGACATCGGCGGTCTATGACCTCATAAACTTAGAAAATTCATATCTCCCAATCCGGCTGTTAGATCGGCCTAAAACTTTGACTGTATACAGTTTGCCACCTAGCCTTTCCAATGGTGATGTGAGATCGACATTCAGAGTAGGCATTTGGTAGTTTCCTGGAACTTGCTCTTGTGGACCTGAAACTGAGCCGGATATTGTTGTTGTTGCTGTTGTCGTTGCTGTTGTAGGTGATGCTGATGTTGATGGTTCCAGCAAGGTAGCGCAAGATCCGCTTCACTGCCTTCTGGTGCTCAGGTCGGGGATTAGCCATGTGCTGGCTCACATCGCTCACATCCTGTGCAATGTCCGACATGGTTGCCAACATGATACTGTCGATAGTGCTCCGGTATTTTTACGGCTTAGTTGCATCCGCTTCTTCAGTCAAGCTCAGGATGTAATGTCGTTTCTCTAGCGGTGTGCGGATGGGTTTGGCCTCTGCCATGCCGAACTGCTCAAGACATCCTTGACATAGCGACTATATTGTAGGGAGAGAGCGTGATTTGCTGTCGCATGTGATCTGGATACTAAGGGAGTATGAAGCCTCCTCGAGATCAGACATCTGGAAGCGCTCATGCATGGCCTTATTAAAGTACTACAGTGTAGACATGTTGTTGGAAAGGAGGAGCATGCTACCCACATGCACAGTGATCATGATGATCTCATGTCCATGCTGCCAACGATAGACATTGTAGTCTCACTCGACACGCTTGCACCCCATGCATTGCAGCGCCATGTTCAACTTCTGGTTCAAAGCACGTGACATCTGCTTGAGGCCACATAACGAATTCTGGTACTTGCAAACACGGTGCTCCTGGCCATCCATGATGAACCCCTACAGCTGCTCCATGTAGATTACCTCCTCCAAGTCACCATTCAAGAATGTCGTCTTGATATCCGTGTGGTAAACCTTGAAGTCCTCAGCTGCTGCATACAAGAGGAGCATGCACACAGAGGCGGGCTTTGGAACAGGGGCAAAGGTTTCCGTATAGTCGATGCCCTCCTCCCGTTAGTAGCCCTTGGCAACTAGCCTCGCCTTGTACTTTTCCAGGTTGCCATCTGCTCCTTGCTTTTTCTTGAACACTCACTTGCACTTGACCACCTTGGGTCCAGGTGGACACTCAGTCAACTTACACGTGCCATTGTCTAGTTGCGACTATATCTACTTGCAGGGCTTCCATCCAATATGTTGCATGTGGTGTAGCCATGGCCTCCTTGTATGAAATTGACTCATCTATGTTTGCTGCAACTACGATTTTCATCTGTTCTGGTTTCTGCAGCATCCAAAAATGTCCGTGCTCACCAGGCTTGTAGCGCACCGTGAGAGGGCACCTGAGACCTGGGACTAGAGCATTAGCGGGCGGCTGGTACGGTGCTGCTGGCACAACTGCTGCTTTGGGTGGTGCTGCATGTCCTTCCGCCGCTTTTGCGAATGAGGGCGTTGTATCTGTTGCATCAGACATAGGAGAGTAGAGTGCTTCTCCCACTGTTATAGTAGGAGAAGGGCTAGGAGAGTGTTGCTTTTGTTGCTACACCTATTACTCCTTGTGGTCCTTCTTGAACTTGATGCACTGTTTTTTGTAGTGCCCCTCCTTTTGGCAGTAGTGGCACTTGCCCTTTTTCTTGCAACTCTCCTGTTTGATTGCTTCCGCCTCTGCTGGTTGGGTGAGCTTGTGGCCAAAAAAGCTGCTTCATTGCTACCACCGCCAAAACACCTTGCTTCATTGCAACGTAACTCTACCTACACCAGGTGTGTGCACATGAAGTCGAGGTCGAGAGTTGGTTGGCACTCCAACGTCTCTCGCACCGTGACGTAGCTAGTTGGGAGTCCCTCTAGCAAGAGGAGGATGAAGCACGTATCTTCAACGAGATTGCTTGCCGCTCTCAGCTGTTTTGCCAGCTTCTTTGCCCTGTCCACGTATGCCTCCATCCCTTCACCAGTGTACATTTTCAGCGCCAAAAGCGTGAAGAATACAGGGTTCTTGCTCTCATATTTTGTACACAACGTTTCCCATCCCTCCTTTGTAGTAGCCTTGTCACTCATGTACTAAAGATGCGGATTGGAGATTGTGTTGACAAGAAATCTGTAGGTCTGCCTGTCCTTCTTCTTCCACTCCTCATATGCCACTTGTGCAGTTACGGATGAACCTGCACTGGATGCACCCTTCTGCAGCGGCATCCCCGCCACTACCTGTGCTGCGGTGATGCCTATTGCTTGTTGATCTGGAGCGGACTCGTCGCCGCTCACCACCTCCCACAAGCCCATTTCCTCCAAAAGGAGGCGGTTACGGATCTTCCAAAACGATACGTTGGTGTGTCCCTCAAGTCTCTCCAAAAGCTGGGCTGTTGTCACAACGCTTGCTGCTCCCAATTTGCGCCTTGGTGATGCTCAGCGTTGCCATTGGGTGGCGGCGCTACCCCTGCTTCTGCTGCTGCTTCTGCCAGAAATCTGACAGACGGAAAATGGACCGTAGATGCCTGCAGACTGGGAATTTTAAATAGTTGAGCCAACAACTAGAACATTCAGCTCAAAATTTTAGGGATAGACCCAGAAAATAGGGTCATCAACGAGGGGTTTTGAAAGATTGCCCTCTTGAAAACGTGGTATGCTTATGCTCCTACTCCAACTTAGATCAGCAACCTTGTAAACGGCATTTCTCCCCAATGAGTCAATGGGATGAATATATTTTTGCACCAAATGGAACACTTAGGAAAATTATACAATTTGCATGTGCCACTTTTAAAGTTTGACAAAGAAACGGGGGAGGTATGGTCATTTCAAGGCGACAATCTTATTCATAGAAAAGAGTGTAGCCTTGGCCGACCTCGTTCTGAGCATAACTCTAAATCAATTGTTGGATCTTTGCGATCTTGGACTCGTTGGAAAGATTGTCTTGCAAACTTGAAAATATTGTGGTGGGTCATCAAAGTTGGTCAAAGCTTGATCCTAACCCATCAATCTCAAAGTGACGGCCTGTACTGGCTGAAATTGGCAGAACTTGGCTTTGATACCAAATCTTGGATATGGATGAGAAAGGGAGCCTTGGAGCAGCAAGTATGTGGGACTGCAAAAGCATTGGTATTGTTGAAGAATGCTTGTTAACTCATTCAAAATGGAGTACGTATACAGCTAGAGCTTGGCCAAGTCAGCCCTCTCACAAGCTACATCACTTAGCCATGGAGGCTAATGTTCACACACTCGAATCCAGAATCTCACACAAGAGAGGAAATCTGCCTAGAATCAGGCCGACCAGTCACCCACGACCTTGAGAGCTTGGGAATGCTGTGATGGCTCACTCCTAGTGGTCACATAACCCACAATCCCATAGAGAATCGCCATGTGTCCATTGCTAGTGCTGAACGATCTCACCTCACCTAAGAAGCAAGGAGAGGTACTTTTATCCTAGTTAGCACACTCTGACAAGGAAATACTAAGACCAAGGACCTTTCTGGATATTTCTTCTATCAGGTCTTGAGCCTGGACCTATTGGATTTTTCTTTTCGCAGGCTAAGGCATGGAGTAGTCACCCATGGTCACCAAGACATCGGCGATCCACGACCTCGGAAACTTTGAAAATAAATATCCCCAATCCGACCGTTGGATCGGCGTGAAACTTGTATTGTAGACAATTTTCCACCTGATATTTCCAATGGTGAGGTCAGATTGACAATCGGTGTGGGCATCTGGTAGTTTCCTGGATATTGCTCTTGTGGACCTGAAACTGAGCCGGATGTCCCCTTTTACCAACAATATGCAACACAACCAAATGTGCAAAGGTAAGACAATATTAGCTTCCTCCCACTCTACAACACTCATGGCGGCTTCCATATCTTAGACTCTGTGTCTTTTAGCGGCTTTGTTGGCGCGGGGTTCAGGATGTACGCCATTGTGCGTGCCGCCTCGCCCCAGTATCATTGCGTTAGGCCGGCATCACTCAACATGGACCGGACCATGTCGAGGATGGTGCAAATATTCCTCTTAACGATGCCCTTGTACAATGGAGAATGTGTTTGAGTTTTCTCCCAGGTGATGTCCTCGCTCTTCATCCATGTTGAGCAGCCCTCGTACTTCCCACCGTTGTCACTCAGGAAGACCTTCACCTTTAACGATATTTGCCATTCCACTGCTGCCATTAACTCTTCCATGCATGATATGATGTCGCAATTCCTCTTGATGATGTTGAGGTAGTTTGTGTGGCTGTGATTTTTGATCAAGATCACAAAGTAGCGAGTGCCCCCATAAGAGCTCTTAAATGGTCCACACACGTCAGTATGAACCACCTCCGACTTTTCTGATGCACGTATACCTTGGACATTGAACGGCTGCCTTGTCTTCTTGGAAACCATACATGGCTCAAACACAGCATTCTTGGCTGCGTCAAGGCCCTTGACCTAAAGACCCCGTACCACATCCTTCTTTGCCATGTTCCTCATGGTTGAGGGAGCAATGTGACACAAGCAGCGGTGCCACAGGTCTAGGTCTCCATCGTCCTTGTTCACGAGGTGGGCGATGTTGCACCCTGCCTGACTGGTATGGATCTTTACATGGATTAGGTACAAGTTGTCCTCTCGCTTTCCAAGTACAATTACCTTGCTGTCCCCCTCCTTCTGGATGAGAGCCTCCTTCTTATGGACCAGTACCTGAAGCCCCTTGTCTTGAAAGTAGCTCACTAGCAGCACATTTGCCCTAGAGTTGGACATGCAGAACACGTCGTGAATTATTCCCTTGAGAGCCTCCCCGTCAACATCCATGTCTATGCAAACGTTGCCTTGACTGGCAGTCAATTCTGTTTCGTTGTTGGCTATTGTCATTCACCTCTTTGAAGTACGATAGGTGAAAAAAGACACCCAGTTACATTGCATGTAGCTGCCTAATCTATAGTCGATCATAGAGACTCACAGATTTGTCAAGTTAGCGAACTCCTCTGCCATCATTACAAGGTCATCCATCTTTCCAGGTTTCTCCAACTAGTCCGACTTCCTGTTGGGGGAGTTGCATACATAATGGCCTCCTTTTCTAGACACTTTACTACCCTTTTCCCTTCTTGCCTCTCCCTCCATCTTCAGAATAGCCTGAATAGGCAGAAGTTGACGTTGCCCCACTCTCTCTCCCACCGCAGTAGGACCATTCATTACAGACGTACTCAGCCACCTTTGGATACTTCAGCTCATCGGCAGACCAGTCGCATACGACAGTGATCATGGGACTTCAACTGTCCGGCAAGGCCAGGAAGAGGTTCATGGCTTGCAGCTGATGGTCAACCTTGCAAGGAGTGGACGCTATGAGTAGTAAGGGACTCGATGTGTTGTAGGACTTCCATGATATTGTTGCCTTTGTTGTCTCAGATGATGAAGAGTCTCTTGAAGACAAAGAGCTAGTTAGAAAAGTTGGTGGACAGGAAGATGGTCCGGAGCTTTTTCTATGCCCCTGTGGCTTCCTTGCATCCTTGAATCAGTGAGAACTGCATTGGAGCTAGCGCTAACACCAACAATGTAAGCGCCTTCTTGTTGTGCTTCTTTTCCGTGTCTTCTTCCTCTAGTTTTGGGATATATGAAGGGGTAGTCTCTTTACCGTTGACCAGCTCAAGCAGGCCTTTTTCATTCAGGTAGACCTCAAACTGCCACCTCCATAATAGGAAGATATTTCCAACAAAATTCAAGAGAGCACCAATGCTCTCTTGCTTGGTCGTTGTCACAGCATGTAGAGATAGTGTGAAAGTAGTATAGCTATGATCCTCCTAGCCATGTAGGCCTATCATCCTTTGTCGTCACTAATGGGTGTACATGCTAAAAGATGCAGGGCTCTCAATGATACAGGCTACCAATGCTTTGGAGTAGCAAGTGGACTCTAATGGTGAAGAGTATGGAACACAAGAATCATGGATATGAGTAGAAAGAATACACCACATTCAATAGAATTGAATTGAAACACGTTTTGTTGCTTGGAATAATAAAATTACATCAGATGCTCATAGGTTGTGATCTAAGCTTTCTGGCGTATCCAAGCATGTCCAAATCGGACTAGTAGAGTCCCTGCTACGACCATCAAAGTAATCCCTGATGGATTCATTCACCTTGCCTTGTATGCTAGGCAACAGGAAGTACTTTGATAATGACTTGTCCGAGTACCTTTTCCTCATCTTGAAGTCGAGGAAATTTTTATCCTGGTCAAAGCAAACCCTCTAGTCACTTCATTCATATCCCTAGTCCATTTGGAAATCGTTGGAAACGACCTCCGATCAATGGTAGTGGATAACCCTTCCACCCATGGCGGATACAAGTTTCTACCGTCCAACAACCGAACTTCAAGCTAGACTATCATTCTGAATTCTCATTCGCATTGGGTGATTCAAAGCTCAATCTTGCATGGAACAATCTAAGGAATCCAAAGCTAAGGTCAGATCAGTGTTTGACTACTCCTTAGTGGTCGAGCCAAGTAATATGCTCAATGGCACTCATGACAAGGAGCACGTCATAATAACACCAATTGACCGTCACAGAGAGTACCATATAGGTAGGGAGGATGATACAATCCAGATTGCCCCCAAAGTAGCTCATCCAAGGAGCCACTACATGTCTAGGCTAGAGGCTGGCTCTATGAATACAAGTACCAGTCGGTTCCCTGTGATTGATTGTAGTTCTTATCTTTGAGACTCCTCATATATTTCTCACCCAAAGGCAGAAACTAAAGAACTAAGGAGTTAGTTCCTCGCACAAAAAGGACGATGTGCTAATGACAAAGTACAACAAAATGATTCATAAGAACTGTTAAATATGGAGCTCTGACTATTAGGATAATGTCTCCTCCTAGTTGAAGTACTAAGAGTAGATGACAAATATCATTCTACCGGCCTTGTTTTCTAGTGCGTTACCTCAGGCTGGTTGACAAAGGATTATGGACCTAGACTGACAAGTTGTAAGACACAATTTTATGTGGTCTTTTGTCCTCTTTGTATTGCAACACATATGAGATCCATCAGCTCCATCTACTCCATCTACTCCATCTTTTCCATTTACTCCATCAGCTCAAAGTACACGTGCTCGCATTTCGCAAACAAGGGCCAAGGAAAAGCCCTATCCTTAGAGGTACAACCCTTCCACCCTCACTAGGATAAAATCTTTCCTTGGATGAATGATCCTCAGTTCAATGGAGTATATTATTCTTTATTTAAAGGTGATCAACAACTGAGGGATAAGCAACAGATATGCACCTTCTAAACCGGTAGCAGAAAACAGCCTACATCTGGCTTTATTGGCCTCAACAAACTAGAGAAGCAGAGAAGTAGCAAAACAGGATGATGATGCCTAAGACTCTCAATCCTAAATAGGTGAATTGTGGTACCTCAAAGTTCACAATGATAGGTTTTCGCTCGTGGAAATGGCAGTTTGAGATCGTCATGAGAGGATGCAGGTACTGACGAATATTCCTTGGAGAAGAGGTTGGACCACCAAAGGCCGATCATGAGTATGAAAAATGGAGTACCAAACAAATATGCCACTTGTGATCCTTGTGACATTAGTGCATGAGTCAGGGCATGCCCATCTCCATGGCATCACACATGCATCCAAGGCTTATGAAAAGCTTACACGTGTATACCAATTAATGACTCTTGTTAATTACCTCTTTATTCTTAAAAAATGGATTGGGATAAGGATAAGCGAGGGAGAGTTGATTCTGGACTTCCTAGGGCAGTCTGAAGGAATACTACGAGGTGACATAGATGAACAAGGAACTCCATACCAACATCCAAGCCATGCTCCTAAACCCTAAGTCATGGAGCTAGTTGAAACTTGGGGTCCTCTGATCACCATCTTGGACACTTGGAAGCATAAAGAGTTGACCTTTGAGTCATTGGTCAAGTCTTTGCGCAACGAGGCCATGAGTTGCAATGGTAGTGAGGCCAATATTTTAGCCTATATTAGCAGCCTTGTTCATGCACAGCGCAAAAGAGATAATTTGATCAACATTAATGTAAACAGTGTTGACAAAGACTTGAAGCTAAAAAATATTATCTAAATGACATCTTTTGCGGCAAACCTCTTGTTAGTATCCAAATCATAGAACACAACATGACGATCATCTTCATAGAGAATGAGGCCGTGATTGTCAAGAACAACAACATCAAGATCTCCTATTCCAAGGAAAGTCTTCTTGTACATATCCCAAGAGTTGATGGGCTCGACGTGCTACAGACCAAGCTCCTTGAGAGTACACATGAGGGATATGTGGTGATTGAATAACCCAAGTTTCCAAAACCTGATATTGATCTACTAGCCGTCACTATGATGGCAAAATCCACCAAAGACACGAATGCAGAATAAGGTACAGGCGCTTTGGCCATGTGGCTGACACCATGTTGCAAGCAATGCAGCAACACAAAGTAGTTTATGGGTTGGAGGGATGCAAGGCTTCGGATGAGAGAATGTGCAAGAAACTTTGTGATCCATGCCTCCAAGGAGAGACAAATAGAAAGCCCTTAGATCATAATGGGTAACGTGTGGCAGAAATCTTGGACTTGATTCACTTTGATGTGTATGGACCATTCCATAGTCCATTGAACTCTGGCGCCATGTATTTATTTACCTTCATCGATGACTAGTGTTACAAGATGTGGATCTACTTCCTCAAGGCAGAGGGAGAGGTGAAGGAGAAGCTCCTAGAGTTTGTTGCCATGATTGAGTGGCAAACAAGTAAGAAGATCAAGGTACTGAACATAGACAGCGACGGCGATTACGAGGCCTACAAGGATAGGTTGAGCCAACACGGCATCAACCACTAGACTACCACACCTTACACCCTCCAGAGCAATGACTTGGTCGAGTGGATGAACCATACTATCCTAGGCATGGCACAAAGCATAATATTTTATGCCTAACTCCCTATTCATTTCAGGGCTGAAGCTGGAACAACTGTTTTTCACCGTGTGAATCTTAGTCTAGCATCCGTACTTGGTAGACCCACCAAGAGGCAGTAAGAGAAGCAGTCCAGGATGCTATAAGTCGCTTGGTCAGGGAAGAATCCAGATGCCTCACACTTGAGGTTCTTTGACTGTACAACATGCACAGAGATCCGTGTAGGAAAAGGAAGTGGCAAGCTGGATGCACGTGCTCGGAAGTCTACAATGGTCCAATATGACATTACACAAAATGCATATAAGCTATCGGACCAAGCAACTGGAAATATCATCAAAAGCAGTCCAGTTTAATGAGAGGAAGCTTGGTTTGGAAGAGCTATTGGATCCTGTCCATGCTCCCAAACCAAGACAGCTGGTCGTGTTGCCCGGGTTAGGTGATGAGGTACCTAAGAACTGGTAGATGCTAGCAGCAAAACAGGATAATAGTACAAGAGGGAGAGCGGCCATGTATGCTCACAAAGGTAAGGACTCTGATACTCAGTCTGATTCATCTAAGGCCTCTCAGTTTAACTATACGGCAAGTGGCTCTTCCTCAAAGAATGAATCATTGGCACGACAAGCATTACATAAACAAGAGTAACAGAACCAGCTTCGCCTCGAAGCACCACCAGTCACAGTTCAGAGCATTAGGCGCCAAAAGAAACCTCCGCATAAGTATGTCCCTAAGAGTAACGAATGGACCGGACTCAACTGGTAATGCCTAGCTCAAGGAGAGCTTGTGACCGTAGCAGGGGCAACGGACATGCTTTATACAGCCAAGTAGGAGACAATGGACAGCAAACTCGTGGAGACATGGATTCAAGTGGACAAGGCCCCACATGCCCACGTGGTGGGGTCAAAGTGGATACTGCGGAGAAGGTCAAGCAAGACGGTACTATTGACAAGTACGAGGTGAGATTTGTGGCGAAGGGATTTTTCCAATGTGCAGGCTCAGAGTACAAGGAGACCTTTGCACCCGTTCTTACCTTTGCCTCCTGAGATCCATGTTGAACATCCCTGTTATAAAAGATATGGAGGTCCACCAAATGGATATGAAGACATATTCTTTGTATGCGAAGCCTGATAAAGAGGTGATGATGAAAGAGCCCAAGGGAGTGAAGGCTCCAGAGGACAAGGTATGCAAATTCATGAAAGCACTCTATAGACGAAAATAGGCCTCAAGGATGAGATGCACGGAGATGGAAAGCTTCATGGCTGGGCTCACCTTCACGCAATGCCAGAATGACCTTAGTGTCTATGTGCAAAGGGATGAGCAAGGTTTGATGCCGGTTGTACTGTATATGGATGACCTAATCATCTGTTTGTCGTTAATCGAGCTATTGACTAAGCTGAATTCGGATATTAGCTGTATATTCGAGATGAAGGACATGGTTCCTCTCCAGTTCTACCTCAGGATAGCCGTCTACCGCAACCGAGCAACAGGTACCATTAAACTAAACCAGACCATGTACATCATGGAGGTCCTCAAGTGCTATAACATGGAGGACTGCAAGCCCATAAGCATATTAATGACAATGGACTTCAATTTATCCACCTCCATGAGCTCTAGCACCGAAGCAAAATGACGTTACATGGAGAAGATTCTCGACCTGTCTTCTGTTGGTAGCCTCATGTGTGTCATGGTAGGAACCCATGTTGACTTTCCAAAATTGAAGTCGGTGGCTAAGTCAAAATTCAAAAGTCGGAAGTTGATAAATTCTTGCTCAAGTCAGAAGTCAATTCTTCTCCAAATACTATAACACCCCATTTTGGCCACATAAAGTAGTTGATCCCAAATATGAAGTCCACAAGTTTGACACAGAACACTCTTTGATAATTTGCAAGGTTTGTTCACACTCACATTATGGCACATTTCACATTCAGGACTTCACCGTGCATGTGCACTATAAGAGATTTATCAGTGAGCACATCCAGTGGTCTTATGTTCATAACAAAAGGATAGACTAGTGTCACAAAGCCGGTTATTGCCATATTGAGCCTTTGTGATGCTCTCAACTGTTGTTGGATGGTGTTGCTATCCGTGCTTCTTCTATTATTTCCACCAAAACTCTGTCTGACGGAACATAGAGTGTACATGCCAACAGACTAAGATTTTGGAAAATCAAAAATCCAGAGAACAGGGAGACATTCGTGCCTATCGTCACCTTTGCCTCCGTCATATCCATGCTGGGTATTGCTGCTGTAAACGATTTGGAGCTCTACCAGATCGACATCAACTCAGCTTTCCTCTATGGGAAGCTTGACAAAAAAGTGCTGATGGATATACCTGATGGAGTGAAAGCTCTAAAGGACAAAGTTTTCAATCTAGTGAAAGCACCCTATAGGCTGAAAGAGGCCTCTATGATGTGGTACAAGGAGATAGGCAGCTTCATGAGCGGGCTCACCTTCACACACTACCAGATTGGCCCTAGTGTGTACATGCGGGAGGATAAGCAAGGCTTGATGCTAATTGCACTGTATGTGGATGACCTGATTATCTCCTCGTCCTCAGTCAAACTGCTAAACGAGCTTCAGAAATATCTCAGCAACAAGTTCAAGATGAAGGACATTGTCCCTTTCGTGTCCTACCTTGGAATAGCCGTCCACCCCAATCGAGTAGCATGTACCAAGTACAGCATGCTGTTCCTCAAGCACTAAAATATGGAGGACTGCAAGCTCATCATCACACCCATGACAATAGACATCAAGCTCTCCTCCTCCATGAGCTCTAGCACAGAAGCAGAAGAACGTAAGATGCAGAATATTCCCTGCCAGTCTGCTCTTGACAGCCTCATGTATACCATGGTATGAAAACACCATGAAATTTGCTATGCAGTGGGACAAGTGAGCAGGTATGTGGCCAATCCAGGGCCACAGTCCTGGCAAGCAGTAAAGAACATCATGCATTATCTAGAGAAGACATGATACATGGGACTCAGATCGAGAGTGTAAGAGGGATCTGACCTGCTGTGGTACGTAAACTACACGGGAGCGGAATGGAAAGGAAGAATTGATGACAGAAAGTCCACCTCCTGATTTGTACATCTCTTGAACGGTCGTGTAGTCTGTTGGATAAGCGGTAATCAAGATTGTGTCTCTCTCTCTCTCCCGCTGAGGAAGAGTACATCGCTCTGTCAGAAGCATGCAAGGTAACAAAGTGGCTACATAGTTTGCTTCCGGAGATAAAAGTGCCACAGACGGTAGCAACGGAGGTCCGCATCAACAACAAGAGTGCCATGAAAATGCCACAAGATGATGTCATCTCCCGGCAGATGAAGCATATCAACATCGGATACCACTACTCATGCAACGTGGTCACAAAGGAGATTGTGGAACAGGAATGCGTGGAGACCAAGAAGATGCTCACAGATTACATGACCAATGCGCTCGATTTTGAATTACATCCTGCATGTATCCGAGGCATCCGTATGGTTAACGGAGCCGACGAAGACTAATGCCAAGACAACTGGAGAGGAGGAGGTGTCTCACAACAAATCGACAAAGGTGGAAGGGATATTTTGTTGACCTGGACAGGGATATGACGGACTAGGCCTGCACTACTTCCTTGGAGTAAGTCTCGTAAGTCTGGTCCAGATAGACAAGTCATGCACTGCTCCCTTGGAGCAAGTCCCCTTGGTCTAAACTGAATAGTATAGCCAGCAAACACTACCCAGGACAACTCCTTGTGGCTTAGACGTTCTAGAGTTAGTCTTCAGAGTGAGAGGTTAGTGGGTCAAGTCCCAGCAGAGCGTCTTATTTTCATTGTGACCAAAAAGGGGACCTGAATGTTGAAAAGTTACCCTAGCGCATGCCCAAGTGCAGCGTCGGGAGGCGCCGACGAGCCACCAAAAAGTGGTACATCCGCGAATGCAAACATGGCGACTCGAGGATTGCTCGGATCCGGACATGGATGATTGCCCCTGACATTTGACAAGTTGTTGAATCCGGTGGAAGTTGTTCTGCCAAAGTCTAATAAGTATCAAGGGAGACATGGCCTCCAAAAGTTGGGGTATGTGCAGCGGCTCTGGGAGCAGGGTGTGACCTGAAATACGGTGGATAATCGAACGGATTGAGTAAATAGAATTCCTTCTAGAGAAATTGCTCCGGAAGGCCTGCCGAGGCGTCAGGTGGATAATCCACGTGATGAGGTGGATCATCCATCGGATCCAGTAGTGCAGGTTGTTACTGAGGGACTTAGCCAAAATCATGGCTCGGCGTCCGGAACGCAATAGTACATTTTGTTACTCGGGGACAGTGAAAATTATGACTGCAGGTTCGTGGACAGGTTTCGAACCGTGTCACACCCCACCACCAAACTCGACAAAAAAGTGTGTAGGGTGCATGGAAACAGTGCATGGGATCGATACATCACATGTTATGGGATCTACACCTTTGGAAAGGCACTTTGCAGGTGAAGGAAGGCGCCACGACGAGTGCAGCGACAGGCTTTTGTGGTGGGTGAGACCTGCGCTTCGACAAGCGTAACTTGGGCTATGCTTGGCTGAATTGCGCCTGGGTTGGTGCGTTGGAAAGCTCATGACAAGACCTATAAACTTTATGCTCATGTCCATGCAAAACAAAAAGCAAAATTCCGTTATTCCCTTTGGAAACTGACTGTCTCTAAATTCCCGCTCACATACCGTGAGGCAACCAGAAAGCTCACGCTCAGTCTCAGATTCGCCGAAACCAATAGACATGAACCACTAGAGACGATCAGACAAAAGTGAGGACAACATCCCGCGGACTTCCTGACAAATGGTTATGGGCCCACGTGTTTGATCGTCTCCAACGTTCACGCCTTCCGCATCACACGGGATCGTCATCTTGGACGTCGTCGTGAATTTATGAGAACCCGTCAGAGTAGAAGCTGCGCAAATGGCGCAGAAGGAGATGCATGCCATCCTGAAGTATGCGGGCGGCCCAGGCTTTGGGCTTTGGAGGTGGCACTTTGAGTTGCACCTCGCACGCAAGGGGTTGCTTGAGGTCATGATAGGAAAGAAAGTCCTCGACGAAGCGACGGCAAAGGAAGCACAAAAGGAGGCCTTTGTAAAGAAGAACACAGAGGCGCTCATGTTGCTAATGTCTGGGATGGCCGAGTCGCAGTGGGGCCACTTCCAAGACTGTAAGCTGGCAGCCAAAGCGTGGCAAAAACACTGCTCTATCCATCAATCCAAGTCGTTTGCGAACAAGAACTTTGTGACGAAGCGACTCATGGTGATAATCGAGGAGGGAGATGATGTCATATCCGCCATGCAGTACATGCAGTCTCTTGTATCACACTGCAATGATGTGGGGTAGAAGATCGACACGCAGCTACAAGCCATGGCCCTCCTCATGGCCCTACCTGATAGTTATGGTCCACTCCTCACCATTCTTGGAGGATGGTCAGAGGACAAGCTCACCTATGACGCGGTCGCAAAGTACATTCGCAACAAGGCTCAGCGCTGAAGCTACGGGGAGTCCTCGTCTCCCTCGTCGGCCCTCGTCACCAAAACACGTGGTGGCAGAAGGGGATGCAAAGGAAGCGGCGGAATGGGGGGCGACAAGAAGGGTGCCAAGAAAGGCGTGTGCCGCAACCGCGGCAAGGAAGGCCATTGGGCCCGTGAGTGCTCGGGGGAGGCGAAGACCGGCGGCAAAAACAGCCAGGGCACGTCGCTCCGCAATGGCAACAAGAACCACTTCCTCAAGAAGGCCAATAGGCGATGCATGTATTTTGGGACCAAGGGGCACACCCGCATTGAGAAGGTGGGGTTCGTCACCTACGAGAAGTCCTCCAGATCGATGGTGGTCGCGAACGACAAAGTCGAGCCGGCGGCCAGCCAAGGCGACGTGGGGGTGGAAGTCGTGGTGGGCGATAAGAAGGAGTTGTGCACAATCCGTGATGTGCAGCACGTCCCCGGCCTGGCTGACATTTTGAGTGTGAGCCGCTTGACGGACAAGGGGTATGAGGTGCTTTTCCACAGGAAAGGCGCAGTGGTGTACATCGATGGCGACGGAAAAGTCATGCTAGAGGTAAAGCGTGAGGTCTTTCTCTATATCGTGGAGACAAAGGTGGTCCCCGCGGCATCGGGCGCATCAGACTCGCATGAGCACGCCATCAACATGGCCAAGGGAGGAAGCGCTGATTTGGTGCTCTGGAACCGACGGTTGGGGCATCTGCAGCCCACAACCGTTAAGGAGATGGCATGCCGCGACATGTTGCGCGGCCTCTTCATCGACCGTGCAGATGCGGCAACAGATGCAGCAGCACACAAAACGTGCGAGTCTTATATTTTGGATACGGTGTTGCACAAGCCGCTCTATGGGAACAAGGCTCGCGCAAAGGACCTGCTAGAGGACGTACACAACGACGTGTGTGGACCGTTCAAAACACTGTCAAACGACGGCTTGAGATACGTCGTCACCTTCATTGACGACTGCAGCAGGAAGCTCTACGTGTACTTCATGAAGCAGAAAGGCGACGTCCTAGACCGGTTGAAGGAGTACATTACAGCGGTGGAGAGGCAGACTGGCCGAAAGGTCAGAGCCCTACACACCAAGAATGGCAGAGAGTATGTGGGCTGCAATGGGTGGATGAAGTAGCAGGGCATCAAGTGGGAACCAATTACGCCAAACCCGCCACAATCCAACGGAGTGGCGGAGCAGGTAAACCAGACACTGCTCAACATGGTGCAAACCATACTTGTAGATGCTGGGCTGCCGCGAGGATTCTAGACAGGAGTTGTGTGTACAGCGAGCTACACCATCAACCTCACCCCAACTGCAATGTTAAATGGTAAGGGCGACTGGAAGATGCCGCAGGAGGTTCGGAGCGGGCGCAAGCCAAACGTGGCACACCTGATGGTGTTTGGGTACAAGGCGCACGGAATGGTGCAGGCGATGCAACGACGCAACAACAAGCTATAACCGCAGGTGAAGTCGTGCTTGTTCCTCAGCTATGAGAGCGCACAAAAAACGTACAGACTTTGAGACCCGCGCATGCGTGACGTGACGTCAAGTTCCACGAGTAGCAGAGCTTTAGTAGTAGTAGCAACAACATGAGCGTCGGGAACACTCCACACTAGGGGGAGTGGTTCCAGCTCCTTGACCATGAAGAGGAGCCAGCGGATGCATAGGTTGATGATGCGACGTCACTGCGCGGCGGTAGAGTAGGTGCAACAGCCGACACGGAGGACTCCGAGGTTGATGTAGCTGGGCTAGAGATCTAGTGGAATGATCCATCGAAGGAGGCACCATGGGTGCCGAAGCGTGCACTCCCGACAAAGTCTGTGTCAGCATTGGAGAAAAATACATCGGACGCGCCGCCCGTCCGGTTGATGGTTCACTGGAGCGAGAGGGATCCTCAAGGAACCGTCCGGTCGATGATTCAAGGGAGCGGTTGAGTCTGAAGGATTGCAGCAGAGCAACGAGATGCCGCCAAGACTGCCGCGGCATAGCGGGAGGAAGCGGAGAGCGTGGAAGCGTTTTGACATAGGCACCGGTCAATGAATCGGCATGACGCGATGCATGCTGGCTGTATCAACGGAACCAATGACCGTGCAAGAGGCGCTTCCGCGGCCGGAGGGGAAGCAATGGGATGCCGCCATCAAGTCGGAGCTGGCGTGCATTGCTGAAAACGACACATGGCAGCTGGTCGACATGCAAAAAGACGCCAAGGGCATCAGCTCCAAGTGCGTCTTCAAGACCAAGTTCACGAAAGAAGGAATGGTGGATAAGTACAAGGCGTGGCTTGTGGAAAAGGGGTATGCACAGCGTAAGGGCAAGCATTATGATGAAACGTTCGCCCTCGTTGCCAAGTTCACAAGCATCCTGGTGATCCTTGCGGTGAGAGCCACGAAGGACATGGAGCTCCACCAAATGGACATAAAGACGACCTTCCTGAACGGCATCATCGACAAATAAATATACATGGAGGTGCCGGATGGGTTGGAGGCGCTGGAGGGCAAGGTCTGCAAGCTGCGAAAGTCCTTGTACATGCTAGAACTATCGCCCGGATGTTGGTACCAACAGATAAAGAGCTTCATGGCAGAACTCGGCCTCAACCGGTGTGAGGCGGATCACAGCATGTACGTGCGATGTAGCAAGAAGCTCCATCACATTGTTGCTATCTACATGGACAGTATGATCTTGTGCTCCTCAGACCTGCCGAGCCTACAGGAGCTAAAAGAGTAGCAGGGCAGCAGATTCCAGATGTCTGACACGGGGGAGCTGGAGTTCTACCTCAGTGTTAGCATTACACAAGACCGGAGGGCGCGCACGCTTGAATTGGGACAGGCCAAATATGTGGCCGAGGTGGTGAAGCGATACAACATGGAGGGCTGTAAACCAATGTGCACTCTTGTATCCATGACCTGTGAACCGAGTGCGGCAATGGCGCCAAAAACGAAAGAAGAGCGGGAGGGTATGGTAGGGGTGCCCTACCAATCGGCGCTAGGAAGCCTGATGTATGCCATGGTGGCAACTCGACCGGACCTGGCCTATGCGGTGGGCCAAGTGAGCAGGTACGTGGCCGATTGAGGGCCACTACACTGGCAGGCGGTCAAGCACATCCTCCGCTACTTGCACGCAACGCGGCATGCATGCCTAAGGTTCGACGGCAAGGGGCCGGCGGACCCCTTGCGTCTGGTCTGCTACATGGATGCATACTACGCTGGGGATGTGGTCAAGCGGAAGTCCACATCCGGCTTTGAGTCCTTCCTTGCCATTGTAGCAGTCGTGTGGCTCAGTAGGAAGCAGTAATGCGTCGCCACCTCCATAGTGGAAGCAACGTACATTGCTCTGGGTGAGGCGGTCAAGGAGGCCGTGTGGCTCCGTAGGTTGCTAGGGGAGCTGGGCGTGCCGCAGAAGGAGCAAACCGTGGTGCAAGAGGACAACACCAGCTCCATCTTGCTGACCAACAACCTGACGTTGCATAGGAGGACAAAGCACATCAGCGTGCGTTACCACTACACACGGGACACGGTCAAGAAGGGGCATGGGGTGCTGCAGCACTACAGCACGCACAACATGCTTGCGGATTGCTTGACCAAAGCGCAACCCGCTGACCGGCTCGCGACGAGCGTGGCCGGGCTTGGGATGATGTGCAATAATGGGTTGGAGGGCGCAGCGGAAGATGAGTAAAAACAATCTGGAGCAGCGGGCATGGCAGGCGCAAGGGGGGTAATGCGGAAAAGTTGCCCCTCTGCATGCCCAAGAGCGGCGCTGGGAGGCGCCGACGAGCCACCAGAAAGTGGAAACTCCGTGCCGGCAAATATGGTGACTCAAGCATTGCTCGGATCCTAAAATGAATGATTGCCCCATAAATTGGACAAGTCGCTGAATCCGGTGTAAGTTGTTTTGCCAGAATCGGACAAGTATCGAGAAACATATGGCCTCCAAGAGTTGGAGTGTGCGTTGGAAAAGGGGGGTAATGCGGAAAAGTTGCCCCTCTGCATGCCCAAGAGCGGCGCTGGGAGGCGCCGACGAGCCACCAGAAAGTGGAAACTCCGTGCCGGCAAATATGGTGACTCAAGCATTGCTCGGATCCTAAAATGAATGATTGCCCCATAAATTGGACAAGTCGCAGAATCCGGTGTAAGTTGTTTTGCCAGAATCGGACAAGTATCGAGAAACATCTGACTGCAGGCCCCTGTACTGTTTCCATGCATCCTACCCACTTTTGGAGTTGGACCTACATTTGGGCAAGTGTAACTTGGGCTACGCTTGGCTGAATAGCGCCCGGTTTGGTGCGTTAGAAAGCTCATGACTAGCCCTGTAAATATTATGATCATGTCCATGCTCAACAAAAAAACGCAAAATACCGTTACTCCCTTCGCAAACTGACTATCTCTAAATTCCTGTTCACATAGCGTGAGGCGACCAGAAAGCTCACGCTCAGTCTCAGATTCACCCTTAACAGTAGACGTGAACCAGTAGAGATGATCAGACAAACATCGGGACCACATCCCGTGGATTCCCTGACTAATTTTCTTTGTGACCAAAAGGGGGACACGAAGGTTCTAAGATAAATGTTGTAATATTCAAAGATCCTTCTTGATGGCGGTCGCCACTTGGCGGTCAAAGAGAGCACCATGTAAGCAACGGGGCATGATACAATCCAGATTGCCTTAAAAGTGGCTCATCCAAGGAGCCATTACACGCCTAGGCTGGAGGCTGGCTCTAGGACTACAAGTACCTGTCACTTGTATGTGATTCATTACAGTTCTTACCTTTGGGACTCCTCACAGAGTTGTCCACTAGAGGCAGACTTAAAGAAGCATTGGTTGGTTTAAGATATTGGAGTTAGCTCCTCGTGCGAATGTGACCAAGTGCTAAAAACACAGTGCAAGAAAGTGATTCATATGAACTGCTCAATGAGGAACCGTGATTTGAGGATGATATCTCTTCGTAGTTGTAGTACTAGGAGCGGACGGCAAGTGTCATTGTGTCGGCATTGTTTTCTAGTTTGTTGCTTCAAGCTAGTTGACATAAGGTTCCCTGGACAGCTTATCTTGCAGACTTCAAGATCCAGTTTTCAATTATTAAGTTTTCTCATGGCTAAACCCTAACCTGTCTCTCTCAAAATCACGTCTTGCAGTGGCTGAAACTGGTAGAACTTAGCGCTAATACAAAATATTTGATGTAGAGGAGAGAGGAAGTTTTGGAGCAGCGAGCATGTAGGAGTAACGGAAATTAGTTTTGCTAAAGAATGGTCATAAAATCATACAAAATAATAAAGTACATATAGAGCTAGAGCTTGGGTTAGTCAGTCCTCTCACAAGCCACATCACTTAGTTAGGGAGGCCAAGGCTCACACATTAGAGTCCACAATCTTGCACAAGGAAAAAAATCAATCTAGTGATAAGGCTGACCAATCAAGTACAACCCAGCTAGGTAGAAAAGACCCTCATGGCATACTCCTTGTTGTCACACCATTCAATATCCTATGGAGAATCACCATGTATCCATGACTAGCACACAAGGATTACACCTCACGTAAAAATTAAGAGGAGGTATTTTTTTCCTAGTCAGTACACTCTCACAAGGCAACCCTCAGACCAAGGACGTTTTTGGATAATTTTCCCATCAGGTCTTGACCGTGGACCGTCAGCCTTTCCTTTTTTTTAGATAAAGGCATGGACCAGTCCTCGATGGTCATCCAGACACCGCATGTTGATGACAGTGGAAACGTACAAAATTCATTTCTGTTGATTTTAACGTTCGATTGGCCTGAAAACTGGGTGGTTGATAGTTTATCACCTGATCTTTCAAATGATGAAGCCACATTAAGAATAGGAGTAGGCATCTGATCGTCTTTTTGTAGACCTGAAACTGAGCCAGATGGTACTATGTTCAATAGAGACCCACGGCGTTGGGTCTTTATCGGGTGGCACAAGTCCCTGTGGACCAACTCCAACAACTGCATTGTATGTGTTGACATGGTAAGCCCCTTGCCATGAGTACCGTTTATTGCACTCCCTGGTTTGACCACTGAGAAGGGGTCAAAAACCCAATCTGACTTTATATTTGGATTTCTTGGATTGTTCCATAAAGGAATGAGCTTTGAATCGCTTAATTGGAGTGAGTTATAAGTTATCTTTGCCTGAAAATTTAGGTGTTGAGTGGGTGGAATCTGCTACCCGTCATACGTGGTGGGATAATCTTTGCCAGTGATCTGAGTTCGTCTCCAACGAGCTCCAAATACACATGGGGCATAAAATACGTAACTACAAGGACCTCCTTGACAAGGATGAAATTCTCTCTGATTTTTAGGTGAGGAAAGGTGCTCTAACGAATCATCGTCAAAGTACCTCCCGTTGCCAATTGAGCAAGGTAATGCCTCCACCAAGGGTTACTTTGACGGTAGTAGTAGGGTCTCTATGGCTCTAATTTGGACATTCTTGGATGAATTCGGCAGCTAATATCATAGGCTGTAAGGATCTGATGTAATCGCACTGTGAAGGATAATAAAAATGTTTTTTGATTAATTTCTACTGAATGTAACACGTTGTGTCTACTCCTATATGTGATCCTTTTTCTCCACACTTTTCACCATTGGTATCTATTGGCTGCCCCAAACATTGGTAGCATATATCAATGAGAGCTAAGCATCCTTGTGATTGCGTTTACACCCACTATTGTCAATAAAACGTTGTGGGCCCACATTCCTATTACACTAGCTCTATTAGCTTCACGCTACCGACGTACGCCATGGCAGAAACCAAGCAAGAGAGCATCGGCGTCATCTCAAAGTCTGACAATATAAGCTTGCCTTTATGGAGGTGGCAGTTCGAGGTCTACCTCAATGAGAAACATCTGCTTGAGCTGGCAAATAGCAAAGAGACGGCCCCTTCGGGTATTGCGATGCCGGAGGACGTGGACAAGTACAAGAAGCGTAACAAGAAGGCATTTGCTTTGTTGGTGTTAGCACTAGTTCCTACATAGTGTGCACTGATTCAAGGATGTACAGAGGCTACAGAGGCATGGAAGAAGCTGTAGACCATCTACCACTCCAGCAATCGTACGAAGTCGCTCTTTGTCTTCAAGAAGCTCATCACCTCCGAGCCAACAAAGGCGACGACATCATGGAGATCCTATAACAGATTGAGTCCCCTAGTGCTGAGTACGTAGCCACCAAATGGAAGGTCAACCCTCACCTGCAAGCCATGATCCTCCTCCTTGCCTTGTCAGACAGTTGGAGCCCCATGATCACCCTTGTAGGCGGCTGGTCTGCCAATGAGCTGAAGTATCGAAAGGTGGATGAGTACGTCTGGAATGAATGGATGTGGCGTGGTGGGAGAGAGAGCGGGGTAATTTTACGGTGCACCTATGCCGTCTTCCCTCAAGGTAGAGGGGGATGCAAGAAGGAGAAGGGTACAAAGCAGGGTACCATGAAAGGTGACAAGGAGGGGGAGTGCTATACGTGTGATAAAGAAGGCCACTACATACGCAACTGCCCCAATAGGAAGTCGGTTTAGCCAGGAAGGGCTAGAAAGGAGGACAACCTCATAATGATGGCAAAGGAGTCTATTGACTTGGCAAATCCATGTATCTCCGTGATTGATGCCAGAACGGGCCGCCATACGCAATGCAACCGGGCGATATTTATCACATATAGTGCCTCGGCATGGCAAATGACGGTGGCCAATGGCAAAATAGAGTTGGCTGTCAGTGAAGGCAACATTTGCATCAACCTGGATGTGAACGGAGAGGCTATCACAAGCACAGTTCATGACGTGCTCTACATCCCCAATTTTGGGGCAAATCTACTCTCACTGAGCTGCCTTACCGACAAGGGGCTCGAGGTACTCTTCAACAAGGAGGCCATCATTTGGAAGGAGGCAAACGGCAAGGTGATTTAATGTAGAGAGCAAGAGGATGACTTATTTTTGTTCTTTTATGTCCCTTTAGCCACTATTTGGCAAACAGGTTGGGCATGCACTGGTTCCTCCGAGCTAGTCCCCTAAACCTTGTTTTTGGTACAAGTCCAAGTGAGACACCAGCAATGTAGCATAATGGGTAGCACGTTGGACTTCAGAATAATAGGTCATGCGATCAAGCCTGATGTGAGCATGCAGGTTTTTTTTACATTCACATGTATAGGAAGTTTTCTAGGCATTTCTCCATGCATAAGGAGGATGTGCCACTTGGCAGTCAGTGCATCCACCAATTGGCGAGCTGGTGAGGTGCTGTGGAGTAGCCACTCCCAAAAGCATTTCTACCCACACAACTTAGATGTCATGCCTAGGACTATTTGTACCAGGATTATTCCTCATTCTAAGTATACAATATGGCCTTAGATGCTCCTCACAAGGTTGTCAAACTAAGGAACAGTATAAAGAAGGCACTAGTTGGTCTAAGCCCGAGGTTTTTGTCTTTTACTAACACCTCGCACAAAAGAGAGCAAGTGTTGCATGGATATAGTTGCTAGCAAGTGATTGCTTAGGAGTTTCCCAGTGTCGAACCATGGTCCAAAGGGTGACACTTCTCCTAGCTTAAATGCTAGGAGCACACAACTTGTGCTTTTGTGTCGGCCATGATCTTTAGTTTGTTCGCCTCAGGCCGGTTGAGAAAGAGTTATGGGCCCGTACTGACCAACTGTAAGGCACGCTTTGCTCAACTTTGGTACTCTCCCCCCAGGTATGCGCGTCAGCTCTATCAGCTCCATCAGCTTCATCAACTCCAATGGCTGGATTTGCACTTAGGACACAGAAACTAGGACAAGCTCTACCCTTGGAGGCATGACCCTTGGTTCCAACCAGGATAAGCTCTGCCCTTGGAGGCAAAACCTTGGGTGTGCTGGTGTTAATTGTCTTCTTTTTTTGCAGGTGAACATCGACTAGAGGGGTATGCAATGGATCTAAACCTTTAAACCTATACCAAAAATCAGTTAACATGAGCCTACATCTTCCTCAATGTAGCAAAGACGCAGAAAGCAGAAAAAGGCACCTAAGATCATTGACCTATCAGGAGTAGTGGGGGCTGCTTTAGGCCCATCCTCAAACTCAACAATGGCTACCACAAGGCAGACCACAAGAGCAATCTTGAGTACTACCTCACTCATGCGCCAACCGCGCCATCATTGAGTCGGCATACTCCATGCTGCATGCGACTCGGCTCACAACCACTTTTGGGCCAAAGCAGCAAGCATTGTGGTGTACATCAAGAATCCTAGTCCAACTAAGGCGCTGAAGCACATGACGCCATACAAAACGTAGTTCGGCAAGAAGCCAAGCGTGAGTCATCTCCAAGCGTTTAGCAGCCTCACGCGCGTGCATGTGTCCAAGGAGAAGCAACAGAATAGGGATGCGAGGAGCGTGTAGCTGGTGATGATTGGCTTACATGGCCAGCAAGGCGTATCACCTCTATGAGAGAGATACTGGCCAAGTCATCATCTCCAGGGATGTCGTCTTTAACAAAGATAACATCATCAGCACCAACATCATTTGTGAAGAGACAATAGGACCAGCAGTTGACAAGGAATTGGGAGTAGAAATCCTTCCTGACCCAATCTCTCCTCATCCTTCCTCCATTGTGACAGTGGGAGAACTCTACACACCCGTGTCTCATGCAATAAATACAACAGCATCATTCAGAGAAGTACAGGAAGGAGATGCAGCACCACGAGCAGCAATAACTATTCCAAGAGCACCGTGCCGGCCGACTGCTAACACTCCAGCACCAGGTCGCATGTACCCTCTTAGAGTGCACTAAAATCCTGGTGAGCGCGGCCAGTTTTGGATGCTCTAGAAACCAGAACACGTGAACGTCGCAGTTGAAGCAGGTTCAAATAAGCCAACGTCATACAACGAGGCCATGCTTGTACCGGATGTAGCTGATTGGGCGCACGATATACATTAGGAGGTACAGTCACAGGTGGACACAGTAGATGGGAGCTGACGTAGCATCCACTTGGACGCAAGGTGATAAAGTGCAAGTGGGTGTTGAAGAAGAAGCGGGGAGCAGATGGCAACCGGGAATAGTACAAGGCGAGGCTGGTCGCCAAGGGCTACTTGCAGCAGGAGGGCATTGACTACAAGGAAACCTTTGCTCCCATTGTAGAGTTTTCCCCCATCCGCACGCTCCTCTCTTATGCACTAGCTGAGGACATTGAGGTTAACCACATGGATGTCAAGATGGCATTCTTGAATGGTGACTTGGAGGAGGGGATCTACATGGAGCAGCCGGAGGGGTTTGTCATTGATGGCTAGGAGCACCTGGTTTCCAAGTTGCACAAGTCACTATACGACCTCAAGTAAGCGTCGCGTGCTTGGAAACAGAAGCTGGATGCAGTGTTGTAGTGCATGGGATTTGAGTGCAACAAATGTGACTATAGCGACTACAGTTGGCAGCATGGACATGAGATCCTAATCGTCATTGTCTATGAACGTGACATGCTCGTCGTTTCCAACAGCATGTTTGTATAGTAGGAGTTCAAGGAGGCTATGCAAGAGAGCTTCCAGATGTGTGATCTCAAGGAGGCGTCATACTTCCTTGGCATCCACATCACGCGTGACCAGAAATCATGCTCTCTCTCTCATTCCAGTAGAGTCCCTACATCCAGGACGTCTTACAGCAGTTTGGTATGGCCCAGGCCAAACCTATCGGAACACTACTAGTGACGTGGCATTACCTTGTGAGCTTCAGTGTAGAAGTAAATGCAGCTGAGCGGCAGAAGTACTCAAGCGCCATCTGCAGTCTCATGTACCTCATAGTGGCAACCACGCCATACCTCCCACGGGCTGTGAGCGCAATGAGCGAGCACATGGCTAATCTCGGACCTGAGTACCAAAAGGTAGTGAAGCAGATCTTCCACTACCTTGCTAGAACCATCAACTTTGGTATCACCTACAATAGTAGCAACAATAGAATCGTCTGCTACACAATCACATACTAGGCTTCAAACCCTATGGACCGCAAGTCCATCTCTGGACATGTGCTCATCATCAATGGCGAGGCCTTCAACTAGTACTGTATACGGCAGGTGGTCCTGGCTACCTCAAGAACAGCAGTTGAGTACATCTCTTTTGGTATTGGAGCCAAGGAAGTAGTTTGGCTTCAGCGTCCTATGGCTCAGATGAGTGGGAGTGCAGTAGTTGCATCTCCCATGCATGTGGACAACCTAAAGCGTAATTGCACTCGCCCAAAACCCCAAGCACCATCGATGGTGTCAGTTAGACCATGGGTGATGGCTCCATGCCCTCGCTTGAGAAAAGAAAAAGGCAAGAGGTCCAGGATCAAGACCCGATGGGAGAAATATCCAAGAATGTCCTTGGTCTTAGGTGCCTTGTGAGAGTGTTCTGACTAGGATAAAGGTATCTTACCTTTTATAAAGGTACCTCCTTACCTTTTAGGCAAGGTGAGATCCTTCGGTGCTAGCCATGGACACATGGAAACTCTCCATGGGATTGTGGATGATGTGACCACTAGGAGTAAGCCATGAGCGCATTCTCTAGCTCTCTACGTTGTGAGTGACTGGTCAGCGTGATTGCTAGGCTGAGTTCCTCTCTTGTGTGAGGTTATGGACTCTAGTGTGTGAGCCTTAGCCTCCATGGCTAAGTGATGTGGCTTGTGAGAGGCCTGACTTGTCCAAGCACTAGCTCTATATGTACTCCATAATTTATGTGATCTAACAAGCATTCTTCAGCACAACTAATACCCATTCCGTCCCACGTGCTTGCTGCTCCAAAGATCCCTCTCTCCTCCAAATCCAATATTTGGTATCAGAGCTAAGTTTTACCACTCTCAGCCAGCAAAGGCCGTCACTTTGAAGGTGTCTGGTTAGGGTCATTCTTGACCAAATTTGACGAAAAACCTCAAGATAGTTCATTTTGTACCACAAGCATTTCAACGAGCGCAAGATCGCGAAGATCCGACAGTCGGATTGAGAGTTTTGCTCAATACGAGGTCGGCTAAGGGTACACTTTTGTCTATGAGTACGACCGTCCCCTTGTGATGACCATAACACTCTCGTTTCTTTGTCAAATGTAGAGAGTGGCACATACGAATTGTATTATTTTTCATAAGCTTTCCATTCGTTTGCTGTTTACAAGCTGGCTGGGCTTGTTGGAGTAGGAACAGAAGCATACCATGTTTTCAAGACGGCATATCTTTCAAAATCCCATGTTGATGACCCTGTTTTATGGGTCTATCCAAAAGGTTTTGAGCTACATTTTCCACTAGTGGGCTTCGTTTTTCCAAATTCCTAGACTGCTGGCATCTGCACTCCATTTTTTATCAGAACAACTTTAGGCAGAAGTAGCAGCACATGCAGGAATGACGCCGCCACCCAAGGGCAGCGCTGAGCATTTTCAAAGCTCAAAATGGCAGCAACATGCGTTGCAACAACAGCCCAACATTTGGAGAGGCTGGAGGGATGCGCCACCTTCACGTTTTGGAAGATTCTTACCCGCCTCCTTTCCATGTTGACTTCGACTTGGCAACTTTGGGCTTAAAGTCAAAGTCGCAAAGTTGTCCACGTCGGCTTGGAGTCTGAAACGAGTTTTTAAGTGGAAAACTTAGGGTTCTAAGGTGGAAGAGATGGGGTCAATAAACGATGTTTTTTGAAATGAAAAAAACACCCCACCAGTCTCGCTCCACACAGGGCCAAGAATGGGCTCCACGTTGTGCTGGCAGGCAGATTTCTGACATTTTCACAGATTCTATCCAGGGCAGCATCCATGCTGGCACCAGGCATGGATGAGGACCACTTTATGCTTGGCCTCAGGCTGCTATCGTACAGCACACCAAGGATCAACCAATGAAAGCTCTTTGTTGACTTGAACAAGGTTTATCCACTAATGAGGGCCAGTGAAACACCTCATACATGCGACACGCTTTGAGGTGTGAGAAATATCCACTACGGTCTGTCCAGGCTCTCCCCCTTGACCCCTCCTCCCTCTTTGTGGCTCAGGCTAATGTAGGATTGGCCTTCCCAACCCACTTCACTCTCACTTTGGTTCATCCTGAGGCTCCTTGGAGGAGCGTCAACTAGCCACAATGCCGCGTGAGGCGAGAGCCTACGCCATTGCTCCAATCATGTCGCATTCCTCTCAGGATCCATCAGCTCCAAGACCACTGTAAGGTGAACTGCTCGTGAAGGTGTTGTCCAAGAAATTGAAGCCATTCCCAACTGCTCGTGGCTACCATGCATTCCAATGTGCAGCCTATGGCACCTCCTACTCTAGAGGGAGTGACTACATGCCACTATGGAACTCCTATCGGCAACTTCATCAAGTGCAAGGTGGCACCGGCTGCTGCTCATGCCCTGATGGGCTTGTCGCCACTTCCCAATCCGCTTAAAGGGTTCGTTCCTGCTGACCCGGTATTCTACCGAGGTGAGGGACCGTCATGGGACACCAAAGAGAATCCTGTGAATGGGGCTGAGATGGTTGCTGCGCGTGAGAGGATGGAGGCTTGTGCTATGGCTGGACTGGTGGACAGTGGGGAAGGGGGAGGGGAGGCTATGAGAGGGGAGGCTGGGAAGGGATGATGCAGCTTCCGGAGTCGAACTTTTCCTTGCTCTTGCCCTTTTTTGAAGTGGTCAGTGGTTTTTGGAATTTCATTGATCTATGCACGCCAAACCAGCATGAAAGACCACCTTGACAACAAGGCCAATACAGATTACCAAAATGCTCTGGTGAAAGTGATAGCCAATGCAGTCCTCCCAATTTTAATCTGCCTTGAGAGGGTCCTTTTGGAACTCATTGAGAGTGAAATATGCACCAACACCATATTCAGGCTGCCATCCCGGGACACTGTGGTTGCAACCATTATGTCGGCCCTGGACAAGGAGCTCGGCGAGCTAGAGACACATTTACAAGCTGGTTGGGAGACTTATGGGATGGCTTTGGGCGTTCATGAATGGTCAGATATACAGATTCAGCTGATTTACTCAGCCATAGCCAGCACTAGTGGGGGAACCCGCCACCTTTCTCTCGTGATGCCACAGGTCTTGTCCGTGATGCTAATCACGTTGTATCTATGATTGACCAGGCTATTCAAGCTGTCGGCACAGCAAATGTGGTGATGGTGATCACGGACAATGCATCGACAAAGAAGAAAGCATGCAAGGCCCTTCATGATAAGTATGTATCCATCTTTTTCTAGAGCTGTGACACACAACATTGACCTGATCATGAAGAATATTAGAAAGACTAAGTGGGGGATATTCTTGTTGGGAAGGTGGAGAATATTATTTCATTTATCCAAAACACAGACATTCTGAGGTCTTGGATGAAGAAGGTGAGTCGGGGAAAAATCGTATTGCCATATAGTACTACTCACTTTGCCTCCATGGATCATATGTTGCATTGCTTGTTGGAGATAAGGGAGACGTTGGAGAAGATTGTGGACTCAAAGACATGGAAGGAGGTTGGCGGAGCAAGGGATGCAGGTTTTGTCAGAATAATGTAGATGCGGGAACAGCAGCAGCAGAAGCATGCAGAAGCACTAGGACATGAAAGAGTACGTCACTAGAGTGACGTAGGCAAGAGCGGTTCGAGGAGTTAGTCGCGGGAGCTGATAGAGGCCGAGACGCGAGGTAGTCAAGGTGGGCAAGTTGATGTGAGAGAGAGCTGGCGAGATGGTAGACGGTTGGCGGAGTAAAAGAGCTGAGCGAAGGAGCAAGAGTGACGGAGCGAAGGGATGTGAGGGGCTGGCGAAGACGGGAAATGCGAGGATGAAGCAGAGCAAAGACACGGCAGCGAAGCCGCGTAACCAAAAGGGAACAGGATGAGTATAACTGTTCTGGTTAACTCGAGGGAATGAACATCCTTGGTGTAAAAGAGACAGAACAGAGCAGGGAACAAAGCAACGGCTTCTTTGCGCTAGCCGGACGCGAGTGACAGGTGTCACTTTATTAGGGGATAACTTGACAATGGGGTCCAAACGGTTAGGCGACCAGAGACCCGTTGGTCAAGGTGGTTCGATGATAGGACCTGAACCTTTATTGAGAACTCAGTTTATCCGAGGGAGAATGTCAGTGTTGACTTCAATATTCCGACAGCCCCCTTTGGAACCGCTCACCTTGCCTTGCACGCTAGGTACCGGGAGATGCTTTGACGATGACCCGTCCGAGTCCCTCTCCTTGCCCAGAAGTCAAGGAGAAGTTCATCCTGGTCAAGGAGAGTCCTCCGGTTGCTTCCTTTATGGCTCTGATACATTTGGGGGTCGCTCGAGTTGAATTCGGATCACAGGTGGTAGATTATCCCGCCACCCAGGGCAGGTACCAGATTCCACCCGCCCAGCACCCGGTTTTTGAATACTCACTAAAAAATCAAAAGAATCTAAATCTAGAGTCTGATCAGGTGTTCAACCCCTCCCCAGCGGTCGGACCAGGGAACACAATCAACGGCAATCATCGCAAGGGATTCACCATGTCAACAATCTCCCCCTTGTACCGCAGCCTTGAGGCCTTGTCAGTGGAACCTGGATCATTTCAAACCTCACAGTGCAGACCAGGATCCATGCAGATCATGTCGTGCCTGTCGTTGGACTAGGCCTTGGTCATGGCGTTGGCAAGCATGGACTTGGTGCCACACTGCACAATAGCCACATCTCCCTTGCCCACCAAGTCTCGCACGTAGTGATGCCGGATCTCGATGTGCTTGGTCCTCCTGTGCGACACTGGGTTCTGGATGAGGCTGATGGCACTCATGTTGTCCACATTGAGTACCGTTGGCTTCCTTTGCAGTATCCCAATCTCTTTTATCAGCCGCCACAGCCACACTGCCTCCTTTGTGACTTCCGCGAGTGCAATGTCATCCACTTCAGTGCTGGACAGTGCCACACAGTCCTACTTCCTACTTGCCCATGAAACTACTACACCACCAAGCACAAACACGTACCTTGAGGTTGATTTTCATTCATCCACATCACCAGCCCAGTCGGCATTGGATTAGCCGACCAAATCAAGGGAGAAATCACGCGCTCTCCCTCCAAACACAAGCCACGACTGTTTTGTCGCTTTGAGATAGCGGAGGATCCACTTCACCGCTTGCCAATGCAGCGGCCCTGGGTCAGCAACATAGCGGCTCACTTGGCCCTCTGTGAAGGCCAGGTCGGGTCGCGTCCCCACCATTGCGTACATGATGCCTCCCACTGCGGACTGGTACAAAATACGTGCCATCTCCTGCTCCTCCTCATCCGGCCCCATGCTCAAGCGCAGCTCACATCAGGAGGTCATGGGCGTGACGATGGGGTTGCACTCCTCCATGCTGTAGTGGCAGAGCACCTCTTGCACATATTTTACTTGCCCCATCTCAACCGTGCGTGCCTTGCCATCCATCTCGATGGCAACGCTGAGGTAGTACTCAAGCTTGCCAATTTAAGTCATTTTGAACCGACCGCCCAGCTACCGCTTTAGGCTCATCAACTCCTCCATGTCTCATGACAAAAGGATGAGGTCATCCACATAAAGAAGAATGATCTGGTGTAACCCCGGCTGCTTCTGCACGTACACACTGTGATCTGCCTCAGATCACTTGAAGCCAAGCTCAGCCATGAAGCCCTCCATTTTCAGGTACCACAAGTGGCGCTTGCTTCAGCCCGTAGAGTGTCTTGCAAAGCCAGCACACCATCCCGGAAGGGGCGTCCACCTCCTTCGGCACCTCCATGACGACCTCCTTGTCTTGGTCGCCATTGAGGAATGCGGTTTTCACATCCATTTGGTGGACTTTGTAGTCGCACACCACCGCCACTGAGAGGATGGAGTGGATGCAGGCACACTTTCCCACCGGTGCAAATGTTTCATTGTAGTGTTCACCCTTTCGCTGGACGTACCCCTTCGCCACCAATCGCGCCTTGTACCACTCAACCTCCACTTCCTTGGTGATATTCTTCTTGAAGATCCACTTGAAGCCAATGATTGTCTAGCCCTTCGCCTTGTTGATCAGCTCCGAAGTCGCATTCTCCTCTTGCGAGGTGAGCTCGGATTTTATAGCTCCCTCCCACTGAGCCCCATCCTTCTGCTACAACGCCTCCTTCACGATCTCGGGCTCCTCTTTAGCAAAGAATGCTCAAGCAAGCCTGGTCCAGATTCCCTTTGCGGCTTTGTACCTCTTTTTCATACTCCTTGCGCATCAGCCT
Organism: Penium margaritaceum; assembly: GCA_023375785.1. Taxonomy (NCBI): domain Eukaryota; kingdom Viridiplantae; phylum Streptophyta; class Zygnematophyceae; order Desmidiales; family Peniaceae; genus Penium; species Penium margaritaceum. The sequence goes on from SZWC01000428.1 coordinate 319,018, forward strand.
CTCCAGGGCTGTTTCTGTTGAGGCTGCTGCTATTACTGCGCTACTGCTGCTGCTGCTGCCACTGCTACTACTGCTGCTGCCCCCTCGCGGTGCCACTTGCACCGCTGGCCTGCTCCCCCTCTCTCGGGGACCATGGAGATGCGAGCTCACTTCTCGCCTCATCGTTCAGCTCCACTCTGTCGGCGCTTCAGACACATTATCCAACTCAGCTGAATGCAAATCAGCTGCTCTCCCACCCCTCGAATGGTTCCCGCCAGTCAGAGCCGATCGGACGTCACCCTCTTTTGCGTCATCCGGCGTCTCCCCCTCAAAGAGTGCCGGCCACTCACCCCGCTTGGAGAGGTTCACGTCCTTTTATGTCCAACGGCTGTCCTGGTCAAACGTGATATTGTGACTCTTCACAATCTGCTATCTTTGTGGGTCAAAGAGCTGATGCGCCTTGCTCCCGCTCTCCTACCGGATGAAGATGCACCTTCGAGTTTGCGGATCAAGGTTGCCCCGCACCTCCCGTGCCTGCACAACAGTATGTGCAATGCAACGAAACGTGCAGAGGTGAGCCACAGTTGGCTGCCTCCCGCTCTACACTTCTTGTGGCGTCTTCCACACCTTGGACTCTGCATCTTTGAGCAGCTAAGTCGGTGTCAGGTTCAGGATGTACGACGCTGTCCACGCCGCCTCGCCCTAGTACTGCAGCGCGAGGCCGGCATCACTCAACATGGACCGCATCATGTTGAGGATGGTGAGGTTCACCCTCTCAAAGATGCCATTCTCCTGCGGGGAATGTGGCGTGGTTTTCTGCCACGCAGTCCTCTTGCTCTTCATCCATGCCGGACAACCCTCGTACTCGCCGCCGTTGTCGCTCTGGAACGCCTTCACCTTGAACTCCGTTTGCCGCTCCACTGCTCCCACAAACTCCTTTATGCATGAAAGCACATCACTATTCTTCTTGACGTTGTAGAGGTACAGTTTGCGGCTGTGGTCGTCGATGAAGGTGACAAAGTAGCGTGCCCCACCAATGGAGGGCTCGAAAGGACCACATACATCTGAGTGTACCACCTCCAAGTTTGCTGATGCACGCGTCCCCTTTCTTGCAAAAGGCTGCCGTATCATCTTGCCCATGACGCAGGGCTCACACACGGCTCTCTTGGCTGCTTTGATACCTTTGAAATCGAGGTCCCGCACCACCTCTAGCCTAGCCATCTCCTTCATTATTGCAGGTGCAATGTAGCAAAGCGTCAGTGCCATAGGTCCTGGTTTCCATCATCCTTCGTCATGAGGTGGACGGTGTCCATCCCCACCGCATCGGCAGAACCTTTGTACGAAGAAGGCACAGGTACCGACAGATATACATATCACTGCTCATAAGACACATGACAAAAACATGGAACCGGGTTCATGATTCAATTACCCATTCACCGAGTTCTTCTCCAACCCACCATGGGAGATAATAAAATTGGTTTCAAGGACCATCTTAATTCGTCGATCGAGCGATGGCAACCGTCTACGTGGGAAAGTCAAGTCAACGGTCATCAAACGATACCAGTGACCAGATCCCGCCACGTGCTGGTTGGACTACTTCGTCCCAGAGAACGGACAGCAGGCGAGTGGCATGAAAGCCACAATACGACAACACGACCAATAACGAAAGACGCCAAACCACCATAGCCTCAGGAAAGCTACCACAATATCATGCGGAGCCACTGCGCAGCTCTGCCTACAGTAGAAGAAACAGCAACCGCAAGATGCTTGTGGCAGCACATCTCTTATCGTCCCCCTTAACGGGCAGACCTAAAACTAGGTTAGATAGTAGGATCTCATAAGTATGTCTACATGTGCCTGTGTCGTTCTGCTGCTATTCATGCTCTATTAACTATCATTCAGCAGTATGACTCTCAGCCCGCATTCTAGGCTGTGGCGTCTCCCTCAAACTCTCATTGCCTTTGCCCGCCTCTCCTTGGCTCCGGATACTCTCTCTTTGTTCCTTGCATGGGCGCCCGTGCATTGTCCCGCTGCGCCCAACTTCCAGTTCACTCTTCTGCTTTGCATCAGCCCACACGTCAATGTTGCGGTCACATAGCCTGTGCCTCTGTCGTATGGAACCTGCTTTCTCCTAGGCGCCCGTGTAGTTTTGCACTGCGTCCAAGTCTTGGTATTTCCATCTTCAGCACTAAGCCTGATTGTACTTCAGCCTCGGTACCTTAGTGTTGCGGCTCATTGCCCGTGCCTTGGTTAGTGTGGCTTCCTCCCTATTTGCGCCCACACTCCTAGTGCCGCGTCCACGCTAAAGCTCTTTGCTTTTATCCTTCATCACTCCCTTTAAATCTTCTGTCTCTTTGTATTGCTCAACGATTGGTGCTACAGCATTGCTACAAGTGTAGCCCGCACTTCAATGCCACGGCTTGCTCTATTGGCTTGCCCGCACCATGAAGACGCACCACAAGCTCATCATCATGCTGAGAAGAGCAGTCATTCTCTCAGTCAATAATCTGACATGGTATCTGAGCAGGCGTTCCATTTGACATGTCCTCCTTGTCAACTCATACTGATTAATGCACCTATTATCTTTACTGAATCATTGGACCAGGAGCACGCCGCAGTAGATCCACAATTTGCAAATGCTTGTCTGTTCTCCTGCTCTTTCATCACTTTCATCACCATCAGCACCATCTCCTAATGCCACAAGTGTTGGAATTTCCTCAAGAAACTGACTCCATACACATCTGCGGCTGGAGAATTCCTTTCTCAATTATTGTTCAGGTCTTGTCACCAAACCACCTTGATTAACAGTTCTCTGATCACTCGACCGTTTGGAACTCCTACTCAAGTTATCCCCTACTAAAAGTGATACCTGTCACTCGCGTCCGGTTATCAAAACGAAGCTCATGTACCGTATCCTTGTCATGTTCTGCCCTTTTATACCAAGGATGTTCATTTCCTTGAGTTAACCAGAACAGTTCTTCGCATCCTGTTCCCTTCAGTTCCGCGGCATCGCCGCTGTGTTCTCGCTCTACTTGCCTCTCACTCTTACTGCCTTTGCCAACCACTCCCAGCTCACTACTCCTCGCTTTGTTACTCTTTGCTCATCACTCGTCATCCATCACCTGCCTAGCACTCATGATCTCTCTCAAGTTCCTGTCTACCTTCCAGCTCTCATGTCTCGGCTCCGTTCACACTCTCCGACTAACTTCTCGAATCTGCTCGCGCCTTCCTGCTCCCGTCACTCAACTAACATACCTGCACATTCCGTTGCTTCTACATAATTCTGCTCTTTCCATCTTGGCTCATCCCATTCTTCTGACATGGTATCAGAGCCACAGGCAACATCACCTGGTGTCCCGTGACCCTGTCATCTTTCAGCCGCCGTCATCGCCTCACCTCTCTAACCTGCATTCCTCAGCCGCCTCTACTGTCACTTCGTGCCCCTCTGGTCAACTAGTAGCTCACATCAGTAGTACCGCCTAAAGTGCTCTTTGCGCTGAAGAAACGTCTTGTCACCCTGAGAAAGCCCTGCGCTCATCTTGCACCCGTGGCCAACAATCGGCGACTCAACGTCAACGACAGTCGTAAGCAACTCTCGGACCGCCATCTGTCGTCATCTTCCTGGAAGCTTCTTTCCGCCCGCCGCCTACTGCCTCTTATCACCTCAGCCCTCGCAAGTGTCCCCTCCTCCCTCATCTCCTTCTTTTGGCATCATCCTCTCCATTCGCATCATCTGCCTCAGTTCCCTCGTGTCCATCGTCTCGAGCCGCTCTCTCTCACGCCGCCTCTACTCGTCGTCAGGAACAGCGAAGTGCCTTCCGCCACAAGGATATCGGACACTACCAGTCTTACTGCCCGTCGGTCTCGGGCCAACAGGGTAACAAGCCGTCACTCTCCTGATCCACATACCGGCATCACCGCCTACCTCACAACTTCTCCCACTGCAGTCATCTCTCCTCAAGCTGTCAAGATATCGGACACTACCAGTCTTCTTGCCCGTCGGTCTCGGGCCAACAGGGGAACAAGCCGTCACTCTCCTGACAACTAAGGAACTGGTTGCCTTGCCCTGTGTCCGCTATCACCTCCACCACTCTGCCATCCACCCTCCACTACAACACCTCTCATTGCATCATCTCGATTCTCATCATTGCCTCCTCAACCTCCTCTCGTGCCATTTTCCCCTCAGCTTCCTCTGTTTGCACCGCATTGTCTCGCCCCAGTCTCCGACTTCTTCCCTTGCTACACCATCAACATCATCATCCCTCTTTCCTTTAGCATATACAAGTTGCTTTCATCCGCCATCTTCTCCAGCCTATCTTCGCATTCACTTCCTCTCAGCCTCATCCTCGAGCTACATTTGCATCAACATAATCCACATCATTCGTAACGCACGTGGTTTTGCCTTCTGTGCACACTCAGCCATTAGCCACCTCCACCCTCATCTGTTTCCTCTCTTCCGCATCGTTTCAAGCTCAGCACAAGGATCTGTCCGGTCGCATTGCCTGTTGCGCGACGACCTGCACCCACGCCAAAACTGGTGCAATGCACGCATCTCGCCCCTGTGCCCACTCCGTCATCACCAGCTTCCGCCTCCTCATCATCAACATCTGTTTCCAGTACAAGGATCTGCACGAGCTGGCTGCCCACTTCGTAGCAGTCTGCACCCACGCTAGCAATAGATTCTCGCGGCGCGTTGGCACCTTCCTTCCCCTTGCCGCATCATATCCCTCTATTTCAGCAGTGCACGTGGTTTTGCCCCTGCGCCCACTACATCACTCATCATTCCTCCATCATCATCCACCTTTATCACCTACTTGGCACAAAGATCGGCCCAATCACATCGCCTATACTACGACGACCTGCACCCACGCTGAAACTTTCTGTAGCGAACGCGGCTCGCCCTTGCGCCCACGCCACCGTTCAACATTCCTCCGTCATTATCCGCTTTCATCACTTGCTCAACACACAGACCCACCCAGTCGCATTACCCATTGCTTAACAACCTACGCCCATGCCATCAATCATCTAGTCACCATCATTCACCTTCCTCGTGTACCCAACACAAGCAGCCACTTGGTCGTATCGACTATTGTGCGGCGTACCCACACTTAAAATCTCCACAACTATACCTGGCTCCATCCCGGTGCCCATCTAGCCGCAGCAATCTTCACTCCTCCTCGCTGGGAACTGCATCTGCCAAACGTCTGACCTCCCCCTGTGACCAGCTTTCCAGGAACCTTCACATATGTCACTCAGCGGGGGTTCAGCCACTCAGCGTCGACGTCACCACTGGTGGAGACATGGCAAACCAATCAAGCAAGGAGTTGTCAAACCGGCTCACAGAATCCTGATTCTCCACTTCAACGATGGGGGAAAATTCAACTATGATGAATGGCTTGCTACAATGGAACTACATGTAGACGTGAGCTTTGACGACCTTGAACTCTGGGACATCTTCAGCAAAGACAGAGGCTATTTCCACGTCGACCTCCCCACTCTCAACATTCGTCAGTACTAGAACGACTACTTCCTTGCCAAATATCAAGCTCAGGTCATCCTATACCTCACCAACAATCGTCCATTGCACTCTATTCTTCGGTCCTATGATCCCTGCTCAGACGACATATTTGGTCCTATGGGCGACATACGCCAAGAATGCAAACGACGCAAAGGACACCGGTGGAGAACAAATCAACCAGAAAGGATCACCGTGGAAGACCTCCCTGAGATCCCAGACATCCCTCCTCTTCACCTTCTGCCCAGATCACCAGCTCCACCCACATCCTCACATCACTGATACAGTAAATGTGAATGTCATACTAGAGTAGATCTTAGACACCACAAAAATGTACTGCGTCAATTTAAAGGGGGTGTTGGAATTTCCTCACGAACCTGACTCCGTGCACATCTGCGGCTGGAGGATTCCCTTCTCAATAACGGTTAAGGTCTTGTCATCGAACCACCTTGACTAACAGTTCTCTGGTTGCTGGAGCGTTCGCAACTCACTGTCAAGTTATCCCCTAATAAAGTGACACCTGTCACTCGCATCCGGCTAGGATAAAGAAGCTTATGTACCATATCCTTGTCCTGTTCTGCCCTTTTGTACCAAGGATGTTCATTCCCTCGAGTTAACCAGAACAGTTATTCGCATCCTTTTCCCTTCAGTTCCGCGGCATCACCGTCGTGTTCTCGCTCTCCTTGCCTCTCGCTCTTACTGCCTTCGCCAACCACTCCCAGCTCACTACTTCTAACTTTGTTACTCTTCGCTCATCACTCGTCATCAATCACCTGCCTCGCACTCGTGATCTCTCTCAAGTTCCTGTCTACCTTCCAGCTTTGATATCTCGGCTCCGTTCACACTCTGCGGCTAACTTCTCATATCTCCTCGCGACTTCCTGCTCTCGTCACTCAACCAACATACCTACACGTTCCGTTGCTTCTACCTGCTTCTTCTCTTTCCATCTTGGCTCATCCCATTCTTCTGAAAACAAGTTATCTTCCCCAGCAGTAAAATATCTTCCATGACATGACTTCTTTCACCACACTCCCTCTGGAAACAGCTCTCCTCACAGCGCTCCTCCTCCCCATGCAGCACCTACTATATACATCTCCTAACTGCCATGGCTTTATCACCATCTACCAACAACAGTGGCCCATCGGCAATGGACTGTCCATGCTCACACTTTACCTTTGCCCTTTCTTGCTCTCTCGCCTCTTGCCTGCAGCACATCCATATTTCAATCATCATGATCATTGTCCACAGTCTTCCTCTCCTCTGCAATGGACTTGAACTTCTTATCTATTTCACTCTCCTCCTCCTCGAGCTCCGGGAAGTAGTGTTATCCCTCTTCATCGCTACAATCCTACAACTAAGCTGGTTTGCTGCCAACATCACTCACCTAGCAAATGGAATGGGCCAAGCCTGCCTCCGGCACACCTTTAACTCTTGACCACTACGCAAGACTACAAACTGTGTCCCCCCTCTCACTCTAACACTGCAACAGCCCCAAAGTACTCATCACCGACAACTACAGTCTCCCTACGCGAGAAGAATACCAACCTCCCTCAAGCTTGCCCCTTCCATCACCTGCTAACCATTTAGCCTTCTACACCAACAATGTCTCACATCTCATTTACAGAAGACAACTAGACCAACGATGCCTCATCCACGACTGAGCAACTGCCCTTAAAAGTGTCATCACCTTCACAATCCGCTACCTCACCAACACAAGCTGAATCCATCTACATCTCACCTCATCGTCGACAGTCATGCAACTGCTCTACTGTTTCATGCCAAACTCTCTTGATCGCCACAAGTACCAGCTCTACTCCTCCACACCAACAGCAAATTCTGACCTCTTTCCCTATAACACAGGTCTCACCATGGCAACCAAAGCGACACAAACCCTGATATCTCGGATAGCGACATCTAGATCCAAAAAACCTCCACCTTGCCATCAGAACTGTCAGAAAAATAACTCCGACAAGGTCCTCTCCATAGCCCCTTGGAGAATTCGAGCTGTTAATGCAAGTTCAGATCTCCACCGGACCTCCTCGGCAACGGATGGTCGGTCAAGACAGTTCCACTGGAGTTGAGTCGCTCCTAATGAAGCAATCATGTCGCTACGCGTACGGCTAGCGGAAAGAAGCCGCTGAGGATGTTTGTTCCCTCCATCAATTAACCCAAAAGAGTTCTCTTCATCCTATTCGCCTTTGAACCTGTGGCTTTGTCGTTGTGTATTCACTCTACTCGCTCTTTGCTTCGTCGTCCTTCGCCATCCACTCTCAACTATCGACTTTGCATCGCCTCACTCCATCTCTCTCAATCACTCGCTCAGCTCCCCTCAGCACATCACTTGGGCCTTCATCCCACCACGCCTCACTCCAAGCATTCTCTTGCTATCTTCTTGTCTATCCTTACCGCTCTACCTTATCACTTTCACTATGGAGACTCCTCTCCATGCCTTCTGTGTCTTACTCTCTGTACCACTCATCGCTGGTGTCATCATGTTCATGACCGGAGCATTGCTCTGCTTCCTCCAAATTCTGCCGTCACTTCTGCCAGTCGCTCCATTATTCTGACATGGTATCAGAGCCTCAGGTAACACTACCTGGTTCAACCTGATCACATCCTAACTTCCTCGCTCTCCACAATGCTGCTTCCCTCAACTTCACCAGTAGCTCATGTCTGTAGTGACACCTCAATTGTGTCTCAAGCTTTAGTGATCATGTGATCATCGTGACCAAGCCCTTCGTCGAATTCTATGCTTGTAGCATAGTCCAATGCCCTCCTCACTGCAAACACCTCCCAAGAGCTCTCCAGTCGCCTTTGTGTCGCCAACTTCCCCAAAGCTTCCTGCTACCAGCAACCATTGCTTCCTGTCGCATCTTCTCCAACATGCCCTCTTCCAACTACCACCTCCGGCGTGGCTCTCTGCATTAACTTCTCCCGTTACTTCCTCATTTGCTTGACATCAGCTTCTCAAGCCACCCTATCGCATCGCTTTTCCTTGCTCCTCGCAGAAGCTGTTAAACCCTTTTTTGCCATTGGCCGAAGCCGGGTCTGACAGTATGTGAGGACTCGCTCTCCACCGCGGTTCGCATTGTGCTATCCCCGCGGGTCTATTCTGTGTTTTCCATTAATCTTTTGCAGCTACGCTCTTGATCGCCTTGCCTCACTACTTCCGTTTAATCAATGACCGCTATTATTCACCAAATCCCTCTGCCTATTTCATTCCTTCCCCCCTCCTCTTGTGGATGATCGAGCGAATAAGCACGAGAGCATAAATCAGGTACGTCCCTCCACCTCGCACAGCACAATCTTATCGCAATTTGTGATACAACACCAGATTGCTGAATGTAGTTCCTCTAGTGAATATGCTCATTCAAGTATATCCATACGGCTAATCATTCACCAGAGGTGACGCAAATGCCTCCAAGGCTAAGTGTGCTTGCATGAATAGTTGGACTGAATGAACAATTATACTATGTTTCAGTCCATGTAAACAAGCAAAATATTTCTAACCACACCACTGATTCCTCTAAGCGTCACGCAGCAAGATACACAAACCATAAACTTCTTCCGTCGACGGATGATCCGCTTGAGCTTGCCTCAGCACAACCACAATGCGACTGGCGAGGAGCTGGCCAGTTTCCCTTGAGATGGTGCGAATAAGTGCGAGTGGACCACCCGCACGATGACGCCCATGAGAGTTGGCGCGTGCCAGGGCCTCCTCCTGCGAGCGATGGAGCTCCTCCCGGTACCGTTGATAAGCCCGATATGCGTTGGCCCGCTCTTCAAAGGCTTCTACGGCCTCGCATCCGACGTCGCGTGCAACCTCATGCCAGCTCTCCACCGGTTGGAGCTCGTCGTCACGGGAAACCATCTGTAGCCACGGCTGCCATAATTGCTCCACAACTCCGCCGACATGGTGATGCAATCATTGCATCATGCCTGGGACCATACGCACCCCCAGCTGGTGGGGAACATTGCAACACCTACAGATGGCATAGAAGGAAAATGGTGATTCCCGCACGACCCTCCTTGAGTGAGGCGCCTCATGCTCCATCGGGAATTCAGGACCTGGCCATGATACCTCCGTGAGGTGCTCCTCTGGAAGCGGGTTTCCCATTCAGGGTTTGCCTCCCACACACACACACACACACACACACACACATAATCTCTCTCTATCTCTATCTCTCTCTCTCTCAAATACACACTCATACTCACACTCACACTCCTGACTAACGTTCTGACTCTAACTTGTCGTGAGACGGGACACGGGTCCCGCTCGGCGGTCTGGATCGACTGAGGGGCAGCAATTTCTCAGTCTGGCTGACGACTACTGGGCCCGCGGCAGTTGGTGAGTTCGTTGGTAGACGAAGGTAATGGGAGCTTCGTTCGTCTTTGCAATCAGAACTCAGCAGTCTGTTCATTGATGGTTCATTCATCAATGTCTTTCCCGTTAGCAGCGTCTTTCTCCCAGTCTTCTCCTCCTAACGTCATCCCCGCATCACTCCCATGCCTCTTTCCAGTTGGTATGCCCCAACGCGGCTTGCACATCAAACGCCCCATAGAGACAGCGCGTCTCCGCCTCCGCTCCTTTCCCTGAGGTCCGGCGTGGCTCCGTTGCTATGACACAAGCCTTGGTCCCATTTTCCTCTCCTCTCCCGTTGGTCCGATTAGGCAACAATGTCCATTCGGACCCCTTTATCGGCGCTTGGCCGCTTCCCGTATTTGAGCTGGACCTTCCCGGATTTCTCTTTTACCTCGGTCGGCTGCCGGTGGATTACTCGTACACTCTCCTCCCGCAATTCTGACCCCGGGCCTTCTCTTCCACCCTCCTCCGGTGGATGGACAAAACGTCGTTAACACTGTTATACCCTACTCTGGGAAAACAAGCTAGACGTCCCCGTCCATCCATCCTGTCAGAAATCATCGACTCCAACAAGAGTTATTCCCACTTTCTCAAGAACGGTTCAGGTCCAAGACCAAACCACCTTGACCTAAAGGCCCTCCGTCAGACTGACCGCTGAGCCCAACATGTCAAGTTATCCCCTAATAACGTGACATCTGTCACCCACGTCCGGCTAGCGGAAAGAAGCTGTTGCTCTGTTCATTTGTCTTGTTCTATCCTTTTGTACCGAGGATCTTCATTCCCTCGAGTTAACCAGAACAGTTTTGCTCATCCTGTTTGCCCTTGGTTCCGTGGCTTCGCCGCCGTGTCTTTGCTCTGCTCGCTCCTCGCATTTGCTGTCTTCGCCATCCCCTCTCAACTCTTCGCTCCGTCACTCTTGCTCCTTCACTCAGCTCTCTTACTCCGCCAACCATCACTCATCTTGCCAGTACTCTCTCTCACATCAACTTGTCTACCTCGACTACCTCGCGTCTCAGCCTCTATCAGCTTCCGTGACTAACTCCTCGGACCGCTCTCGCCTACGTCACTCCGCTGACGTACACTTGCATGTCCTGACGCTTCTGCCCGCTTCTGCTGCTGCTGTTCTTGTGTCTACGTTCTTCTGACATGGTATCAGAGCTTCAGGCAACATCACCTGGAGACCCGTGACCACGTCATCGCTCTGCCGTCATCCTCCCTTCATCGCTTCCACTCGCGCTCTCATGCCGCCGTTACCGTCGCCCCGCGCCTCGCCGCTTCGCCAAGAGCTGACATCAAGAGCTCTGCCTGATGAGTTCTCCGTGCTGAAGTAACACCTCGTCATCCTAAGAAAGCCTTGCACCCATTTCCGCGCCCGTGGCCAACAATCGGTGACTTGTCGCCCACATCAGCCGAAAACAACTCCCGAGCCACCACCTGCTGTCAACTACCAAGAACCTTCCTGTTGTCTGCCATCCATTGCCCCTCATTGCCTCCGCCTTCACAAGCATCTCCTCCTCTTGCACATTGCCTCAACAGCCTCATCTGCTACTTCCTCGACATCCTCAGTCCGCTTGCATCCATCATCCCGAGTTGCCTTCTCGCATCGCCTTCTCGCCTTGTTACCAGTTGTAGCCAAAACCGCCGCCGTCAGGATATCGGACACCACCAGTCTTCCTGCTCCCATTTCCAAGCCAACTGGGGAAAAAGCCGTCACTCACCTGATATCAGCGGTCTAGTGCCTCTCCCCGCTGGCTGACTCCCTCTGCCGCAACCAACCTCTTCCAGCTGAGAGGATATCGGACACCACCAGTCTTCCTGCTCCCATTTCCGAGCCAACTGGGGAACAAGCCGTCACTCTCCTGAATGCAGAAGAAGTGGTTGTGTCGCTCTACCTCCCTGCCATGTCCCCTCTCATCTTGCCTCCCTCCACTCGCACCGCCTTCCGCTGGCATCGCTCCCTACCTCTCTTCTCCATCATCATCAGCCTTCAAGTCTTCGCTTCTTGCATCATCCTCATCTGCTTTCATCAGTCTCCCTAGCAATCCTCACTCCAACTCCATCAGCCGCTTCTTCCTACCTTACCTCCGTCTCTCTGTCATCAGCATCCTCCGCGCCGCCTTTACATCCATCATCTCCATCAGCATCATTCTTTAGCGTACGTGGTTTCGCCCCTGCACCCACTCATTCATCAATCGTTTCCTCCGCTTCTGCATCACTTTCAGCTCGGCACAAGGATCCGCCCAGTCGCATCGCCTTTTCTGCGACGACCCGCGCCCACGCCGAAACTTCCTTCAGCCCACGCGGTTCGCCCCTGCGCCCACTCATTCATCACTATCAGCTTCCGCTTCAGCAATCATCAACAGCATCTGTAGCCAGCACAAGGATCTGCATGAGCTAGCTGCCCGCTTCGCAGCAGCCTGCACCAACGCCGACAGCAGATTTCTCGTGGCGCATTGGCATCTGCCGTCCCCTTGCCGCATCTTACTCCCCTAATTCATCAGCACACATGGTTTTGCCCTTGCGCCCACTCTGTCATCGATCGTTCTCCGCCATCAGCATCGTCCTCTACTCGACACAAGGATCCGCCCAGTTGCATCGCCCATTCCGCGACGACCTACGCCCACGCCGAAAACATCCAAAGTGCACGTGGTTTCGCCCCTGCGTCCACTCCATCATCAATCGCTCCTCCGCAGTTTGTATTATCCTCTGCCCGGCACATGGATCCGTCCGGTCGCATCGCTCGAGTCGCGACTACCTGCACGAACGCCAAAACTTCGCACCGCGCGTGGTTCCATCCCTGCGCTCATTCAACCATTTCTCATTCCACTGCTGATTCCTCTCGCCAAAACCTTCCTCAGCACATGGAGACTCACTCTAGTGTTCAATTGATCATCATTCACTCTTCAAATTCTTCATCATCAGTCAGTTCCAGTCTACTGCTCCAACTGTCCCTGTCCCCTCTACCTCATCCAGCATGGCCAATCCTTGGCGCGGCTGCCCCACTCTTGATTGGATGGAAGCAACATCTACAGTTGGTCACACAATGTGCTGACTGTGACCAGCACCATCTTCATCAATGAGTACCGTGTCTCCGATTTTCTTCTCGGCGCCTACGAGCATCAACGCACGGCCCAGCATCCTCCACATCTCTATCATGCAACCTTCCTTCAGATATGGGGACATCTTTTCAACCTTGTGGATATGTCCTTCCATCCTCTACGCATCAATGCACACAGTGGACCAGAACTCTGGTTCAGCCTACAACAAGAAGCATGGAAACGGCGGTGGATCACTCTCTCCTGCCGAGACAATCCTGTTGCTCCACCTCTACCCAAAGACCTCACTTCCAGACCCTACCTCAAAATTGACCTGGCAGCACGAGAGGAAGAGGAAGAGGTAGAGGAACCAGTGGAAGAAGGGTCTCCAGTACCTGCCCCTATTCCTGCTCCAGTGGGACAAGGACAAGCTGCCGAAATCATCTACAAAGAAGAAAGCAATATCCAGGAGTGGCAAACACAAATATACAATCTTCTCTACTCAGAGGTCATTGGTGGATTTGCAGCTACAAATGCCCTCCTTGGACGACCCAAGTATCTCGGCAAGCGCTGTTCCCCAGCTGAGATGACCAGAAAACAAGACAGCCTTGACTACGGTCTCTGTGCCTGGCTGCGACGCTTCATGACCAGAGATCTACACTACCTTGTGGCAGCTCATCCGAATGATCTGCATGCCATGTGGAAGGGTCTTCTTGAACGCTGCAATGGTCAACTCCCAGGAGATTGGGAAAGGTACTGTCACTAACTCTTGTCGGATTCAGGGGGTCTGTCAGAAATCATCGACTCCGACAAGAGTTATTCCCACTTTCTCAATAACGGTTCAGGTCCGAGACCGAACCACCTTGACCTAACGGTCCTCGGTCAGACTGACCGTTGAGCCCAACATGTCAAGTTATCCCCTAATAACGTAACATCTGTCACCTGCATCCGGCTAGCGGAAAGAAGCCGTTGCTCTGTTCATTTGTCTTGTTCTGTCCTTTTATACCAATGATGTTCATTCTCTCAAGTTTATCAGAACAGTTCTGCTCATCCTGTTCCCCCTTGGTTCCGCAGCTTCGCCGCCATGTCTTTGCTCTGCTGGCTCCTTGCATTTCTTGTCTTTGGCAGCCCCTCTCAACTGTTCGCTCCGTCACTCTTGCTCCTTCGCTCAGCTCTCTTACTCCGCCAACCATCACTCTTCTTGTCAGTACTCTCTCTCTCTCACATCTACTTGTCTACCTCGACTACCTCGCGTCTCAGCCTCTATCAGCTTCCGTGACTAGCTCCTCGGACCGCTCTCGCCTACGTCACTCCAGTGACGTACACTTGCATGTCCTAATGCTTCTGCCTGCTTTTGCTACTGCTGTTCTCGTGTCTACATTCTTCTTACACATCCCCCTTCTCACTTTTGTCCATCCTGCAACTACACCTCCGGTGGATCATCCTTCCTCGTCCTCAACGCTCACTTTATTCTCCCTGTGCGGGTCCCTCCTTCCCCTTGGCGATCCTCTCTTTGAGCAATGGGTACTCCTCCTCCACGCATCTGGTTCTGTTCAGGCTATCCAAATCCTGGTCGACCCCCTCCTGCCATATGCCCTCATTTCACGTTTTCGGGCTCCGATGCGGCGTCGCTCTTCGTCCCTCTTCCGCCATCTCCCTCCCTGCCTGCTCCCGCATCCGCCTCGCCACCTCCCTTGGATCTGTTTGTACCCTCATTCTGACTTTGTCACTCTACTCGCAAAGAAGACAGAGTGGGCCCCGCAGACCTGTCTTGGGAGTGTGGTACCGACATGTGCACCGCAGATGCACCTCCTTGCGACAGCTGATGCAGAACCATTTTTCAACACAAATAGGATATCTGCAGGTGGCACATTCTTGAAGGGGCACCTTACACAGAGGAGGCACTGGTAGAGGTTGATCCACCCACCATGTTGTAGCCTTCTCTCCCCCATCTTCTTCACGCACTTACTGTACGCAACGTTTCTTCATTTTTCACACCATGGGGTCACTCCCTCAAGGGGTTCCCAATAGCTAGAACATTCTACTCGTGCCGTTCCGGTGCATGTGCGTATCCAACAGCTGGTGCACTTGTCCTGCCCTTCTTTGTTTGTTTTGATACATGCACCGTGCCCTGTCCGCTTGCACATCCACACTTCCCCGTTGGACCCTCCAACTTCTTCCGGCAACCACAGCATACGATACCAGCCGGGGGGTTACGCTCATGTCCGAGCATCATCCCCATTTTTGAGGGGATGTCCTATTTCTACTTCAGGCAGGGGATAAAGATCCATCCTGCCTCGCTATCCATCACCCCGCACTCATGATGCATGTGTCGCTTGTAGCGGTTGCATTATCGGGCGGGTAAAGAGATTCTCCTCTCACACCATGGGCAGCTAACGGCACGCGGTGCCTCATCCTTGTCCCATTCTCCTCTCCCTTCCATTCTTCCTGCGCCTTCTCTCCGTACTGCTACATTTCCCATCCAGCTGCTTCCTCTATCTCTTACTCCAGTTGCAGCACCTCCCATCTTCCTACTTTCTCTAGCTCTTGCTGGAGTCTTTGATGCTACTTTTCTCCTTGCTAGCAACAGCTGATGTCTCCCCTTTGCTCGTACCTACATCCTTGGTCGTCCCTTAGGGGTCATCCTTTGATCCCACCAATGGGCCGGTGTATCATCAACCGGAGCAGTGGATCGTTGTGGCCTTTGCGCACTCCTGGATGGTCCCATCTGCTGCCTTTTTTCTAGCCTTTGCTTCAGCCGCATTCGACCTAGAGCACTTGGTATGCTGCGACGCCGCGGAGGTTGACTATTGACCGGAGGTAGCGGGGGGTGGGGCCGCATTTCAGCCCCTTAAGGAGGTGGTCTTGAGGCCGCTAGTGGCCGTTCGTCCCTCAGCAGGCACCACTGGGCTGTCACATGCAATGCCCGATTCACGATCGCCATAGCTTTCCTTCTGACGTCGGGCTCATCCTTGAAACCTAGCACCTTCATGGCCAGCACTGCATCTCGAGCCGCCACACCTTCTGACCTTGGCAATGCCACGGCATTACGGTTGAGCTGCTCCACTCGATGAGTATTCGCATTTGTACGCGGCAGCGCCAGCTCTTCTACCACCTGCCTGTCCATCATCTCTTGTTGCCTTCTCCGCCACGCGTGGGTCTCAATCAGGAAGATTTTCCCCACACATGTGTCAATGAGCCCGATAGCAACGGTCTAGAGAACGGGTCCCGACATGGGAGGCCGCCAACCGCTCTTGGTATTGCAACCAAGATAATATATCACCCTCGAATGAGGACTCCACACTTTAGGTTCATTTGGTTTGCAACCTTACGTATTCTGTATGTTGGTCTTTAGAGTCTACCTTTGGTTGGACACTCTATGAGGAGTCTCAAAGGCAAGAATTGTAAATGGATGCATGCAAGGTACAAGCTTTTATACTTGCAGAGCTTTGCTAAAGCTTTTGCTTGTAGTGGCTCCACTGGAGCCAGCCTCAATTGACAGTCCTACTTGGCGCGTCCTTTGACAGCCAAGTGTCATCCTCAAGCCAGGCTCTTATAAGCTTCCTAGAAGCTTCCTGTCCTAGTTTGCGCCACTAAGAACATTGCGGCCATCGCAGGGTTTGAGCGAGTGACCTCTCTTTTGAGACTCCGGTGCCTATTCAACCATGCCAAAAAGGTGTGGTTCCTATGATGAGCCAGAGGGGACATACCCATGATGGACAGTGCATTCCTGGCCCATCTTAGAATAAACAAAGGGGACGTACTGCATACAGTAGTGCATGCCTTGTCTGTATGTGTAGCTAGCCAGCTAGGTAGTCGACAAGGTGCATACTATTTCAACAAATCTCTCCCTTGCACCTCTGTCCATCTGGTGCTTACTAGGCTCCATCAATGCCTTGGAGCTTGCCCTTCCTCTGCCGCAATCCTCATGCCGAATCCACGAATACCTGCATAGTGCAAGTCGCTCTCCAACGACTTGGTCATGCAGTCAGTAAGCATGCTCTTTTTTCCGTTGTGCTACAAGTCCACCACGTTCTTCATGACCAGGTCACGTGAGTAGTAGTCACATGTGTCGATGTGCTTCATTCGCCGGGAGATGATATCATCTTCAGCCATCAAGATGGCGCTTATGTTGTCCACATGTACAACCGTGGTGTCCTTCTCTGGCATTGTCACTTCACCAAGCAGGTTATGCAACCACTGAGTCTCCAAGCACAACTCAGACAGAGCAACGTACTCTACCTCAGCCATGGACACGAAAACACAATCTTGCTTCCTACTAGCCGATGAGATGGTAGTGCCATTCAAGATGCACACGTATCAAGAGGTGGATTTCTTGTCATCGAGATTTCCTCCTAAGTCAGCATCGGTGTAACAATTCAGGCAAAGGGGGTCCGTTCCTTCTTGGCCTCCAAGGACGAGGTCCATGTGACGTGTCTTCTGTAGGTAGTGCAAGATGCGCTTGACTACCTGTCAATGTTGTGGGCGAGGATTGGCCACAAATCTCCTCACTTGTCCCACAGCATAGCAGATGCTGGGACGAGTTCCTACCATGGTGTACATGATGCTACCCACGGCAGGCTGGTAGGGGATGTATTGCATCTCCCTTTGTTCCGGTTCGCTAGTTGGCGACATGGAGGCCTTCAGCTTCATATCGGTCGTCATTGGGGTACTAACAAGTTTGCAGTCTTCCATGTGGTAGCGCTTCAGTATCTCACCGATGTATTTGGTTTGGTTGAGTTCCATGGTGCATGCTACTCGGTTGTAGTGGATGGCGATCCCGAGGTAGTACTTGAGAGGACCCATGTCCTTCATCTTGAACCTTTTGCTGAGGTCAGACTTTAGCTCATCTAGCACTTTGAATGAAGACGATCAGATGATAAGATCATCCACGTACAGTGCAACCAGCATTAGCCCTCTCCCATAATCACGCACGTACATGCTCGGGTCATTCTGTCAATGCGAAAAGGAGAGACCGGTCATGAAACCATCCATCTCTTTGTACCACATCCTTGGGGCTTGTTTCACCCTGTAGAGCACATTCAGCAACTTGCACATCTTGCCCTTGGGAGCTTTGACTCCTTCGGGCACCTCCATCAGCACTTCCTTGTCAAGCTTCCCATAAAGAAAAAGTTTTCTTGACGTCCAACTGGTGTATCTCTAGGTTCTTTTTGCCTGCAATGCCAAGGAGAGAACGGATGGAGGAAATGGTCATGACGGGTACAATCGTCTCATCGTACTCGGAGCCTGGGCGTTGAGAGAACCCTTTAGCCACTACCCTTGCCTTTAACTTGTCGATGCTACCGTCTTGTTTCTTCTTCACTCGGAGGACCCACTTGGATCCCACCAGGTGGGCCTTGTCGGGTCTATCCACCAGCACTCGTGTGCCATTTTCGGCAATGGACACGAGCTCATTGTCCACTGCCTTCCTCCACTTGGCCGCATCTGGGCCGTTTATCGCCTCCGCCACCGTGGATGGCTCTCCCTGAGCCATGCACGACCAGCTAAGGCTGGTCCAATCATCCTCATACTGCAAAGGTGCTGTCTTTGGTCGCAAACTGCGTCACGGTGCTGGTGCGGCTTCTTGCTTCGGTGTTGTTGCTTCCACAGGTGGTGGCTTGTTGTCGTTGTCGTCGTCAAAAGAGTCGTCAGACTCCAAGTAAGACTCCAAAGCTCCGGACGCCTCCCTATTCGCGTCCATGTCAGATGTTGTGTCATCATGCGCAACTACTCTCTCATTCACACCACCTGCTGGAAAAGCGAGCCAGTTTTTGGGTGCTTGGTCTCCAGACTCAAACAACACTATCCACTCTGCCGCTTTGGGAGCGGGGATCAGGTCCAGCAGCTCTCCCTTTCCAAGGGTGCGTTCGTCGAACACGACGTCCCAGCTCCTCACGAGCTTGCCTGCTGCCTTGTCCTAAAGCCGATAGGCTTTGTGTGACCTGTCGTACCTAACCATGACGCACTTCTTGGAACGTGCGTCGAGCTTGCCTCCACCTTCTCCTGACTGGATCTTCAATTGCATGCAATTGACCCGAACACCTTCAGATGAGATGCATTAGGTTTCTTTCCGGACCATGCTTCTTGTTGGGTCTTCAGTTGCTTGTCCTGCTCCTTTCCACGCTTCATCAAGGTGGTTACTGGCATGAGGTTTAAGAGGTAGTAAGCCATTGTTGCTGCTTCAGCCCAAAAGCGAGGTGGGAGCTTGGCGTCGAAGAGCATGCTTCGCACCATGCCGAGTAGGGTCTGGTTCATCCTCTCCGCAACGCCATGCCTTCGGGGGTTGTAAGGGGTGGTTTGCTCGTGGCGGATGCCATGATGCTTGAGCTAATGTTTGCATGCCTCGTACTCACCTCCGTTGTCACTTCAGAGTGTCTTCACTTTCTTGGACGTTTGTCGCTCCACCATGGCAACGAACTCGAGGAGCTTCTCATTGACCTCTCCCTTTGTTTTGAGGAAGTAGATCCAGAACTTGCGGCTGTGTTCATCAATGAAGGTCAAGAAATACTTGCTTCCTCCGTTAGACTGTGTACGGAAGGGTCTCCACACATCACTGTGTAACAGTTCCAAGACATGCTCTCCTCATTGACCTCCTCTCCCAAACGGCTTCTTCTTTGCCTTCGCTTGGAGGTATGGTTCACACAATGTACACCCTTTGCCATGCTTCATGGTGCACCCTTCCATTCCGTGGACTACCTCTTGCTCCTGCATCTTCTGTAGCGTGCTCTTGGCCACGTGGCCAAATTGCCAGTACCATAGCTCAGCATCAGTGTCCTTGGTTGATGTGGCAACCACAACGGTCGCCAGTGGTGCATCCTTTGGCTCCGGTGCCACTATCTTGGTGGCACATGCGAGTCCCTCATCCGACGCCTTGGTGACTTTGGTTTGAAGCACGTAGAGACCATCGACTCTTGGAACTTGAAGCATGAGGTCCTCTTTGGTGTACAAAATCTGGATGTCCTCGGTTTTTAGGGCCACCGCTTCCTTGTTGGTGAACACCACTGTCATGTTGTTGTCGGTGATTTGTGAGACGACCAGCAAGTTGGCTGCACATGAGGGCATGTACACCACCTTTTGAAGGTTGACCGCCTTCTTTGCCACCATTCGCATTGATCACCTTTTCTACTTCGCCCATGGCTTGGATGATGCCACCGTTTGCACACTTGATGCGCATGACAGATTTGGCCATGGAGAAAAATCCACCCTTCTCCTTTGATGAGTGGTGGTTGGTGCCCGAGTCAAGCGTGAATGTCCCGGGCCTAAGGATCACTGCCCCCTTCATGGCCAGGCCCCTAGCCATCATGTTGGTGAGCTCCTTCTTCTCCTTCCCACCTTTGTTCCCGCCTTCTTTCTTGGGACTACGGCAGTCCCTAGCCCAGTGTCCAGCCTTGCCATAGTTCTGACAGTTGTCGGGCTTCTTGGAACTCTTCCCGCCACCGTTGCCTTTCCCTCCACTGCCGCCGGTTCCACTGTTGCGTTGACTGGAGCGAGAGCTTGCACCTTGTCCACTGAAGCGAGAGGCATAGGCTAAGGTGTTCGCCTAACTGCCACTGTGTCGCATGGACTCGTTGCGGACGTGTTCGGTGACAGCCTCATACGTCAGATCTACCTCCTTCCAACCGCCAAGTACTGTGATCAAGGAACCTCAACTTTCCGGCAGCGCCATTAGAAGGATCATGGCACGTATGTTAGAGTCGAGATTCCATTCCATTCGCTAGATCTCGTGCATCACGTTGTCAAATGACTACAAAAATGCGGGTATCGATTCCCCTTTGCCCACCCTCATTGAAATCAACCTTTGGAAGATGAAGAGTCGGTTTGCTATGGTGTTCCATTGATGCACACATGGGAACTTTGCGTAGGCCTCAGCAACCAACGTACATCCTGTGATGTGGGAGTGTTGAGTCTCGTTGATGGACGTCACAAGAATGGCAAGAGCCATGTTTCTCTTCATCGTCCATGTTGCAAGGTCAGCCACATGCGTCGTCACCGTCGCATCGGCGGGTACTGTCTCGATCCCTTTTAGGATGTCAAGGTTGCCACGCATGTTCATCACAATCTCAAACTGCTATTTTCACAAGGGAAAACATGTCCTCATGAATTTGGACATATCCGCCTCAAGGCGGGCTAGAGTCCATTTTGTGCGGTTGCTCATCTTCTCTGATTCACTACTACTCTACTTTGTTGAGGCCGATGAGGCTGATGAGGCTGCTAATTGTGATCGTTTTCAAAGGTGTACTTGTTTTCGTCGCATACCCCTCCCGCTGATGATCGCCTAAGTTGATGGTGCTGTCGTGAGATAACGGACTAGAGGTCGTACCGCCTTCTAAATGTTGAATATTTTTGCCCCTAGTTCAAGGCTTGTACGACGGATCAGGAATGCTCTGCCCCTTGTGGAGGTATGACCCCTGGATTTGTTGTAGGGTGACTCAACTATGCTCTGTCTTCTGTGAGATATGACCTATGAGTACACCATGTAGGTGAGTGGTTAACTTGGCCATTTTGTTGATTTGGCCAAGTGAGAGGTCATGAGTTCGATCCTGGCTCCATGCACATCTTGGTTATTTTGGAAGCTTCCAAGAAAGAAAGTCCGTTGCTTCTGGGAAGCAACACGGCTGATCAGTCACCTTGGCATAAGGATGCTTATGTTTCAAGCCCACAGCGCAAGTCTCTTGGTGATGTGGCAAGGTCAAGCCAGGTCTCAGGAATGTGCTTTTGAGTTCTAGGACTGGACAGCCAGCTATAAAAGGACTTGTTTTGCATTTTGATAAAATATCCCTTGCTCGATGCTCTCTTGCGTATTGACAACTTGAGCTCTTCTTGAGATGTAATGCTAAGGCGTTAGTACTCTTGAAGGTGAAGTGTATGCCTGATTAAGTTTGGGGTGCATGACACATGTCAACAAAGGAAGAAGGCCTAAAAACCTTTGTGAGCTTTTTCGGTTTCGCGGCTTCTCTGCTAGAGGTGGTTAGCTCAGTAGCTAACAAAGGGTTATGGGCCCACGCCTCTGGTTAGGGAAGTTTCACGCACGCATCCGTTAAGGTCACAAGCAGTGAGAGCGCCTTTGCTCTCACCCAACTTCTCTGTTTACAGGACAACATCAGCAGGAGGGGAATGCAACACATCTGCACCTTTCTACCTTGGGAGCTGACATCAGCCTACATCAGCCTACATCAGCCTACATCTGCTTGCAACGGCCAATGTGAACAGGGGAAGCAGTTTCCTCTTCTCACCAACATCCTACAGCGGCCTCAAACACAGGTTCATCGGCATCAACAATAGGTGCAGCAGCTGAAGCAGTTGTAGTTGTGGGGATGGCAGGGACAAGGGAACCAGGTAATCATTCGCCCATCCTCAAGTTTGATGGAGAGGGGTTTGCACTCTGGAAGTGGCAGTTTGAGATCATCATGGATGACAGAGATCTGCTAGGATATTTTCACGGAAGTATCCCAGCACCAAAGGAGGAGGGTGCTGACCTTGTGGCATGGGTCAAGCTCAACAAGAAGGCTCTTGCCATTCTTGTGTCCTCTATACAACCCTCANTGTGGGGATGGCAGGGACAGGGGAACCAGGGAATCATTCGCCCATCCTCAAGTTTGATGGAGAGGGGTTTGCACTCTGGAAGTGGCAGTTTGAGATCATCATGGATGACAGAGATCTGCTAGGATATTTTCACGGAAGTATCCCAGCACCAAAGGAGGAGGGTGCTGACCTTGTGGCATGGGTCAAGCTCAACAAGAAGGCTCTCGCCATTCTTGTGTCCTCCGTACAACCCTCAGTCCTTTCACACATCACCGGTTGTACAGTGGCAGCCGCAGCATACGCCAAACTCGGCAAGGTGTTTCAGTCCTCCTCACTTGCCAACCGTCTCTTCATTCTACAAAACCTCATCAGCATGATGCTTGGTGAAGGGGAGGATGTCTCCGCCTTTATGCAGAAGTTTTGAGACGCTCTTGCAACAAGCAACCGGCATGGGGTGGGACCTGAAATCTGACATGCAGGCCATGATTTTTCTGCTGACGCTGCCGGAAAGTTGGGGCCCCATGATAACAGTGATTGGAGGGTGGACTGAAGATCTAGTTTCCTACACCACCGTCTCTGAGTATGTGCAGAATGAAGCCATGCGTCGTAACATTAGTGAAGCCAACATGGATGCCTTCGCCTCACGGAGCAGCGGCACCTTCCGCAATACCTCATCCTCTGGGTACAAGGGAAACAATAGCACTAGTAACAGTGGAAGGGGTACAAAGCGCCAAGGAAACTGCCACAACTGTGGCAAGGCTGGACACTGGGCTCGAGGTTGCCGTGCATCCAAGAGAGAGGGAGGAGACGGGGATGAATGGCGAGGGGGAAATGGTGGGAAGGATCCCACAAGCTTGATGGCTGAGTGTGCCTCCAACAAAGGGATGGCGATACTCAGGCCAGGAGCATATGGCCTTGACTCGGGCACAAACGAGCACACCACTTACGAGAAGAGAGACTTCATCTCTCTTGCTCCGTGTAACAAGAACTTCAGAGTCGCCAACGGCAAGGTTGAGGCAGCTGAGGGGATTGATGACAAGCTGGTCACAGTGGGTGTCAACGGTGGAGTTTCCAACCTCAAGCTAGAGGGGGTGGTCTACTTGCCCTCCTTCACAGCCAACCTGCTCTCCATCTCTAAGATAACTGACCATGGCATGACAGTGGTCTTTACAGAGAAGGAAGCGGTGATAGTTCCCACCACACACATCTACATCTCCTACTCTGCCAAGAAGGTTGTCGCACACGTTCCTCGCGTTGATGGACTCTATGTCTTGTAGACCAAAACGACAACTTCAACGGCTGAATCTTTGGTCGAGAGTGATGATGAGGAGAGTAGCGATGCAGACTCAGATGAGGAAGGACATGTTGGAGCAGCGGAAGCAGTGGCAGCAGATGATTCGGCAACAAAACCGCAAGCAAATGCAGCCACCGGGGCTGTTCATTCTAGCCTGTGCACATCCTCCAAGAACTTTTGGCACAGGCGCTTTGGGCACGTGGCTCATCGCACATTGGAGCTAATGGGAAAGCAGGAGATAGTGCATGGGATGGAGCTAGGTGATGAGGTGGAGGGAGCGAAGATCATGTGTGAGCCATGCCGTCAAGGCAAGGCGAAAAGGAAACCCTTCAAGCGCAATGGAACGCGTGCTCTTGCACCTCTTGATCTTGTCCACTCTGACGTATGTGGTCCCTTTCGCATACCGTCAAATGGAAGCAGCAGATATTTCCTCACATGCATCGACGACAATAGCCCCAAAGTCTGGATATACTTTCTCAAAAAGAAAAGTGAGGTGAGGGAGAATCTACAGGCCTTTGTCGCTATGGTTGAGCGACAGAGTGGAAAGAAGGTGAAGGCATTCAGGATGGACAACGGGGGAGAGTACGAAGCTTGCAGGGAGTGGCTCAAGACAGAGGGCATTGAACACCAGAAAACTACACCCTACTCACCTCAAAGCAACGGCGTAGCAGAGAGGATGAACCAGACGCTCCTAGGCATGACAAGGTGCATGCTCTTTGACGCCAAGCTTCCTCCTAGGTTCTGGGCTGAAGCAGCACGTATGGCTACCTACCTTGTGAACCTCATACCTGCAGCAGCTCTGCGAAGGAGAGGCAAGAAGAAGCAGACACAGTAGTTGAAGACGCCTCAAGAAGCATTGTCATGCAAGAAGCCGGACGCCTCCCATCTCATGGTGTTCGGTTGCACCGGGTTTGCCAAGGTTCAGGCCGGTGAGGGCACTGGAAAGCTTGATGCAAGAGCACAAAAGTGTATTCTCATCGGTTATGACACCGCCCACAAAGCCTATCGACTGTGGGACCAAGGAGCCAAGAAGGTCATCCGCAGCAAAGACGT
>SZWC01000428.1:347063-367106 GCA_023375785.1 Penium margaritaceum
TGAGGTGTGTAAAGAGATGCAGTGGCTACGAAGCTTGCTATCCGAGATGAAGGCACCACAGGCAACGGCGACGGTCATCAAGATTGACAACATGAGCGCCATTGACATGTCAAAGAACCCCGTCCTGTCCAGGCGCACAAAGCACATCGAGATCCGCTACCACTACGCTCGAGACTTGGTCTACAAGCAGACAGTGGAGCTCGAGTATGTCGGCACCAAGCTAAACCGGGCTGACATGCTTACAAAGCCATTTGACAAGGATCTCCACCAGGCGGGCAGGCAAGGTATCGGCATGGTCAACGCAAGTGATGAAGAATGATGATGGAAACGGACGCAAGGTGCAAGGGAGAGATTTGTTGAATATTTTTGCCCCTTGTTCAAGTCTTGTACGACAGATCAGGGTTGCTCTGCCCCTTGTGGAGGTATGACCCCTGGATTTGTTGCAGGGTGACTCAACTATGCTCTGTCTCGTGTGAGATATGACCTGTGAGTACACCATGTAGGTGAGTGGTTAACTTGGCCATTTTGTTGATTTGGCCAAGTGAGAGGTCATGAGATCAATCCTGGCTCCATGCACATCTTGGTTGTTTTGGAAGCTTCCAAGAAAGAATGTCCGTTGCTTATGGGAAGCAACACGGCTGATCAGTCACCTTGGCACAAGGATGCTTATGTGTCAAGCCCACAGCGCAAGTCTCTTGGTGATGTGGTAGGGTCAAGGCAGTTCTCAGGAATGTGCTTTTGAGTTCTTGGACTGGACAGCCAGCTATAAAAAGACTTGTCTTGCATGCTGATAAACTAACCCTTGCTTGATGCTCTCTTGCGTATTGACGTCTTGAGCTCTTCTTGAGATGTAATGCTAAGGCGTTAGTACTCTTGAAGGTGAAGTGTATGTCTGATTAAGTTTGGGGTGCATGACACATGTCAACAAAGGAAGAAGGCCTAAAAACCTTTGTGAGCTTTTCCGGTTTCGTGGCTTCTCTGCCAGAGGTGGTTAGCGCAGCAGCTAACACTAAAAAGGAGTAAAGCTTAATCCCATTGGGGCTCAAGGGTCTTGTCCAACATGGACAGAGCTGTTCCTCGTCTCCTAGTCCGCCACATGCACGCACCCTACTCGAAGAAGCCGATGGAGCCGTTGGAGCAGATGGAGCCGTCTGATGTTCGTGTCCTTGTTGTACCTTTGCGCCCTGCAAGACCACGCGCTAGTCGGTCTTGGAAGCGTACCTTAGAACCACAAGTGTGGACCCATAACCCTTTGTCATCGGATAGCAACGGTCTAGAAAACGGGTGCCGACATCGGAGGCCGCCAACTGCCCTTGGTATTGCAACCAAGATGACATATCACCCTCGAACGAGGGATCCACACTTCAGTTTCGTTTGGTTTGCAACCTCACAAAGTCTGCATATTGGTCTTTAGTGTCTACCTTTGGTTGGACACTCTGTGAGGAGTCCTAAAAGCAATAACTATAAATGGATGCATGTAAGGTACAAGCTTTTATACTTGTAGAGCATTGCTAAAGCTTCTCCTTATAGTGGCTCCACTGGAGCCAACCTCAACCTACAGTCGTACTTGGCGCGTCCTTAGACCGCCAAGTGTCATCCTCAAGCCTGGCTCTAGTAAGCTTCCTAGAAGCTTCCTGTCCCACTTTTGGCCACAAAGAAAATTGCGACTATCGCGTGGTTTGAGCCCGTGACCTCTCGTTTGAGACTCCGGTGCCTATTCAACCATGCCAGAAAGGTATGGTTCCTATGATGAGCCAAATGAGAGATACCCATTATGGGAAGTGCATTCCTAGCTCATCTCATAACAGACCAAGGGGACGTACTCCATAGAGCAATGCATGCCTTTTCTGTATGTGTAGCTAGCCAACTAGGTAGTGGACAAGGTGCATACTATTTCAACAACATGGCCCACAATGGTGTCCGGCTCCCGACAACATTTTCCCACATTGCCGATGGAGTGGCTGGTGGTAGCCTTTGCACCATTTGCCAGCCCCGTGGATGCTATAATCGGTGTAGTGCAACTTCCAGTCTATTCTCGAAGTCTTATGGCTTCATCGTTCTTGCTTCCTCTTCTCCTTTTGCAGCCTTTTCCTCAAGTCCGGTGTGCAGGCCGGGCAAGCGTACACCACCCTCTGCTTCAGTAGCTCCTCATCTCCACAGATGTGGTAGAGAGCCACTTGGCATTTGAAGCAGCGTTTCTTCTTAGTTCTGACCGGCCGGGTGCACTACCCACAGGCCTCCACCTCCTCCCCGCAAGAGACCTGAAGCAAAGGCCTTTGCTGCTCGCTCTGGTTGCCCATGTCCTATTCCTCTTCTGCCAAGTCTTGGAGGCAACGCTTGCAGTGTGACCCTATCCCCGGGATGTTGGTTTGGCATTTGCAGTGAAGGGGCTCCTTGCACTTGTAGCACCACACGGCTTCCAAAGGGTCAAGTGGTCGGCAACATGTCTCATACCTCGCGGTCCATTGCTTGGGTGCAGGCCTCTTCTTGCTCTTGTCCTCCTTGTCAGCCTGAGCCAACATGGCCGGCACTCACTTTTTACAGCTTATCACTTTTCACCGCGCTCGTACCTTTGGCTCCTAGCAGGCATGGTGCGCTGGGTGTCTGCACTTGAAGCAACGAATTAGGGTGGTAGCGTCCATCGGTACCTCATAGTTGCCAAAAGGCTCTTGATCATCCTGTGGCACACTAGATCTCCACTTCACGATGTTTTCCCCCAAGCAGAGTCTCTCCGCCTCCTCCCTTTGCATTTCTTCTTCACTTTCCTCTTTTGTGTCCTCTCGGACTCCTGCACAGATTCCGCACATCCTAAAGTCATGCATGATCTCTAGGTTGGTATCGCAGCACTCAGGGTGCATTCCTGTCCCACAACCTTCACATCGCACCTCTTCCCCTTTTCTAACTGCCACCATGTAAATCAAACATGATCCCAGGATGTCCTCCTCTTCCCTCTCCTCCTCATCTTGCCTCCGTTTCCATACTTAGCTCGGGTTCCTCATCCTGCTGATCGTCCTCTTCATGCTCATTGTCCCTCTGTATCGCCTCCTGCCGTACTCGCTTCTACTGCCTCTCTTGGCATGAGCTGGCTGGCCAGAGGGATCTGTCATCAGGACGGAGTAGTTCCTGCCTTGGGTAGGGGGAATTTAGCAGGCTAAGGTTGTCCTGCTGCATTGGTGGGAGCTCCTTTACCCATGAACCCGTCGCCACTTGTTCCCTTTGCTCTCCACCCTCAAGAGTGGGACCCTGTGACACCTTCTTTCTCTTTCGCCATGATTGAGTCGCCGCTGAGTGCCAAGGGATCTGTTCTGTATGGCTATGTGAACATTTTGTAACAAGAGCTGTTGTTGCTTCCATGGGCAGTTCCTCCTGTTCCCACTGCTTTGCTGCCATGCTGGTGGTGCTGGCAACTCAGGCGCCGCATTGAGTGCAATTGCTGCAATGGGCAATACCTCCTCTTCCTGCTACTTTGCTACTACTAATGGTAGTGTTGGCACGTTCAGCGCCGTACTGGGTGCAGCTACTGTAATGGGAAGCACCTCCTGTTCCTGCTACTCTGTTGCTGCTACTGCAGGTGCTAACGACTCAGGCGCCGCACCGGGTGAAGCTATTGCAATGGACAGCACCTCCTTTTCCCTCCGCTCTCCTACTACTATTGGTAGTACTGGCGTCTCGGGCACCGCACCCGGTGCAACTGCTGCAATGGACAGCACCTCTTGTTCCCGCTGCTTTGCTGCTAATGCTGGTAGTGCTGGCACCTCAGGCGTTGCATGGAGTGTAGTTACTGTGATAGGTAGCACCTCCCGTTCTTGCTACTCTTCTGGTGCTGTTGGTAGTGCTGTCACCTCAGGCACTGTACAGGGTGCATCTGCTAGAATGGACAGCACCTCCTGTTTCTGCTACTCTGTTGTTGCTACTGGTAGTACTAGTCCCTCAGGCGCCACACCGGGTGTAGCTGCTACAATGGATAGTACCTTCTGTTCCCGGTGCTCTGTTATTGTTGCTGGTACTGCTGGCGCGTCAAGCACCATGCTGGATGTAGCTGCTGCAATGAGTAGCACCTTGTGTTCCCGCTGTTTTGCTGCTACTACTCGTAGTGCTGGCGCCTTGGACACCACACTGGGTGCAGCTGCTGCAATGGGAAGAACCTCCAAATCCCGCTGCTCTGCTGCTGCTGCTAGTAGTGCTGACGCCTCGGGCGTCGCACCGGGTGCAGCTGCTACAATGGGTAGCACCTCCAGTTCTCGTTATTCTTTCATTCGAGATCTCACTCTTGGTGATTCTACAACCAACAATGCCCAATGCCTATTTCGCATTTACTACTGGTGGTGCGGGTAGGCCATTCACCGTACTTGGTGCATCTGCTGTGTGGGGCAACTCCGTACGTTCTTGCTGTACCACTATTGCTGCTGGTGGTGCGTGCACCTCCTGCACCACACCTGTCACCGCACCCGCAAGAGGCAGCTCCCTCTGGTCCTCCTCCTTTGCTGATGCTTCTAATGGTCCTGGCGCCTCCTATACCACACATATTGCAACACCCATGGGAGACAGCTCCATTCTCTCCTGTGTCGCCATTTCTTACTTTGTTGTTCTAGCCAGGCGAGGTCGTCAGGCTGGGAGCTTGTCAATAACAGTTTGGCGGCACTTTGTAGTTATGGTTTCTGGTCCCGCTTTGGTACGTCCTACCAATTGTGTCGCTGCTTCTTCCTACTGCTGTGGTGCTATGGCTGCCCTTGTCTCCTGCTCCTGCCATCTTATCCCCTCCTGTGCTGGGGTAGCCACCCCAATACTCGTTGCTGCAAGCCCGGTCCCTCCGGCTAAAGACTCACGGGGGACAGCTGACGTTACCTCAGTGGTCACAGGTTGGGCGGACGTGGCCGCCGTTGCAAGGGAAGTGGTCAATAGTGGCAGAGCAGGGCGTTCGGAGCGGAGGGGAGAAGGTGGTCCATCAGATATATTGGTTGCGATCTCCTCGACGTCTTCATTGGTGATTCGGGGCAGGTGTTGCCTAGCCGCGATGGCCTGCCACCGGACCGGTAGCTTCTCCAGCCTTTTACGTCATACCATGATGTTGGAAGTGTGGCGACCTTCGAGCCACACATATACCCCATCCACTGCCCAGACCTGATAGCACTGGTCAAGCAACGTGGCTTCATTGGCAAGCTGCTTGCCGACCTCTTCCTTCTTGGGCCGCACACAATCACCAACATGGAAATCCTCAATCATAAGGCCAGCATTAGCTGGTCCATAACTCGCTGCGCCACGACTGACCCGCGTGTCCGAGCCTCCTGCAGGCATCGGCGGAGCCAGTCACCATGCTGCTTCATGAATTCAACTTCATTCGCCACTGTGGCGCCTTCCTCTCGTGGCGGTACCGGCGCGTCGGGCATGAGGGGTAGGGTGGCCATGGTCTAGTGCTACTGACCACAGTGTAGCATATAGGGTGAGAAATTGGTGGAGAAGTTTGGTGTGCTGTTGTACTCGTAGACAATGTCCTCGGCGATCATCCCAGGATGTGTTGTCTTCCGAGAGTTTCTGGATGGTCCGTGTGATGGCCCCATGCAAGCGTTCTACTTGGCCCTTCACCTATGGCTGGTAGGGCACTCCGTTGTCGATCTCCATGTTGAAGTAGGCCGTCACTTTAGCAAACGTGCCACTAAAGTTTGAACCATTGTCACATTGAACAACCTTGCAGCCACTCCCTCGATATATGACCTCCTTCTTGAGGAAGGCAGCAGCATGAGCTGCATCTGCCTTGGGGACCGCCCGGACCATGACCCATTTGGTCACGTGATCCAGCCCTTGTCCACCGGGAAGAAGTGCAAGTGGCGGCCTGTACCGTCGTACTTCTGGAAGCGTTCCTAGAGGAGCATCTGACATAGCCAGATGTGTGTCGCGTAGCAACGTGGGGAAGCTCCAGCATCTCATCGACGAGCGGCGAGTGATCCATTGTCCAAGCAAGGGCTCCGTGTATGTCTTGAGGGAAGGAAGGCCAAAGATGCGCCGGCGCAGCATGCTCCTATTGCACAGAATCGTTGGATGAGGGTCCCGGAGTCGTTGGTCATACAGCCATTACTCGTGTCGGTTTATCACAACATGGTTGATGACCCGCCGGCAGCAACCCTTCCGGTCGGGTAGCACACGGGGAAGGAGAAGGGGAGGGAGGTCAGGGAAGAGGAACAAAGACTGGGAATGTAACCAAATGCCTCACTCCACGTGGGAGGGGAAGAGATTAGAGGAAGGGAGAGGGAATCCGGCAGATGATCCGCCGGGGGCGAGGTGTTCAACAAAGGTGTTGACGTAACAGCCACGAGTGGGGTCGGTGGAGGAAGCATGTGATGGGTGGGATGAACATCCTGGTCAGCTGTAGAGGTAGGAAGAGCACGTGCAAGGGGCAAAACCGCATGGGACGACGATTGGCCGGCAGGGGACAGATTGTCGAGGATGCGGGATGAGATAACACCGCTAGATGCTGGTTGCGCTGGCAAAGAGGGTGATCCGACCATCCTGCGGTGGAGCCAACACATCAGCAATCGAAACGCCATGCCCTCTCATGGTTCAGTAGTACGTGCCGAGAAGATCACAGCCAGCCCTACATGATCTAGCCGGTCTGCTTCAACATGTTGATATGTTGCCCGCAACACGATCCTGCGTTGAGCAAAGAGATGTAAACTTTCCTTCAGGCGTCCCAACTTTCGATGTTGCACCGCCCACACAAGGAGGCACGGAAGGCCCGCACGTCGCGGTCACGGGAGAGATGTAGTGGATAGAGGAATCGGAGAAATTCCTCATACTACTGGTAGAAACGCCATGCCAAAAACGGGAGGAGATTTGGGCGAGTCTGCTCGGGATGGTCATTGACCACCATCTAGTGTACAAGGCAGCAGGACCAAGATCATTAGAGAAATCCAGTGGATACAGGTGCCGCAGGTCCTCGAGGTAATCCTCTCACTTTGCTTGTAGTGTTGCCAATGCGCGGGTGAGGAACTTCGTTGCCACATCATGTATGAGTTGTTGCATGTGTTGTTCACGCTCATCTATGAGTTGGTTTGTGCGGTCAACTAGGGCACAGAGGGCTTGATATTGCAGAGAGACCTGAGTATGGAGAGCCAGAATACTCTCCTTGTCTCGTGACATTGCCTGGAGCCAAGCACAGTAAGCAGCCCACTCTGCTTCACATTCATCTCACAGTTCGCGCAAGCCTGGTAGCTGGGTTTCAAGTTCTTGCAACCCCATAGAGAGTCGCACTCTCTCCGTTCGGGCTTCCCGCAGGTCCTTGCCCAACTCCACCCGTCAAACAATGAGATACTATCCTTCTGTTATGCATGGCTCATCCCCGCAGTCCGCAACCTTGTTTCATGCGTCTTGTACCCAACGCACGTCCTAGAGCCGCAGCTAAATAGCTTTTACGCGAGCCTCCTGCTCCTATACGCGCTACTAATGAGTTACGCGGTTGGACTCACACGCAGCGATAGCATTCCGTGTGTTGGTTAAGTTGTTGGCCGAACTACGCACACCTTCCTCATGCACAGCCACCCATGACCAATGCTATTCCCAGAGCCTTTCAACCCGTCCTACCCAGTTGCATTTTTTGTGGTGTAAAGCGCAAACGTCTTGTCATAATATTGTATGAAGACACTGATGTAACTACAGGTTGATAGACAGGTGCTGGAGCAAAGAATAGAAGCAGCGGCGGAGCTGGAGGATCTGAGTTGAGGACAGCGCATGAGCACAAACAGTACAGAATGGAGTAGGTGCAGCACCAACAGGATGCGGGCACGGATAGAGGGGATCTGAGACATAGTTGGAGCATCAAGTTGTAGGAGGCGATATCTGTAGTACCAAGGCACGTCAGCAGTGATGTCAGGACAATGAAGGTGTACGAGAACTGGGCGCAGTACCGAGGCGCGGACGCGAGGAGCGATAGCGACGAGCGAGGCCATCTTGACGCAGTGCCAAGATCTTGGCTAGTAGCCGCGAGATCATGAGCACGGGCGTTGCAAGAGGACTGCAAGTGTTCAAAGGTCTTTTACTTGAGGGTGGTTTGAGAGGACGAGCCGATGGTGTGATGGCCCACAGACACAAGTCACGGGGAAGAGATGTGCTTTGCTGATGGACGCGGTGCTTGTGTGGAGCACCGTCACAGAGCACGAGCGTTGCAGGAATATGAGAAGCGAAATTCTAGACCTAGAGGCATTAGGAGAAAGAGACTTGTGCCAGGGTACAACACGGGCCAAAGAAACACGATGAACCGATGGTATTGGTTTAAGAATAGGAATCCTAGTACATGGTGTATATAGTCGTAAGCAAGCAAGACTATCCTAGCGCCTAGTGTGTGCGCACTACGGTGGGCGATAGGTACGGTGACTCCGAAGCCGCTTTGTGCCTGCGGCTACTGCTGATGTCTCTTGAGGTCGATGGTGACTTGGTCGTTCGTGGCTGGTTTCACAGTCACTGGCACCACCTTGTGCGGCTGGTGGGTTTTCTTGTTGCGTTGTCATATCGTGGGTACCGGGGCGCGTTCTTGGTTGGTACTGGCTGTCGGACCTTCCCCCGGCCGTTGGGTGTGTGGGAGAGTTGTTGGTCTGTCGCCGGTGGGGAGTGCCGAGCCTTAGGCTCGGATCCAACGGTTGATTCTTCGTGCTTGTTCTGTTGGCTCCAGGTTTTTCGGCCGAGGTCCTGAACAGGATGGCTGGATGAATTTCCGATGAGGCCTTGGGTATGAGTAGTATGGGAAAGGGGTAATTCGTTGACATCTTGTGGGAAGTGGGAAAGTTTCTAGCACGTCTGCCACACTACTCCGTTACCGCGGGGGTCGGGCATGCTCGGTGAAGGTGGGGGCGCCGGGCATGGATCACCTGTCCACAAGGTCCGGAGGAGTTTTTCAACTTCTGCCATGGTAAAAAGTGTCGCCATGACGCGGGTCTTGACGGAGGTTACTGCAACAAGCTCTACGGTACACCTGGTAATGTTTTACTCGTATTGTGCCGAGTCTGCGAGGGTTGTTTGTAAGGGCACACCAGGTATTTTCTCCTGTCCTTCGTCTGACAGGGGCTCCGCCTCGGGCGTGTGATGTGCACGGGCATCAAGTCCCAGGAGACGTTAACTTATGGTCGTCGTAGATACAAGTCGTCCGACAAGTGAACTGCGAGTGTTGTAGGAATGGGAACTTGATAGTTGCCTTCGAGGTCATCAATCTCTTGCGTGTGCAATCCGTGGCAGCTGTGCAGGTCCAGCGTGCCGCCTTGGTCGTCGGAGGGCGAATGGAAAGTTAGAAGCATGGTGCTACTGATGTGCGGGGGGGAATCATCCTTGGTCACATGCCGACGTTCGGAGATGTTGTCATGCAGATTGACGACAGATCCCAAAGTTTCTTCCGACGTGTTGAGTTTGGCAGGTTCACGTGCGTGCGACGCCGGTGGGCCCGGTGAATGATTCCCCATTGGCAAGCCGCTACTATCGGTGGATGATTGTGGCACGTCATCAACCACACCGGCATATCGTGAGCCAACCGATCAACCATATCCATGGTCCGGGTCGATGGTGGACTTCGCTTGTTCCGAGGGCAATCAATTTTCCTGCTGAGGTGGCATCTTATGGACGTTAAAGTGGAGCGAGATGTACAAGGGCGCCCGGTCATCATCATGGAGCGTCATGCTGCACCGGCAGGCTGTGGTGGAAATTTCTGACCTGAACGGGAAAAAGGTTAAGAACTCCTTCTGACTGTGAGATTTCTCCAGCCGTGGTACTGAAGTGATGATTGACTGCTCATATGAGGTTTGACCAATTGAGTCGACGGATGACGAATATTGCAACAGTGGTGTGCATAGCGGCTGTGTCAACGATTCCGGTGAATGTTTTACTGGTGATCCAAATGAAACACAAAACCACCACACACACATATTCTGGTAGAGACCGGCAAATCAATATTGCCGGCCGCCATGTGAGCACCCCTGCGTCAATGTCCTTGTAGATGATCCGACAGGTGTGCTGGACATGATCTTGCATCATGCGGTGGCCCTCAAATTCAAACCAGCATTGTACACGCCAGCCGGATGGGCTCAGCGCTACATAGATTTCCACAAAGAAGGCTTCCAACAGTGTTATTTTCCCCTGCAAATGGGTGAGAACTTTGATCCATGTAAGGGCAAGGTGGGTCCGGTCAAAGAAGCGCCGGATCTCTTTTGCTATCGGTTGGCGAGTTCCCTCTGGCTGACCCGGTATCGCGGTCAGTCACGGGCGCGCTATGGGAGTCAAGATAGAGGCACGGCAAACTTATGGGAGCCAGTCTCCATACTCTGCGTGTATCCACCCAGGCGCGTGCTTGAAGAGGTCAGTGTGCCGCCGGACGTTGATTTGTCTGCCATACGTCGTGTCTGGGGGAAAGCCCTCCAAAGGATAGGCCCAGCGGTATTCTTCATCAGTGAGCTCGCGCACCTGTCCTTCGATGATAACATCCATAGGGTTGGTACCGTGCAACGGTTGTTGGATCAGAGTGCGGATGGGCCAGCCTTCACGTGGGAGTTGGCTGAGGGCATCCACATGCCGATTGGCGAGTGCACATTGAACCTTGATGGTTTGATCGTAACCCAGCAAAAGGAGTGCCCATTTGCTGGGGATTACTTCGTGATCCTAAGTAGTAAGGAGCCACTCAAGAGGTTGATGGCCAGCACGGATGGTAAACAGCTAGCCGTTCTTAACATAGTCGCAATAAAATTGTATGGCCCACAGGACAGACAAGCACTCCCCCTTCACTGGAGGGTACTTTGATTCGGCATCATTAAGCACTCCATTGCCAAAGCAGACAACCCGCACCGTGCCGTCGTCAGATTTTTGGGACACGATGGTCCCAATACCCTCCTTCGAGAAGTCTGTAGCAATCACAAATGGTAGGTTGAAGTCCGGGAACTGTAATATAGGGGCTTTAATGAGGCGGTGCTTGATCTCCGCGCAGGAAAGTTGACACGCGTCCGTCCACTCGAATGGTTCATCCTGATGTGTGAGACGTTGCAAAGGATGGACGATCTTTGCATGGTCGCAGACAGCAACAGGCATTGGGTACGTCTTGCAGCACCTGGTCCATGACACGATGGAAGGTGGCGCTTGTGTTTCGTAGCCCACAGGGCATGCGGGTGAAGGCGTACAACCCATCAGGTGTGATGAAGGCCATCTTGAGCATCAAGTTTTAATCCATTGGAATGGTGTGGAACTCTGATTTCACATCGAGCTTTGCAACCCAGCTCTTTCTCCTTTGTCGCTCCTGAATTTCGACAATGAGGGGTATAGGATAGGCATCCTCCACAGTAACCTTGTTCACGTCACGGAAGTTAATGCTGAAGCGCTTTATGCCGTCCGGCTTCCCAACGATGACCAGATTAGAGCACCACCGACTCTCCACTTCCACGATTACGCCTTTCTCCTTGAGTTCAGAAATTCCCTCGTTAATGAAATCTTTCTGATATTGGAGGAGTCGTAAGGCCTTTTGTTTGTGGGGTGGTGCATCTTCTGTGTTGATAACGTGGACGGTATCAACTGCTCCGATTTCTGTAGTCTTGCTAGCAAAGACCTCCTCATGGTAGGAGAGGAGGTCCCTGACCTCCAACACCTTGTCCTCCGTCAAGCGTTTGTGTAACATGTGGTCCCATCCCTGACAATGTGGGACCACATGGGATGGTGGGTCCTTGTCACCCACTAGGCCAGCTTCGAGGTCAGGGTCTGGGTCCCAATAGTCGTAGAATTGAAGGTTGAAATCACGTGCACCTCCTAGCATAATGGTAAGTAACGAGCTGAAGCACGGGGGTGTTTTATCGTCGAGGCATAGCCATCCCACATCAGTCATTGGCTCTCCATCAGAGTCAGGAGCGTCATCATCTTTACACAGTGCAATATCGTCCTCACAGACTAACATTTTCCCTTGCGTAGTGCATTTGTGGATTCATCCACAGTCAATTGGCTCCATTCCGGTGGGCAGGGTGTGAATTGCTGTGCTGGTGGGATCGTTGTGGGGGAGGACTGCGGTGCATTTGGGGCTCAGGGATTGTGGACTGGACCTGCTGATAGGGGTACAGGCAGCCACCAAGGCAATTCAGATGAAGGTCTTGGTAGTGGACCCATGAAAAGTTGCGGCCGACCATCCGCCAGAGCAGCTTGAGCACGACTGATGGATGTGGTTACTGGTGGAGCGCAGACGCTGACTGGCTCCTCACTGTCACCGCCATCACTTGAAGTAACTGGTAGGATATCATGTATGGGGAACGAGAGGATAGAGTTTTGTGCGGCTTGATCTTCTGCCCTCACTTCCTCCAAGGAGAAAGGATATCCGTATCGCGTAGGCATGGAGGTCCAAGGTCCAAGGATCAGTGCCGCACGGGTGCTGTGTCCAGATGAGGTTAATTGTATGACTCCATCTACGTACAAGAATGCCGCCTATCAGGGAATGAGGTAGTATGTACCAGGGAGGACATCATAGGTACGGGCAGTGGTTACTTGCATCTACACTACTTCATGGATGAAACCCACTTGCAATGGTAGGTTCTCCACGACCCCGTATATAGTGTCTATGCAGCCAGAAGTATTAGTGAAGACGTTAGTTTTTGACTGAATTTGATGTTGCCACCCGACCGCCTGCAACACTTGCAGAGTCACCGTCGTATGGGTGGAGCCGAGGTCGATGATAGCAAAACAATTCTTGCCACATATCTAGAAAAAACAACTAACCACTTTATGGTGTGGCGCTGGAGGACGTGGTGGCGCAAGAGGCACTGGTCACCATCCCCATCCATCAGGTTCGGCTCGGATCACCGGTCTGAATAGGTAATCATGTGGGGCTTGGGCACAACGAAGACGGATGCCAGCTATATGAAGTTTCTCGGCGTACTCTTGTAAGACAACAGCAAATTTTGGGAGGCTTTGGGGGTGTTGCCGAAGGTAGTCTCCCAAAGATAATTCCTCAAACGGGGGATGACAAGTAGTTACAAGGTTAGACGTGGGGGCCGGGCTCGGTTTATAGGAAAAGGTGACCGCTTTGCGGTGGGGAGGTGTTGGGTCCCTTGATGGTTGGACGCCAGGTGCTAATGGGGGCTTCGGTAGTGCAGCTGCGATATGGTAGGGTAGTCGCACCGAGCGTGCCTCGATGCAAGTCTAGAGATCACCTTTGGCCTTCTCCTGCTATTCCTTGAATTTTCGCATCCGTTCATACACCTCTTCCATTGACCATCCTTCAACTCCATGTGCCTTTGCGGTGATAACGAGCTCCCCCTCCGCGACCATAGGCGGGGTTTCTGTCATTGTTTCTTCAGGCTGGGTAATGCCAAGCTTCGCATTGCGTACCGGGACATGAGATGTTGATGGGTGAGTTGCAGCTGTTGCTTCTAATGTCTCTCTTTGTTTGGCGTCGGTCTTCCACCGTTTTGGTCCGTTGCCATTTTGGCCTGTGATACGAGTGGTCACGTTGGGTCCGACGGCTTGTCGTATGTTGATGGGTCCGATTCCACCAAGTCTGCGTCCTTGATACTGGCCTCCTTGTACTTGCCCTCTAGGCATTGGGGTGGGGTTAGGACATTCTCGTGTCTAAGGAGTAAACTCTCCACATCCATAACAACTTCCAGGTGGATATTTGCTTGGATTCATTGGATTGGGTACAGAAGCCCCAACAGCTACACGGATGGTGGGTACAACACGTTCTTTTGGAGCCGAATGCTCCCGTGCTATTCGAAGTTTGAGCTCTCGTTGTTGATGCTCTGCCTCTGTTTTTATTGCATCCAAGGTATCAAAACGTTGCATGTCCAATGTGTTAGCAATTGCCGGTACAAGGGAAACATGGTAGTATTCCTTGATCATACGTCGGGGTATGTCAATGCACTAGACATGTTGAGATCTTCATGAACTTGTCATTCTATAACTTGACATTCTCCACAGCCTTCATGCGAATGGTGCGAATGTACAGTTCTACTTCCTCTAGGCTCATTGGGTCGAATTGCTTGGTCATCATTTTTGCTAGATCGTAGAAGTCAGAAAAGGGTTGTTCCCTGTTTTCTGTAGTGAACCACTCCAGAGCCTTCCCTTGTCGTGATAGGTGTACTATCAGGACAATGTAGTAAGGGAGCTGTCGGATATTATTTAAGAGATCGCCTCAAGGGGTGCAGCCACTGAGAAAATAAAGAGTGACAATGCAGGTTCATCTCCGGAGTTACACGATCAACTTCCGAACGGTCTCAGGACCGAAAAATGAGCGAGCCTCGCCAGGACCAAAACCAACGGCCTCGCACCTCAACGGCCCAAGCAAAACGCACCTGCGAAGATCGTGCCTGCACTCACCACTCCCCTATGCGTACGGCTAGCAAAGCCGAATCGTGGTCTCGAGGCGCTCCCTGCTCTCTCACTTGCCCGAGCCGCCACCTCTATGTTCGCTTGACGAAGCGCACTAGGATAGACCTTTCCTATTTGTATTGCTTGTACTCCAGTCTATAACCAATTCATTGGATTCTCCTTCAGGCTCGCCCTTTGGGCCGCCTCCAGTCCCTTTGCCCTCAATCACAGCTCAGCGCCCATGCTCTCGCACTGCGCCCTCTCCCATCTGTCAGACGTCACTTATACGTCAGCAACGCCCCCACCTTCAAGGAAGCTTCCGCCCTTCCCACAAAAGTGCAGCGTCCACTCTTTTCTTGACAAGATCTCAGTGCTCGCACCTTCGGTGCTGCGCCCAGGCTTCTCCTCATCATCCTGCATACTCATTTGCTTCTGCTTCCTCCTCTTATCGTCATTACCGCTTTGCTTCTGCTCGTGCTTCTGTCCATCATAGAAACGCTTGTCCCTGTGACCGCGTCCACTCCACGGCAGCACCTGCAATCTTCTGACATGGTATCAGAGCACAAGTAACACTCATGGCCCTTTCGTGCTCACCACCGTTGGCCGCACCCATTCCTACTCCCATCGCACTTCTCCGCCTCGAAGAACTGTGGTCGTCAGAAGAACTGTGGTCGTCAGAAGAACTGTGGTGGCAGCGCTTCTTCTGACTAAGGTGTCGTGGCAGCACCATTCCACTTCCTCTTGGTAATTGCGCGCACGGGGTTCTGCCCCTGCGCCCACTCCGTCATATCAGCAAACAACTTCCGCTCATCCATCATCTCCGCCGCTAGTGCACGTGGTTCTACGCCTGCACTCATGCTCATCTTCCTCCGCAGCAGCATTTCCGCAGTTGTACTCATCATCACTGTCACTCTGGTTTTGGTCTTCCCTTTAATCAAAAGTCATCCATCCACTGTCATCGCTGTAGCAAAATCATCATCAATCACTCCAACATTGTCTTGAGAAAAGATATCCCGCACCGCCAGTTGTCCACCTCTTTCCGTCGCCCCATCATCAACTTCATCATGGCATCTTCCCTCACTCTGACTGGCCTTCCCAAGCTCACTGTAAAGCCGGATGGGACCAGCAACTACAAGCTATGGAGCTACTCGGCGTCACTTTTCTTTGGAACACAGAAGGTTGAGGGTGTCACCCTCAGTCATCTGATCACGAACACGGACATCGGGATAGAACCTTCTGACGCCACTTCCTCCTCCTCAACTGCAACTGCATCAACTGCTCCCGGTGGAGATCCCTCCGGTGGATATGTGTCTCACCCTGCTCCTTCAAATGCCTCTTCCTCCTCTGCTCCTGTTGCCCCTACTACCACCATCAGCCACGCCTCCTGGGTAGTCGCCAACAGTACCGCCCTCATGACCATCATGACCACTTCCTCTCCTGAGTTGCATGAAGACATCCGCACTCTCGGCTGCAAGACTCACGAAGCATGGAAAGCCCTTGAAGATCGCTTCAGCAACAACACCTCCACTGCCTGCGGAATCAAGATCATGTCACTTTTCTCTGTACCCTTTGCTGTCCACACCAACATGGGCAGCTACATTGCAGCCGTCACCACCATCGCTCACGATCTCAAAGAAATGAAATTTGATCTTCCTCCTGCTGTCGTCTGTACCGGCATCATCTCCGGCCTTCCTGGTCAGTATGACATCATCCGTCAAATCTTACTGCAGCTGCCTGTTGATCAACTGACCATTGATGTGATCAGCCCCAAGCTCATGGCAGCAAAACAAGACTAAGTCGCTAAGCAAGCCCGCGAGACTACCATTGCCACCAACTCATTTGAAACCATGGCCGCCACCACTGACAACGGCATGTTCAACCGCTTCCCCAACTGCTCGTACACCATCCGCCACGGTCCCTTCAAAGGAACAAAGTGTGGCCGCCGCAACCATGCGCCTCATGTCTGCGATCATCGTGATACCGACGAGTGGCTTGACCAGAACACCGGCAAGTCTTATGGAGAGCAACCCAACTGGGCGGAGGAGCGTCGTCAACGCTACTACAACCGAATGGGAAGTTCAAGCTGGCGTTCAGCCCCAGCCAGCAACATGGAAACCTCATCTTCTCCTGCTATCCCAGCTACTACGAACTCTGCTCCTAACAATGCTGTCATGCTAGGAGTAGTCGAGCCTGTGACTGAGATTGGATCTGAGGAGTATGGTCTCGAGATGTACACTGTGTCCTCCTCTCCTCCTCTCTCTTCTCACCCCTCCCTATGCAGCTTTGACTCCCTGCACATCGCTCTCATCCAGCCTCCATCTACATACTCCACTGCCCGTCACAGCCACTTCCTCTTCATTCACGATCAATACTCACAACACTGCACTGTCCTCTCCCTTTGCACACTGACCGGGGCTATTCCTGCACTAAGAGACTGGCTGAAGCAACAAACCAAGTACTTTGACCGACCACCTCGCCTCATCCTCTCCAACACTGCTTATGCACCCCTTGACATATTTCTCACAAGCTACTACACGACTCACGGAACACTTCTAACCACAGCTCCCGCCCACGGCAAGTTTCTCATCCATCGCCTATTGCAGGAAGCAGACCACTTCATGAAAACGCATCACATGACCTCACAAATCTGGACTGCCTGCCTTCGCAGAGTTGTCACCGCTCACAACTTGCGCAGATCCAAGAACGGCCCGAGTCCAAGAACTATATGGGTGTGTGATCGAAACCAGTCTACTGCCTACTGCAAGCCCACACTGCCTCACGGCAACTCAACTGAACTTCCCTCTGCACTACTGACAAACTGTACCTTCCCGCTCACTGACAATTCCTCAGCCACTTCACTCAGTGACTCCACTCAAAAACTACTGCATCGCCCAGGTTTTCTCCCTTCCCTCTACAACCTGGTACTGAGGTGTCAACTGCCTCCAAAACCTCCCAAACTCTCTCTGAGCTGCACTCCCACAGAAGGAAGACTCGCAGGCCTACCATTCAAGGCTTGCACCCCTCTCCCGATCTAAGGAGGGTGTCGGATATTATTTTGGAGATCGCCTCAAGGGGTGCAGCCACTGAGAAAATAAAGAGTGACAATGCAGGTTCATCTCCGAAGTTACACGATCAACTTCCGAACGGTCTCACGACCGAAAAATGAGCGAGCCTCGCCAGGACCAAAACCAACGGCCTCGCACCGCAACAGCCCAGGCAAAACGCACCTGCGAAGATCGTGCCTGCACTCACCACTCCCCCATGCATACGGGTAGCAAAGCCGAATCGTGGTCTCGAGGCGCTCCCTGCTCTCTCACTTGCCCAAGCCACCACCTCTATGCTCGCTTGACTAAGCGCACTAGGATACACCTTTCCTATTTGTATTGCTTGTACTCCAGTCTATAATCAATCCATTGGATTCTCCTTCAGGCTCGCCCTCTGGGCCGCCTCCAGTCCCTTTGCCCTCAATCACAGCTTAGCGCCCGTGCTCTCACACTGCGCCCTCTCCCATCTGTCAAACGTCACTTGTACATGAGCAACGCCCGCACCTTCAAGGAAGCTTATGCCCTTCCCACAAAAGAGCTGCGTCCACTCTTTTCCTGACAAGATCTCACTGCTCGCACCTTCGGTGCTGCGCCCAGGCTTCTCCTCATCATCCTGCATCCTCATTCGCTTCCGCTTCCTCCTCTTATCGTCATTACCGCTTTGCTTCTGCTCGTGCTTCTGCCCATCATAGAAACGCTCGTCTCTGTGACCGCGTCCACTCCACGTCAGCACCTGCCATCTTCTGACAGGAA
Source organism: Penium margaritaceum (assembly GCA_023375785.1). NCBI lineage: Eukaryota > Viridiplantae > Streptophyta > Zygnematophyceae > Desmidiales > Peniaceae > Penium > Penium margaritaceum. The sequence goes on from SZWC01000428.1 coordinate 365,165, forward strand.
CAACATTCCATAGCCAAGGCAGGTGCCTAACTTGGACAACCACATGGTTGGGTCCTCCTCTGGTTCACCTTTGAAGAAGTTGAGCTTTCAGAGAGTGTAGGAAGCTCTCGCCGCTATGGTCAAGGTCAGCTCGTGCGGAGGCACCATCTGCACTTGTTCCTGAGCCTGAGCACCCAAGTGGAGTCGATGTGCCTGTTCCAGGCCCACTGCTCTAGTAGCGGCCGATGAACCCATTCCTACTTGATCGCCTTGCCTCACTACTTCAGGTCAATCAATGACCGCTATCAACCACCAAATTCCTCTGCCCGTTTAATTCCTTCTCCCTTCCTCCTGTGGACCATCAAGCAAATTAGCACGGGAGTATAAATCAGGCACGTCCCTCCACCTCGCACAACACAATCTTATCGCAATTTGTGATACAACACCATATCACCGAATGTAGTTCCTCTAGTGAATATGCTCATTCAAGTAAATTCATACGGCTAATCATTCACCGGAGGTGACGTGAATGCCTTCAAGGCAAAGTGTGCTTGCGTGAATAGTTGGGGCAAATGAACAATTAGACTATGCATCAGTCAATGTAAACAAGCAAACTCTTTCAAACCACACCACTAATTCCTCTAAGCATCACCCAGCAAGATACGCAAACCATAAACTTATTCCGTCAAAGGATGATCCGCCGGAGCTTGCCTCTGCACAACCACAGTGCGACTGGCCGGGAGCTGGCCAGTTTTCCTTGCGACGAAGTGCGATTGGACCACCCGCATAATGACGCCCATGAGAGCTGGAGGATGCTGGGGCCTCCTCCCGCAAGCGATGGAGCTCCTGCTGGTATGGTTGATAAGCTCGATATGCCTCGGCCCGCTCTTCAGCGGCTTCTGCGGCCCGACGTCCGACTTCACGTGCGAACTCCCGCTAGCTCTCCACGGGTCAGGGCTCATCCTCACGGGAAACCCTCTGTAGCCACGGCTACCAGAATTGCTCTACAGCTCCACCAGCAGGGTGATACAACCATTGCATCACGCCCAGGACCGTACACACGACCGGCCGGTGGAGAACATTGCATCAGCTACATATGGCATAGAAGGCTACCGGTGATTCTGGTGCGGCCCTCTTTGAGCGGGGCGCCTCATGCTCCACTAGCAATTCAGGACAAGGCAATGATGGCTCCATGACATGCTCCTCCGCAAGCAGCTTTCCCATTGTAGGTTTGCCTCACACACACACACACACACACATGCACACACACACACGTCAATTTCGAAAACGAGCGAAAACGCTCGTTCTTTACATTTTTTATCACGCAAACCTTCCACTTTTTGCAAGCAAACCCTAGTCAAACCCTACCCCGAATTACATTCGGGGTTTTAGGGTTTTAGTTTTTCACGGGCACTTGCTGGGCCCCGCGGTAGCGGGGCCCAGCAGGTTCCCTTTCAACGCATGGGGAGTCTCGGACCCCCCATGTGAACCACGCGCAACCCCCCCCCCCCCCGAACATTCACAAACCCCTCAAAAGAGGGGTTTGTGAATGTCAGAAAAAAACGGATGACGTCAGCATGTCGAGGCTGCATCGCATGCAGCATCGACATGCTTTTTTTCCGCGGTGTTTGTGGGCAGGGGAGTGTTATTTTCCGAACGCCGGGTAGGGGAGTTTCATTCTTCCGAACGCCGGGTAGGGGAGTTTTATTCTTCCGAACGCCGGGTAGGGCATACACACATTCGAAATTTTTGGGTAATCCTTACATGTACCCTTCCAACTATGAGGCATTGAAAATTGAAGTTCAAAAGTTTTGCATATACGTGTGGAGTTTGCCGACCCAATGTGCGAACCCAACAATCCACCCAACGATGGAGTGCGACGATTCCCACCTTCACCCCTATTCGCTTCCCAGCAGCTGAACGGGGCAAAAGAAGTATGCTTCCGCAATATGCAACCCTCCCC
>SZWC01000429.1:17248-32945 GCA_023375785.1 Penium margaritaceum
GCTGCAGTTGGTGCTTGAGGCAGCGGTGCTGCGGTGTGCTGCTGCACCGCAGCTGTCTCGTCTAGCTGGGCCCGCCGAAATTGGCTGGCGCTGATATCGAGGCGATAGGGACACTCGCTGGAAAAAGACCCTCGCCAACTCTCCCTCTTCCCCCTTGGTGCTTCCGACGCTGCACCGCTGAGGAACTCGGGAGCATTTCTACTGGGAGAACGGAAAGTATCAGAGGGAGAGATTGTCCCTCGCACGTCTGGAGGGGAGTCACCGGGATCGTCCTGCACGATTGGCGGGTGGGAGGCTTCTCACCGCGGGACACCAGTAGGGCAGCGACGGCAGAAAGAGGCAACGAAGATATTGCACTAAGGTTTGCGACTGTTCCAAGGGGACACGCCAGAGGGTTTGCAAGACCGCGCAGCGGGCAGCGGCAGGACAAACCCAAGCTTGACGGCAGAAGACCCGCGCTAAAGTAGGTCGAGGGTGGCAGTGAACCTCCACGCACGTGGAATCTGACCCCTGCTCGCGACCAACTGAGGCGGGGTGTTACCTCAGCAACAAACAACACCAGGAGTTGAGCCCAAGGCCCCGGGTCTGGAAATGACCACAGAAGGCAAAGCAGGGAATGTAGGCCATTCGAAGGTCCTAGAGATGGCGGAGGTAAATAAAGGACCAAAGAAAATCTTCTTCAACTCTAAAACTACATGGAAGGAACGATTTTTCAATTATATTCTCCTCTGCAAAGTTTCTCCGAGCAAACACTCAAAAGCATAGTGTTGACAACGGGTGCAACGAGCTATTATGGAGCAAGAGAGTAATTTATTTTAAAAAATCTCGGCCCCAGAGATAAGGGGGGAGAAATTCATGTTGCGCATTCATGAGGCGTTATTCAATTTACACGTCTCCTTAGGGTTTGTCTCCAGGGAAGAAGATTGGTCATGAGACAGTGGTGAAGTTTATAGAAGGGCAAGGGTGGGTCTGAGAAATGATATGTTAGCACTGTTGGGTGATCAGCTAAGCCAAGCGATCTCTCGGAGAAGATTATTACTAGAGCTAGAGTCTTATTGTGAAGAGCAAGTTGCGATGCACCCACTTCCAAGGGAACATATGATGAGAGTGTTGGATGAGGGAAATGGAATTTAATTGTAACTGGTAAACCTACAAAGTCTTTTATGGTGAAGTACTGAGTCTGGGTGTGTGCCAAGTACGAGAGTCCCAGAGCGAGGGTGCATCACCAAGCGAGGGGTATAGATTCTACAAGGGTTGCATTGGTGCTTTGTTGAGCAACCGACCAATAGGAGGGTGGAAACTTCAGCCATGTACTGTTTTACCCCGTGTTGTGACGGACGAAGATGGAGGGAGCTACCTCAACTCTAAAATAGCTAGGGAGTCGAACCTAGCCCCCAAAGCATGGAATAATCCCATAGAGTAAATGTAAGGGTATTTCATCCACACTGTAATGCGAGAGCTGAGAGATAGACAGTAGTGCTCCTTACAGAAGAGATATTTAGAGATGAGGGCTAAAGAAAAATGTCATTCAGCATATTTGGGTTTTGCACGAGAGTGTTTCCAGTTCGTGACAGAGAACACATGCCATATGTGTCGTTGAAATACCTTGACAAAGGTGAAGTTCATCTCAGCGGATGGAGAGGAGGTGGGGTCCCCCCACTCCTCTTTCCTATTAAGATGGGCTAGACTAGTGCAAAAAACAACCAAGGCAACATTCGATACTATGCGTTCAGAGGTCGTGAGAGGCATTTTTTAGAATACAGTGGTGAATAAGGGTTGCTTCCACAGTAGCAGAGGTTGTATTAGTCAATAGAGAAATAAAAAACGATCAAAAGTTTCGTCCTCTACATACAACAAACAAACTCTCAAACAATTATGACAAAATATGGAGCAAGGAGCAACTAGAATGGAGTAACAGAAAATCTTGCAAATGATCTTTGGAATATTTTACAACAGTCAAACCCTTCGAATGTTTAAGCGTATATTCACATGTGGATTTTTTACGTATCATGTTAGAACTCACTGTGCAATGTCCCTACAGTTGTTCGGGTTGAACCATTTGTGAACGACTATAGCCAAAGTTGGCCTGTCGGCTATTTAAAAAGCTAGGCACAATGCTTTGCCCGTCTTTGATAGCAGACATGACATCATCTGAGGCCACCACGTGTACGATGTCTTGTAAACGACGCCGATGAAGTTGTCATGCGCATTCTATGGTGCTCAATGGCTTGGAAATATCTCAAGTTCACATATCGGCTGTCATATTGCATGGCAATCCGTAGACAGGCTACAGATGCCACATTGTGGCTGGGAATATGGTTGTGATTATTATGATGTGGTCATCCACAATACAACGCTCAAAGTGGCCATGGTACATCGAATGGCAAGGCGACCTCCTATCTTCAACGTACATAGCAGGCTACATCGATGCAAAGATTATTCACATCAGATTCATGCATGACATCTTCACGTATGCAATTCTAGCACTGAAGATACTTAAATATTGGACTTTGAGCCCACCCCATCTCGACTAGTCAAACACGACAATTCTCATCCCTCCCCTCCTATAGGCATGTGATCCGTAGATTGGTAGATCGGATCTTGTGAAAGATCCAAGTCCGTGGATTGACCCAAGATACATGATCAACATGTGAAATCCATGCGTCAGTAAATTTTGCGTGCATCCTTAGATTTTCTTTAAGTTTCCTGGTTTGTGTTAGGACATCGTTTCCTCTTGAATTTTGTTCCATGCTTTTATGAGAAGACTCTCGTCACCCATAAAAATTGTGTATGCCTCATGTGCCCCGTATATAGGTCTCCGGGTCAATCAGCTCATCTCAACAAACACTCACACACCACTGCCAAGTCAATCCCCCTTAATGGTCTTCCAAGCTCTTACCAAATTCATAGGCCACATTTTTGTTCTGATCCTTGACTCAAAACACACTTGGAATCCAATCTTGCGAATGCTCCGAGCTTCTATCGCGAAATGGTAAGAAATTCAATCCGTCATAAACACCAAAGTGATAGCAATAAACGCCTATCTTAACTCAAAATCCTGCCACTACAGCTGTAATTCCCTTCCGACGCCGACCCACCTACGACAACCAATGCCCTTATTTCTCACAATCCTATCCTCCAACCCGAAAAGGGATGATATTGATTTTGTTCTTCTTAAACACTCATTGGCATTTGTAGTATGGCATAATCATGCCATACTACAAATGCCATACTACCCATTCTGCAAGGGGGCAAGTGACGCCCTACCCAGTGCTTGAATGGTAGGTCTTCCTTCCCCGACGGTTTAAAACAAAATACTAGACCCCCACTTGCTTTGCCATGCTTGATCAGCGGCATGTGCTACTAATCGAGCAAAGCAAGGAGGTGCATTTCATCCCTAGTGATTCCTGCTCCCAAAGGAGTAAGAGAGCGAGTTTCCCTTTTTTCTTTGACACGCAAACCCTGATACGATGTAGGGTTTTCTATGTTTTGGCGTGGGCAGAGCCCATCCCAAGCATTAGACACCGTATCCTACTTGGGTTTCCGTGTAAAAAACGAGTACTATACCGCGCTTGATATTTGACTAAAAATACTTTTGGGTAGTTTTGTCTCAACAATATCTGTTCATCAAAATTATACCTATACCCAAAATATTACCTTTGGTGACTTGGTTACCAAAATTTGGTGGCTCATAAGAAAGCTTCGGTCCGCTTTCACATCTGGACATGTCCACATAGAAAGGCTCGCAAGCCTTTGTTACGTGTCACATATGTCAGTTTGACGCGGATGGCCACGTCGGGCCAGACACGAAAGACTATTTTTCTTTAAAAAAACACATTGGCGCTGAAAGCTTTTAGTTTTTATGCGGTTGATGTTGTTCTATGCGGTAGCAGGCCTCTTTCAATGCATGGGGAGTCTCAGACCTCTCATGCAAGCCACACGTAAATCCACCATTGACCATTCACAACATCCTAAAAAGGGGTTTGTGACTGGTCCTAAAAATTTTCAACTTCAATACGACAATGCTATATCCCATGCAACATTGACATGTTACCTTTTCTCACCTTTTGTGGATTCAATGTGATTATTCTCAAGAAAACAAGCAGGGGAGTCTTAAATTCCTTTCCACTAGGGAAAGTGTTGCCTTTTGCACTGTCACCGGGTAGGGCATATCCACTTTCGGATTTTGTGGATAATCCTTTTATGTATCAATTGAAGTAGCCCTTGCCCAAAGAGGAGGACAAGGTGAGAAATGGCCTATTTTCCTCATTGAAGTGTAGGCAATTTCATGGATTTTCCAATTCTGCACGTGTGGCAAAGCCGCATTGAAATAGAATCTACCCACACATGCTGACATCTTCTTCTCACACCTCTCAATCATAAGATTGCACATACCCATTACGAATGCCAAATGAAAAGCCTAATGTCGGGGATAAAATGTTAAGTACAAGATGCACCATGAGTGATCATGACTTAGTTCACGAAGGAGAACAACAACGTGAACAACCCACATGCACAATGCATCTTGGGCGTTGCAAACTACTCGTGCAAGGAGGGCACCACCGCCAGTACGTGGAAGCACTACTCCAAAATAATAGAATATTTTTGACAGCATGTTTTACCTCATGACACTTGACGAGCCTAGCAGTCAATGAATTGATGATCCTATCGCCAGTGCAAGACATTGTTGCAAAGGTGAAGAACATCTACGTGTTTGATATGCGGTCCACCCCCTGTGAGCACTCTCTCACAAACCGTACCACAGCTCTAGTTTTGACCTACCAAGTGTTAATGATGGGCATGGAGACTAAGTGGAACTCCACTTTCGACCTCATGACTCGTGTCCTGCTCTTGGTAGTCTGTTCTATCTCAGTGGTTGGATGATTACGGGAAGGATGTTGAGGCTTAGAAGCCGAGCCTCTATTAGAAGAACTTGCTTGCCTTGCTCATCCTCATCCGGTGACCCTCCAAGGTATACACTAAAGACGTGATGGAGAGCAAATACCCCAAGCTCAATCTTGTCGTACCATACTGCAAGTACATGTTGCACGAGTTGCATGGCTAAGAGGTGAATGATACGGCGTCAGTGGTCAAAAACAAGAGGCGCGGTACAGCAGGCGTGCTTGATGCAAAGGAGAATCCCTTAGTGGCTCCATATATGACCAATTGCCTCACCCTTGAAACTTTGTATTAACAAGTGTATTGGGAAGTGAACAAACTAGTGAACATGGATGGTTTGCAAAAAGAACTAAATATCACATAGGGCCCATTTTTGTTGTCATCTTGCACAAGGAATACACATGTGGCCTTGTTTGACATGCATTCATGTGGATGTTTTGTGAAAAATGTCTGTATACAAGAATACACTTCTTGATACACTGATTGACAAGTGCGTGAATTTGAGGCGATTAACCATAACTCAGTGGCTCTGCTGCCTAGCCTTGATGATGGGATCGCTAAACTCAAGAAGTATGTCAAATTCCTCATCGATTACATTTTGGTCACTACAACTCATCCATGGTTTCAAGTGCAACACCATCCTCACAGACACAAGTTGATGAACTTACTCTTGGCAGCAGGGCTTCACGCAAAGGTTCTGGAGCTTCTCTGCCTAAATCATACTCGGATGGAGGTAGAATGCAAGGCTACAAAACCAGCAACAGTATCCGCAGCCGCAAGGTCGAGTCAGACATCGGCTATTAGAAGCAATCAGACTGCTAGTATAAGGGGTGCAATGGTAGCATCGTTAGCAATGTCAGCAGCCACCATTAGTGGCCGTTCACTTTGACCTCACCCTGAGCAGCGGAGTGTTGAGGATGTTTCCTTGCTTGAGGCCCCCCTTGTTGATCCCATGGTGGGATGTTCGAGAATTCGAAGCCCATATCACCAGTGGAGACCGTTCTCATAGGACTAGAGGAGAAAGTAGACCAGCATTCTAAGCTATCATGGAAACCTGCCTTAAGCACTTTAGGAAGTTGAGATCCGAGTTCCTATCTTTCTACATATGAGGAATGGATGTTTTGGTGTCCTTGAGACCTAAAAATTTACCGAATGTTTGCTCTCCCTTCACAAGGATGTTATTACTCACTCAAAGCACTCTCTGACAGACCTCACTGTGGAGAACCTGCTCAGAACGAGGATTCGGATCAACAAGCTGGCCCTTGTAGACTTGCCTGTGAGCAGCCACAATGTAGTGGCTAATGACGTTTTAGAGGAGGAAGATAGGATTACTGCTCCTCGAAGAAAGGCCCGAGAAGACAAGCTCGCTGGTGAGGCGGTGGAAGAGCTAGAAGGACTGAGCATACTTGAGAATGACGAGGATGACAACGATAATGTATATGTTATTGCAGTACTAGAGGGTGATGAGAATGCCAAGATGGTCAGCGAGGATGCTATCATAGAAGTGGTATGATGTTCCCATGGCTTTCATTGCAAACGGGTTCATGTTTCTACAACTCATTTGTTGTGCCAATCATTCGTCCCTCACTTTTGTGAACTAGACATTTTTTGAGAAAATATAAGTTAGTACAATGACAACTTGATAATATTTGATGTGCATGGTACTAGTGATGCAACAGATGCATGGAGAATCAAATGAAGTGTTTGATTTCAGAGCACAAGGTGTTTTGTTTACATCTCTTCATTGCTCAGTAAATGTGACAAGTACCATACTTGGTGTTAGTGTGTCTTTTTACCTCATAATGTTTTGGTAGTGAATTGGTGCAAAAATCTTGTGGGAAAGGCATATTGTAACACTGTGGGAATGAAATTTGTGCCTTGGCTAGGACGTGTATGTAAAAACCCATGCACTGTTGTGAGAGAAAGAAAAGGACATTTATTGAAATCCCATGAAACTGAGTCACGTAGATCCATGATCCGAGCACGTATTTGTAAATCGAATCAATCCATGGACCTTAATCCAGATCTGCATGTCGGATCATGGGTGGTGATCCAACGCACAGATTGTGATATGTTATTGGATGCACGGATTTGGTCCACTGTACACCCTAAAAATAGCATACACGCACTCAAATTTGGACAAGTGATGAGAAGTGGGGGAGTGGCCATATATCCACAGAATAGGTCTGATACATCCAATAACCGCTCTATAAGGCCTCCATATCCAACAACTTCTATTTTTTTAATCAGATAAATCCACTTATTGAAGACAGGCAACGCTGTATAAAAAGAGCGCGCAAACACCATGTTGTTGCCACATGAATTGTAGCATCGGAGGGCTGAAATCATCAGGCTCCTCAAACAATAAGAAACCCCTCTTTTGAGTTGTTTGTGATTGTTTGAGGAAGGGGTTTGCATGGGGGGTCCGAGACACCCCGTGCATTGAAAAGGAATATACTGGACCTTGCTACCGTAGGGCCCAATAGGTGCCTGTGCAAAAGCCCTCAATCTCAAATTAAATTTGGGTTTGGGTTTGAAATTAGTATTATTTGAAAACCATGCATGGTTTGCATACCATGAAAAAATGAACCCAGAAAATGCAATGGAATTTTTTGCTCAATCGCGACAGAGCGATGACCCCTTTCCCCCCCTTTTTTCAATGCTCAAAACCCCTTTTACGATGTAGGGTTCGATGCTTTGCAGGCTCTGCACCCACAAAACATAGAAAACTCTAAATTATAATGAGGGGTTTCTGCGTCATGAAAAAAAGGTCATTGCTCGTTGCGATCTTGTGAGTGAGCGAGGGTAGTGATTGGGCGACGGTTATATGACCCTCACCAACATGCTTGATCAACGACATGTGTTGCTGAACGAGCATGGCGAGCAAGGTCTGTTACATCGTACTTTATTTTTTAGGTATTGGATATGGCAGACATAAAATTCCGCTCGTGTATATGGCAGGGTCAAAGGATCCTAGAAGAAACCAAAAGGAGCACATAGATCCCAAATCCACACCTTATGAGAACTGTCTAAGTCCATCTAGTGGGTGATGTAACCATCTCACAGTCTCTAATATGCAAGTTTGCAGGTCTAACACCACTCTTTGAGTGTGGTCTGCATCACACATGCAATTCGACTCGAGCACTCAAGAACTCATATGCCTCATTCTTTTTATTCACTTGTATACATGGACTCGACAACTCTAAGACCTATCATTAAGATGCAACAACTACTACCTTAAAGTTACTCAATTTTCCCAGTATCCAAAGTAATCTTTTGCTCCGCAGCTACTACTCATTCACCATCCACGTTCCACCTGGAAAACTTCTTGGTCTTTGAGCAGAACAGTGTACAAGGGAATGTAGAAATTTCCCCTCATATGCAACGACCATGTACAAGTTTTTCACACATCTCATTCATCCAGTAGATCACAGAACTTGGGATAACAAAATTGAAATGATGAAGGATACCCGATGCAAAGCAACAGTAACCTTGCGAAGAATTTTGCCCTTGGGACAGAAACAAGTGATCCACGACACTCTCCAAGCCTCCCAGAGAACAACAATGATAGGATTTGCAAAAGAAGGAATGGGACCAATGTCTCTGAAGGCTAATCTGGTGATGGACTCGCCAGGCTTGATGAACCCCTCACCTCCACTACTTCCTGTTAGATCAACACTATGTATGGTGGCACAAGGTAGTTGTTGACAAGCTCGCAAACTGGTAACGTGTATCAGAAGCCTTATACACTTGAGAGCCTCCACAACCATCTTCTCCAACAACTCACCGAGGCCATGGAGGAGCTACATACCTCGCATGCGCAGGAAGAACCTGATGTATGGTTGGCTATCCCTGAGCCGGTTGTTTGTGCAAATCCAAAGGGATCAACGGGTTGGATGTCATTGACAAGTTTGGAGGTATACCTCACTATGATCAACAATGACCAAAAGAGAATTCACATCATAGCATTGTTTTATGTGGCAAAGCTTGACGTTGGTGGTCCAGTCCAGCTAATTTCCAAGTTGCCCCATTTTGACCGAATAATGTTCATATAATTCCCAAATTGGAACTTAGTGTAAGGTCGTCTCCATTGTTCTACATACCACCAAGTCACCACCTCATGATGGAGCGAGAGTTGTGACCTATTCCCTCGATCGCGAGAGTTACAACCGAGCAAGAAACATATGTCTTCCTACTTTCCCTAGTAAGCAAACTCCTTTTTTTTGCATCCAAAGGGTGTTTGAAGCCTGAACCAAATTAGATTCATTGTTTTAGGGTTTTACGCTTGCGTGGGCACCTGTTGGGCCTAGTGGTACAGTATCCTCCAAAGTTCCATTTCATCACATGGGGAGTCTCGGGCCCCCCACGCAAACCCCTTACAACCCTTGTGTCAAACAATGACAGAGGGTGATTGGGTTTGTGAGTATTGTGCAAAAGTTATGATGCTATCACGTCAAGGCAACATGCATGCAACATGAAAAAATCAATTTACAGACTAAGAAAGAGGACGACCTGACAATAAGTCAAAAAATGTGTGCACGACCCACCCCTCATGGTACAATATGGAGGTATCCTGAAGATGACTTGGCAAGAATGAGAACTCATAATTCTTTGTGACACGAGTTGGTCCGATCGAAAGGACATCCAACGGCAACAGGGGACCGAGGTTTTAGATCAATAGCTCACACAACTTCTCTCACATTGTCAAGCACACACATTCTACCTCTTGAGCGGACCAATTTGATGTAGGAAGATCTGCTGATTCCACTTGGGAGATAGGACGCCTTTGCGCATGCTGCTCCTAGAAAGCTAAACCAATAAATTTATGCACAGTACAAGCTTTAGCAATGACATCAGAACTCCATCATGACAGAGCACACACAAAATTTATGTGAAATCATCGCAGACAATGACATTGCCTCCAATGAACTCTGGTTTCACTACGAGAACGTCCTCCAAGTCAATGTGAGGAAATAAGTTGCAATATACAACATCGAGGTTGACCTTCCACAAATGATTGTAATAGTTGATCGCATCAACAACACCCACTAAAACACTTAGAGAAATCTAATGGCTGTTGATCCCAAGTCCAGACATTTATAAATGATGCTGGGAGATCACAGTCGAACAAAAAAAAACCCTCTGCTCAAGTACAGCTTAACACCATCGATCCATATCACCAACAACGCACTTGACTTGCAAGAAGTCGGGCCACAACTGGAAGCAATAACAAGTGGAAAACTTCATGGAAGAGGATGAGCCCTGAAATGAAACAGGGAAAGAGTACAGAACAAAGCTTTCCTCTGTCCAGAAGATTTTATGTTGTCCAATTATACCTGAACGGGTCACAACGCCACAAGCAGGGGTTCCTAAATTCGAATGAGGGGTATGCGAACGGCCAACCGTCGATTATGCTATGGCTCCAAGGGTTTGCAACAGCTGCAAACTAGTACAAGCGATACTAAATGGGGGGTTGTTGTAGTTCTATCATCAAGGAGATGGTTCAAAAGCTGGGTTAGAATACCAAACGAAGGATACTGAGCAAATTCTAGATGGAAGACTACAAATTCATGGTTTTTTAAACCCTTTTTAGTCCAAATCTGGGAATTACAGAATGTAAGTATTTGGATGACATGCCTAGTGAGCATAGAAAAAATCATTCTGAGGTGGGTTCTTTTGTACCATTTAACTTGCAAGTGGAGGAAAGCATTGGCAGAGAATAAACTTGCATGGAAGAAAATGACACCTATCTTTGACCAGGTGATATGCAACATAGTGGCAGTCATAGGAAGCAGCAGAACAGGAGGCAGTAGGTATTTTTGGGATTTTGTACCTACTATTGCTGGTTTGTACGTGAATATGCTTATGTCTCTCTCTCTGATCTCACTTATAAAGCCACCAAGTGGACTTGAAGCAACATAAAAGAAGAAGAACTGAAATCTTTGAGTAACTCCCTTGCCTCGATGCTGAAAATAAGATAGGCACATCCAATGCTGGACTATATCATGGCCACCAACGTGTCCGATTGAGCAATCTTTGCTGTTCTCTTCCATGAAAACGGCGGTGGATAACAAGTGGTCACAAACATCTCATTAAAAGTATGTGCACCAAATCAATTTGTGTACAATATTAGTGGTTGTGCATGCATTCAAAAAGTGGCGGTACTACTTTGAATGATGATGGTATATCCTCCGATCTGACCACCGCACTGAAATATCTCGACAAATTTTTTAGCTCTCAACAAACTTGATGGATGGAGTTCATTAAATGCAGCTCTACTTACAACATTAATTGCCAGCCTCCGAAAAACAAATCCAGTTGATGGTCTCAGTCACCGACCAGACTTGGTGCCCGATGTTTGAATTTTCCCCATACCTGGAGCGACTGCTCACAAGGGGTTACGAGGCGTTCGGCGGGTACGACAAAACCAAGTCCTGGTTCAACACATCATTGAGAGGATGAATCACGTGCCAGGTCCTGGTACCAGCGAACAAAGAGCTACGAAAAATGCTATTGTAGGAGTGCCACAACAACGGTCCAGGTGGACACCAATGTAAGGACAAGATACTCAAGAAGCTCCTAAAGTACAACACTGGGACAAGATGCAAACCGGCAATGAAAACAACTTCAAGATGCGTGATGTAAAGGACCAAACCTCTGTTTGCTTCAACCGCTACTACTCCCAAAGGAGTCATGGTCGGAAATCTACCTAGACTTTGTGACACGTAAACCGGAAGAGTTTGAGGAAAAACTTGTTGTGGATGATCGGATCTTGAAGGTGTCACACTTCATCCCGACTACGACGATGGTCACTGCCGAAGGAGCGAAGCGGATGTTCCTCAACAATGTCGTGCAGTACATGATGTCCCCTTCTCCGTCATGAGCAACAGAGGTGGAAGGTTTACTAGCAGACTTGGTGGGAGCTGGTCACTTGCTTCAAGAGTTGGATCCAAGCATCGACGACCTTCCATCCTCAAACTGAGGGAAGAGGTAGCAAACCAACCAGACTTGAACAACTGCCCCGGAACTTGCGCAAGCCACATGGCACTGACCGGGCAGTCAATCCACAGAATGCCAAGCTCGCGTACAACTCTTCAACCTCCACAAAATCCGGTAAAATACGTTCCAAGGTGGTTTACATCAAACTACTGGCAGCTTCGACAAGATACGTGAGTTCAAGCAACATGTCGGTAGGGTTGTTAAGTTGAAATGAAGATGAGACTTTATTTTAATCTTGAACTCCTTGTTTTTTCTTCCCGTACAAGATGCCTTCTCTCGGATGGAGAAAACAAGAAAATTCTGGTCTTGTATATATTTGCATGTTTCCAGTCTTGATCTTGTCTTGTTCTTGCTCACATCTAAGACAATCTTGCATCTTATACCACAGCGAGGACACAAAAAATGAAAAGGCAAGCAACACAATATCACCCACTTTGCAACAGACTACATTCCAAATACCAACAATGTTTCGTGAAAAACTAACCTGGGCCTATACTTATTCCCAAAACACAGAGTTCGGACGTCAAATCCCTTGTTCTTGAAACGGCACATGCAACAAGGATGTAACACAAGTCACTTCAGGAACACCTTGCACGAATACTGTAGGTATCAACCGATGGACACGGAAGTGCACAGGGACTAGCCGACTGACCTAGACATGTGCAAGCAGGTCGTAAGGAATTGTGAGAGGGGTTACAAAGCCTGAAATAGATGACCGCCAGTCATCTCGCGAAACCGCATGACCAACTCAACTTGGTAGAATTGTCACAAGTTAAAGAGTTTGCATACCATAAATTATGTGCATTCTTTAGAATTTGTCTGCTCTGCTTGACCTTCCACGACCGTTGCTTCATAATGGATCTGTGCGCTTATCGTGCCATACAGTGCATGAATCGATCCTTGGTAGACATGGGATGTGTCACACAAGAAAACAAGGTTCCACTTTGTTACGAGAATCTCGTCTCGATCTCACACGACACATGACATGTCTCGGTCTCCGTCTCGTCTCGTGCTGAATCTGACTCACGCAAGAAGAAACGAGATTGTCTTGTGTGGTGCGGTATGAGACAGCGAGACGAGACAAAAGCGAGACTGTCGAGACCAAGACCAGTCTTGATCTTCATTCAACACCACACTACATACCGGCCGTCGACATCTAGCAGCGAGAGCTTTGCAAATTTGTGAAACAACACACATCATATGCTCGCCAAGACACAAGCGCGGATGAAGCGAGCTGCAGTCAAGCAATTGGCGGACGGCAAATTTCACGACCTTGATCGCGTCCTACTCAGCTCGGCGAGCATTAAACTCCGACGGCAGGACTATGCGAAGCTAGAACTCAAGTGGTTGGGTCCCGTCATCATTGAGGAGATGTGGACCTTTGTCATTGCTAGGCTTCGCCTACCTGACAACATGGCTATCCACCCGGTGTTCCACATCTGCTAACTTAAACTCTACCAAGACCCAAGCGTGTACTTCACTGGCAGAAGAAGCACCTCCGCCACCACCTGTACAAGCAGACGAGGGCACGGAGTGCGAGGTCCAAACCATCCGTGGACACTGACGTCGAGGCAAAGCGACCAAGTATCTCGTCAAGTAGGAGAGCTCGGGTGTATCGCACAAGAACTGGGAGGCCCACAACTTTTGAGAAGTTGACAAGTAGTTTGACGGCTATTTTAGCTAGCATTGACCTATGCTGTGAAACGCGAGGGTGTCACGACTAAAAGGGGAAGTATTATGTGCTTGACATACATGAGATTCTCAACTCCACGCGTGTACATTTGTGGCCCATCACGTGCTAGCCTCTGAGTTTTTACGCTGATCGACTGCGAGCATTTTGACCATCTGTCCCGACCTTCAATGTTCCTATGTCAAAGGGTTTCAATGTTCCTATGTCAAAAGTTTGACCACCTCTAGTAGGATCCACAAAATGGCCGCAAACCACATTAATATCTCGATAATGTTTTTTTTTACCTGTCCACAGAGCTAGACTTCCACAGACACATGCCTCGTTATAATCATAATTTCCTGATTCCTTGTTGGCCTCTCTTGTGGCAGCAATTCACGACATGGCGTCATTTCATGCACAACACTCATCGAGAGAGCTTAGGATCTCAAACACGCCTTATTATTTTGTTTGCACTCATAGATATGCACACGATAGTTGCAAAAAAATTCGTTGAGGTTCATCTGTCCCTCGTTACAAACAACTTCCTCAATTGTTTCTTGCTCCGGAATTTGTACCATCTACTCCTACCCTGCAGAGCAAACTTGTAGATCATCCCCATACTTGCAACCTGCTGCCGTTCTCACGTTGAGGAGACATACCTCACTCCTTGAAAGGGATCTTGTGCGGTCTACTCACAGTAATTAACGAGCAAAGCCCACCGCGGCCAGTAGCTACTCTTGGCTAAAAAGCGCCATGCCTTGTGTCCAAGAAGCTTTGATTCTTTTTTTTGCTGGACACGGGTGACCACCAAGGACATCCACCAGAGTACTATCCTCACTGTCCACCTTGCAACACACGACGACGCTTCATTCACATCCAGCTCTCTCGCCACGTCGCATGCTTCAGATGCTTCACATGCTTCAGATGCTTCAGATGCTTCAGATGCTTCAGATGCTTCAGATGCTTCAGATGCTTCAGATGCTTCAGATGCTTCACATGCTTCAGATGCTTCACATGCTTCAGATGCTTCAGATGCTTCAGATGCTTCAGATGCTTCAGATGCTTCAGATGCTTCAGATGCTTCAGATGCTTCAGATGCTTCAGATGCTTCAGATGCTTCAGATGCTTCAGATGCTTCACATGCTTCACATGCTTCACACGCTTGTCAGGGCCTGCTCGCATCGCTCTTGCTCTCCGCCTTGCCACTGTCGCTGTGGACGTGAGCATGTGGCAGGGCCCCAGGATCTCGATCGCCCACGAGCACCTCGTGATTGCCGCTGCCGCTGCTGCTGCTCCCATCGGCGGGGCTCTCGTGCACGGATTTGTCGGAGGCTGCGCCATGGCTCGCATCGGCGGCCGGACTGCCGCCCAAGCTGCTCGGGCTGCTGTTGCCACCGCTGCTGTTGCCACCGCTGCTGTTGCCACCGCTGCTGTTGCCATCGCTGCTGTTGCCACCGCTGCTGTTGCCATCGCTGCTGTTGCCATCGCTGCTGTTGCCATCGCTGCTGTTGCCATCGCTGCTGTTGGCACCGCTGCTGCTGGGACTCCTGGCACCGCTGTCAGCTGCTTTGCTGCTAGCACTGGACGTGGGCCATCCTGCGGCGGCGGTGGCGCTGCTGCTGCTGCTGCTGCTGCTGCGGGTGCCGGTCATGAGGGAGGACAGAGGGAAGTTGGGAAGGCCGGCTTGCTTGAGCACGTCACCAACTGCATGCTCTATAGAAGAAGGAATGGTCGACATCACCGCCACCGCCTGCGCAGCGTGCAACCCCGCACACACGCACGCATGCACACATGCATGCACACACGCATGCACACATGCATGCACACACGCATGCACACACGCATGCACACACGCATGCACACATGCATGCACACACGCATGCACACATGCATGCACACACGCATGCACACACGCATGCACACACGTATGCACACACGCATGCACACACGCATGCACACACGCATGCACACACGCATACACACACGTATGCACACACGCATGCACACATGCATGCACACACGCATGCACACACGCATGCACACACGCATGCACACATGCATGCACACATGCATGCACACACGCATGCACACACGCATGCACACACGTATGCACACACGCATGCACACACG
>SZWC01000429.1:98529-115046 GCA_023375785.1 Penium margaritaceum
GGGGGGGGCAGCAGCAGCGGCAGCTGCGGTGGCGGCGGCAGCAACGACGGCGACAACATCAGCGGCAGGGGCTGCAGCAGCAGCGATGACGATGACAATGACGAAGGCGACAACAGCAGCGATGACAATGCCGATGACGCCAACGCCAACGCCAATGAGGTTGACGCCAAGACTACAGACGCCGACCCTGATGCCGACGCTGACCCCAACGCTGATTCAGACGCGGACAACAACAGCAGGACTGGCCGCAACAAGGAGGGCGGGTGAGGGGACACTGGCGTTGTTAAAATGGGCGATCATGTCAGCCAATGCAACCAGGCTCATGGAGCAGCAGTAATGGCGGAAGATGGCGTCTTTAGTAGCAGCGACAACAACCACAGGGCCTACACAGGTGGTGGTGATGCTAGCAGTGAGAGGGGACTCAACATGGAAGTTTGTGTCTCCGCAGGCCCACGGCGGCACAAACCACCTCTCGCTTCAGCCACCATTTCAAAAAGCGGTAGTCGTGGTCACGATTTCCTGACGATGGAGCAAGCAATAGACGCCTTTGTACCACCTTTCGGCGACAGCACAGCACTCTGCCTGCTGTTGAAAAATGCAGCCTGTGCGTCTGCACAGGCTGCTCTGTTGAGTCCAGATCCCCCTGCTGGTCCTTTTCCCAGAACTCTCTCATTATCTTTTGGACATACAAATTTGCAGGCGGATGGACAGAAGGCACTGGCGCACCAAAACAAAGGAGCGTCCCATGCACCACACCGTGGCTTTGCGAATAGCAACTGGAGACCGAGTCAGAGTGTGATGCCGTGGTACCCTCCTGTTTTGTACTTGTGGCTATCAGCAAGGCTGGGTGGGAATCCCAGGCTGGGTGGAAGAAACACAAATCCACATCAATAGGCCACCATCACCACCACCACCGCCACCGCCACCGCCACCGCCACCGCCACCGCCACCGCCACCGCCACCGCCACCGCCACCGCCACCGCCACCGCCTCCGCCAGCGGCTGCAACAGCAACTACACAGCAGCCACCGCCAAAACTGGCGGTGTCAGCAGGGTGGGGAGAATGACGGCAGTGAGAGTAGGTCCGGACCTTGTAGTCCGAGTTGATTCTGGCGAGGCCAACACTCGTGGCGTCGGTGATGTTCCCCCACGCTTGCTTCATCTTTCTGGAACGCTGTTCAATGTACTCTGGTGACCACCGTCGGCCCCTGTTCCTCGTCCCAGCGCCTCAGCTGCCGCGAGATGGTGCGGGTGTCCGTGCTGGGTCTTCCCCGATCGCGCCTTGCACGAGACCACGAGCCCCTGCTTCGTGAGCCGCGACGGTCGGTCACGGTTGGTGGGTCCCGAAGGGTGCCCGACAGGGCCGGGAGGATGGACTTCCCTGATTCCTTAGGACCGACGGAGAGTCGGATCTCTCTTCCTGGCTGGTGCTGCTGCTGCTGCTCGTGCTGTTGATGCGCCGAGAATTAGAGATCGGCGGCAGGCGCAAGGGTCGCACGCATGGATGGGGGAACACGGATGAGGACACGGTAGCCGATCGGGATTGCGAACTGTCGACCGATGTAGGCTGGTCGCTTGATTGGTCGATTTGTCGATTGGTTGGCTGGCTGGTGCGGGTCACAGGGCCACGGGCCTGACGGGTCGGTCGGTTGGCACGACGGCTGGATCCGGATCGTGACAGGGTTGGACGGGAGAGCAGCGGGGCACTCGCGCCACGGAGCGACTGGACAAGAGCAAGCGTGCCCTCCCAAGCTGGGATGGCGGGGGATCCCAATGTTCTCTCCTGCAGAGTCGTCGTCGTTAGAAGGCGCAGGAGGGGACGGGCACTAGCTAGCTTGCGATGGACATTGCTTACATGCGCGAGGACTGGCTTTTCTCAGGAAGACTCCTTTAAGCAAGGGGACGAAAGTTCTTGCGAAGTGCTACGCGGAGAAGGTGGTGCTCGCGGAGGAGAGGACCGATATCCCGACGCAGGACCCCAAGCCTGGACGCTGCGGAGGAGCCGAGTTGAGGGCAACCTCTGCGGAAGAAAGGCGGCAAGCTTCCCAAGTGCCAGATCGTCGATGGTGGTGGCGTCTTCCTTGCCCGAAAGCGCAAGGGGCATCACAAAATGGAGGGAGTAGCTAGTCAAATGACTCGTGCCGTGTTTCACTCCTCCTGTCCCAGTCTTTCATCCATTCTCATAGGGCCCCCACACCGCGCTAAATATGAACCTGATATACCCGTGATTCTACATTCTTCACAGGAATACCCACCTTCTTAAAAACAAGCATGATGTATCCGGCCATCGCTCGCCATGCTCAATCGGCCACATGCTGCTCTGATTGAGCATGGTGAAGAGGGTCATGTGACCGTTGCTCAATAGCCACCGTCACTCCCTTGCAAGATTGCGATAGAGCGATGACCCTTTTGTTTTTTTTTACGCGCGAACCCCCTATTACGATTTAGGGTTTTCTATGTTTTACGCGCACGGAGCCCGTGCAAAACATAAAACCCTACATTGTCCATTTCAATATTCGATATTTTTTTGTGTGGCACACAAACCAGCCTGGTTGGCATACTAAATGCTTTCAAACCCCATCCCCAAATCACATTTGGGGTTGAGGGGTTTTTTTTTTTACGCGGGCATCTGTTCGGCTCCGTGGTAGCAAGACCTAGCATATGCCTTTGCTTTGCAGGGGTGTCTCAGATCCCCCACGCAAACCCCTCCCTCGAACAATCACAAACACCTCGAAAGAGGGGTTTGTGATTGTTCGAGGAGCTTGATGACTTCAGCATTCCAACGCTGCATTTCATGCCGCAACGACATAGCTTTTTGCATGGATACGTTGTTCCTTTTTTCGACCTGTGGATATAGCTGCTTTCATTTGGTCTATACTGGGCACGCCATTCCAATTTTAAAGGGTGCGGGCACGCCAGCTTTAATTTTTGACATGGTGGGTATCTAATGATTTTGTCCATTCTCATAATTAGTCTCAATACAATTTCGGGTCACAAAAGGGGTCAACTACTCCTAATTAGGTCCCAACTAACAAGCTGCACTGTTATCAAATCAAGATGAAAATACAATCTGTTGTATCCTAAATTTTAACACGGCTATATTTGTGATGAAAATTTCAAGTAATAAAAACAAAAAACATTAAAAAATAAAAAACCTTACATTTATTATGGTTCATGCACTAATAATTTAATAAATTTCACTAATTATAAAGGAGGTTAAACAAATCATAATGGTTTGGATATAAATATTGATTACAATATATATGTATATTTGAAAAATCTCATAACAGTGTTTTCTACTTTGTTCCATGACATGAGACTCATAAAAAGTTTTTGGGGAAAGATATTGTTACAAAAAAACATAAAAACTAAAATCCTATAAATTAAATAAAAAATAATTAATCATTTATGTTTATAAATATTATATATCAAAATAGATACAATAATGGTCATGAGTAACTTTATCGCATTTCCACCCCTCCATTCTCATACTAGTACTTTACCTAATCTTTGAGTTATTTTGGATGTTTCTTACTGATTTAAATTCCAGGTTTTTCTTCACATTAGAATCATACGAAACCAAATCATGCCAATTCAAATCATGTCCCCTACAAATACTGTTTTTGTCTTGATTCTAATTGTGTTCAAATGTGGAATAACCATACTGCACAAGGGCTGATCTCAAGTGGACCAATTTTCATGTTGAAGGGAAGTTATATTTTTTTATCTTCACTACATGAATACGTGTACTTATCATATATACACGTACATAACCCTAGTGGAAATTTTGAGCATACACGTAGAAATTTTATTCATTTTCCTCTGCGATTGTGGTACTGTGAAACCTAAAATACTAAACCTTGATATCATCAAACTGAAAAAAAAGTGGTGTAAAATCCATATAGCATCTTTTTAAAAATATTCTTCGGCTCTTTAGACTCCCAAATGTTGTTGGGATGGGTGAAGAATACAAAAATTGGTCCATATGTTTACTTTTTTGAGCTAGATATCAGTTGAAGTATTCTCATGTAGCTGATATTATCGTAATCTTAGTTATACATGACTTTATATTCACGTGTGTTCTTTTCTCCATCTCCGTGCTGCTTGTGAGAATCACATCACTTGGAAGCTCTAGTGGTGGAACATGCAAATGCGTTCATTATGGAGGTCGAGGCTGGCCTGCGGCCGTTTTCTTACGGAAACTCGAAAGCATGGCCAGATCGTCGAGCCGATCCTTCGATCTCGGCACGAACACCTACGCCGACCGGTCAAACGACAGTCCAAGTTCCACTCGCGGCTCCCTCCCTAAAGAACCGACACAGGTCGCTATTCCTGGAGAGTAGCGGGACTGCCCAACGTACGGTATCGAGCTCGATCCGGCTTGCCAAGGGTCCGTCTGCTTACCTCCGCAAAGTCTTCGCTGCCTTTTTTTCCCCCCTTGGTCGTAGCCATCATAGTCTTCGCTGTACTCGAAAGCTGCAAGAAGTCCAGCTCATGGCACTGAGTTGCTTACACGACCGCAAACTCGTACGCGGCAAAGTTACAGGGTACCCCGTACCGGATGTCAAAAAGCGTTATCCCCTCACAAAAGTAGCTCTTTTAATTCACACTATCCCCAAAATTCATAATTTAAACTCAGAAGTCCCAGAATCCCACTAGATCATCCAAATACATCCCAGCGAAGACATACATGGGGTTCGCTAAGCGCGACAAGAAGACAACGGGGTGGTTTAATGATTGCAACATGGATGGGGTTACTTAATTTGGGTGTTGTGGACGCGATATCAGCGTGAGCGACTAAGGAATAGCGAACGCCATTCATGTCTTTGTGAGAGAAAATGTACTGAACTTCGCAAACGGAGAAAAGGACACGGGACATTGAAGGATTTGGCACAAGGAGACAAAGAAAAATCGCGAGGAAGGGGAACAAGAGGAGGTCGCACGTGAGATAGTCCGCCAACAACCACAGACGCGATCGGTCAAGAGTAGAAAGGAACATTTGGGACTAGTAGTCCTATAACTTGAAAAGAAAACGCGACTATCAAGTGTTCTATGACACTACTTTTTGTAACCTCTCGATGCTATTTCAATTCAGTTATGTACTTGAAATCAACATTCTTTGAGAAAATAACATGCACAGCTTTCCATTACAAATTATAGACAAAAACAAATTATTCATTACTATATGTAAATTAACATGCCCTCGTAAATAGATTATAAATTGTAACTTACTAGTCATGAAGTTTATGGTTCCAAAACATACCTTCAACAAGAAAGCTATCAAAACCGGAAACATTATGAAATTTTGTTCCTTAATGCACCTACATATCTCATATGCATATATTTAATTTTGTTTGCATGTCTTAATATAAATATATTTGTAAAACTACACATACATATACATATACATATACATATACATATACATATACATATACATATACATATACATATGCATATGCATATGCATATACATATACATATACATGTACATATACATATACATATAAATATACTTATACATATACTTATACATATACATATACATATATATATACATATACATATACATATACATGTACATATACATATACATATACATATACATATACATATACATATACATATACATATACATATACATATACATATAAATATACATATACATATACATATACATATGCATATGCATATGCATATACTTATAAATATACATGTACATATACATATACATATACATCTACATATACATATACATATACATATACATCTACATATACATATGCATATACATATACATATACATCTACATATGCATATGCATATACATATACATATACATATACATATACATATACATATACATATACATATACATATACATATACATATACATATACATATACATATACATCTACATATACATATACATATACATATACATATACATATACATATACATATACATATACATATACATATACATATACATATACATATACATATACATATGCATATACATATACATATACATATACACATTCATATACATATACATATACATATACATATACATATACATATACATATACATATACATATACATATACATATACATATACATATACATATACACATTCATATACATATACATATACATATACTTATACATATACATATACATATACATATACATATACATATACATATACATATACATATACATATACATATACATGTACATATACATATACATATACATATACATATACATATACATATACATATACATATACATATACATATGCATATACATATACATATACATATACATATACATGTAAATATACATATACATATACATATTCATATGCATATACATATACATATGCATGTGAATTTTGATATGCATATGTGTTTGGTTTTTCATATATATAGTGATATAGATACACATGTACAAACATAAATATGAATAACTACGTATAAATACACATACACGTATCTATCTACAACATTTGTTCATTCGCTGCTTTTGTTTGATTTGTGTCCTTAATGACGAACGATGGCTTTGTATTTCATCGGGGTTTATGACGATCATTACTCATAGTCTTGCTGGCGAGGTTTGACTCTCCCATGAAAGGGAGGGTCGAAACCTCCGTCTTTGTTGTTTTCTTCACCAGATGCGTGAATCGTCCAGTTGTTCTGACGCATTTTCCATGTTCTGTCGGCCACCGCATTGTTTGGACTTTTCCTCTAAAAGAATCCGATGGGTTCCTTTAAGGGATCGT
This sequence comes from Penium margaritaceum, assembly GCA_023375785.1. Lineage (NCBI taxonomy): Eukaryota > Viridiplantae > Streptophyta > Zygnematophyceae > Desmidiales > Peniaceae > Penium > Penium margaritaceum. Next base: position 105,317 of record SZWC01000429.1, read on the forward strand.
CGTTCCGGCTAAGTCCTAAGTAGCCCCATCGATGTTCCAATTATAAAAGGACCCCGTTGTCTTCTAGTCGCTGTTAGGTAACCCCGTGTATGTCTTAGCTGAATACATCCCCTATTCAGCATTTTCATAACGCACCACAGGTCAGATAAATGGTCATTACGAATGTGGTTATTTAACAACTTTAGCAGAGTCTCTCGATATGAAATGTTTTGGATAGAAGAGAGTTTGTGGAGAAGTGATGGATGAAAAACGACAAAAAAATTCAAAACTTGTCGACAGTCCATTCCTAGTATGGTTTATATCGTGTGAGCTCTTTACATCCCCACCCCTCCTAGAGGTTATTTTTTCAGAGATGCTGTACCCTGCGGGGCTCAGCAACGCTGAACGGGACCTCCTGTGACCAAAATAGCAAATGGAGGGTCAATTCAAAACTGGGAGCGTGGCGACATGTAGCACAATCTTAAGCAAAGGGGGGTTTCGCAGTAGCGTTGTTCAAACCTGGGGTATCACGAAATTTCGTTGAACTCGTAGGTGAAGCGGCTTCTCGTTCGGACGCAATGCCCCGTCCCGTACAACGCTTCCTGTACGGAATCTTAGACGTTTGGATAGCAGCAGGTGTCAACGAGGAGATGACAAAATGCACCCTGCGAATTCCCCTTTGCGGGAGTAACCTATGGCAGGGCACCAACCTTCGGGAGGCGACTCGCTGGGCAGCATGTCAGCAGGCAGTTCTGGTGGCAAGACGTTTCTACGACACTGCTTCAGTGCAGCCCCGTCTTCTGAAGTGCTGAACAAGAAAAGATATCGCTTTTCTGCTCGTGAGAGTCTCAAGAGGGGCGGCCTACCTCAGCACCAGACATTCCACATACTACACCCCAGACCGACTAGGAAATAAACATGCGGGTGACTCAGAGGGGCTAGCCTATCATACGTTTACTATTTAATGGTCTGAATTCAGAAAATACCGTTTGAATCAACCACTACTGATATGGGCTTCTGCCACATCTCTTACACATCACATTGAGGAGCAAACAATGAGAAAAAACATTTCTCCCTTAAAAAAAAATTCAAAAGACGATGAAAGTATTTAAAGGGTGAATTCACGTATATTTTTTATGTTTTATTCATACGAACAGATGAATGTAACTGAATAAACATATGGTGAAATAGCTCAAGTACCCATAAAATGCAAAGTGTGACTCTCATCCGCCCGTCGCTCGGAATAAAAGCAACGATCAACCCGTCGTTTGGAAGAAAATCAACCATCCGCCCGTCGCTCTCTTGGAAAGCAACCATCCACCCATGGTACTTTCACTTATCAGGGACTACATGTACTTGCTTCGTATGTGTTGCACCGTGGGCACGCTGTTGCTTTTTTCGTTTCAAATCCATTTTCGCGTTTAGTTTCCGGAGTCCATACAATGAGACGCTGTATGGCCTTGAATGAGATTATAAATGTGTACACATACATACAAAAATGATTGGTTCGATGGTCCTGCCAATGACGAACGGAAGGGGTACGTGCTTGCCGTAACAATAGAGTTCTTCTGGTGGTTTGTGTGATGCTTCTAATATGCCATGCTGGCGTTAGTTGCACTCGTAACAAACACTACAAATGAAACACGGTCTGCATGCGCTCATGCCAGCCTAGCTCCCGAACCTTCATGTGCGCAAACCGAGGCGCTCCAGTCAGCTCCGTCCCCTGTCACACGCGTGTAGTGAATGCGGATTGGCTGCATGACCTGTCCAGGTACGGAATAATGGTCCATGACATGCCTAGGCGAAAGTCGGATTCCGCATGAGCATGGACATTGGGTAGGGACCGTCCCCTCCCCCCCCCAAAGGGCGGAGGCTCCTGCCTCCGCCCGACCGGTGCGTAGAGATTCCACAAGGCCTCCATCTCGCCCACGCCTCTCATGTGTTGAGACATTGTCTCCTACACCTGCCGCGCTCTCACATCCGCTAGGCCCACTTACATGAAGACGGGCAATCCCCGCCGGCCAAGGTGGATTGCCCGTGGCATCTCAGTGCCACGAGCGCTACCTTCGTGTCATGTCGCCTCGCCGGCAATAGGCACGACAACTCTATCTTGTCTTTTAGACCCAAGGCAGCGCAACCTTAGACGGCCAAACTCACTGACGGCGGCGGGGTGGTGCCCCACTGGCGTGGTTGTGGCGCTGCCGGCTGCACCACCAGCCGAGCCGTCGCTCGCTGCACCACCCACTACACCACCCGCTGCACCACCTGCGACACCACGCGCTGGACCAACTTTGGCGCCGCGCGCTACTCGACCCGCTGCACCACCCGCTACACCTCCTGTTGTATGACCCGCTGCACGACTCGTTGCACCACCCGCTATACCACTCGCTGTACCACCCGGTGCACCACCCGTTGCACCACCCGCTGCACCATCTGCTGCGCATTGCACTGCACGACCCGCTAAACGACCCGCTACACCACCCGCTGCACCACACACTGCACGTCACACTGCACGACCCTCTACATGATTTGATGCACCAGCCGTTGCACCACTTGTTGCACGACCCGCTGCACCACACGCTGCAGGCCATGTTTCACGACCCTCTGCACGTCCGGATGCACCAGCCGCTGCACCACCCGTTGCACGACGCGTTACACCACCACCTTAGCCACGTACGTATCGGCCTCCTGAGCACGGAGTAGCTCCAACGCCGATTCCAGTTCAGCCCCTGAGTCCGGCACACCACGTTTTCATCTGCGACTCAAGTGCCGAAGACGAACTCTTCTTCCGGCTTAACAGAGATCGAGACTATGAGGACTGGGAAAGACGTTTTTGAGAAGAAGCTACGGAGACCATGCGGTTGTTTCGGATGGAGTCACGCTCCGAGGACCAGCCTGAGGCTCCACCCTATATGCATTCCTGGGCAAGGCACCATGTTCTCTGTACGTGTGGCTCCCTTGGTAATCTTTTTATGCCGTGTCTTTGCTTCTTTATACATCATGCTGTGGTGGATGTCCGCCCTTGACAATGTACCGTCTTTCTACATGATGACGCAGATGGTGCCGTTTGTCGTTTCCTCATTGTTCTCTCTAAATAGGTTTGAATAAGCTCTTTTTTTAACTGAATGCTCATGAAATTTCTGTCCTGTCTTTGTGTTGTACGCCAGATATCTCCCTTGAGGGCACGACAAAGAAAAGAAAGGCCGAATGTGACCAGCTCGTGGAAGGAACACCAGCATGGCTGCCTACAGGGTGACAATCGAGGACCACGCGGTAGCAAACCGCTTCGGGCTACTGTGGGTGCTCAATGAGCCTGGACGGATCGATGTACACTTTGTGGATGATGTGAGACAGGGCTGCACGTCAAACGTACGCGCAGTTGTATCTTCGAAGCTGGGGGCGGCAAAGCTGTCCCATGCGACATAAGACCATTGCTGCACATAGACTATTGGGCATGGGAGCACCGCGCGAACCACCAAGTGGATAGCACGTCACATTTTGTCCCAAATGGTGCGCGATCCGACAACACTGCCGGCCACGATGAGAGCCATCATCAATGAACCCGCAGGTGTTCAGATGGCGAACTGTACGCACTTCCGTGCATGATCATTGGCCGATGCCCAACTGTTGGGCGCCAAGGCCAAATCAAGGACTTTATTTCCGACGCTGTGTCAAGAGGTATGTACCGTGGCCGGTCGCGCATGGCTGTTCACCTGTCTTCTCACTTTAGTGTTTCAAAGTCTGACAAATGACTTTTGTGGGTGTGCAGTTGAAACGCATTGATCTGGCAACGCATGTCGTGGCAGAGATGGATGCACAGAAAAAGTCCAAATGGGTGTTTGTGGCACCTCGGGCCACTCGCCATGGCTGGGACTACTCAAGGCGCATCATGACAAAGGATGGCCCCTTCCTCAAAAACGACCACAAGCAGGCGATGCTGGTCGCACAATTTTTTTACACCAACGACCATGCATGCCCTATGGCCTGGGCACTCATCCCAAGTGAGAACGAAGAAACGTGGATGTGGTTATATGAGCGGCTGGCACGTTGTTATCCCACCGCATGTTCTATAGGTGTAGTGATAGTGTCAAACAAAACAACTGGCCTACCGAAGGCACTGGTAAGACACTTGCCGAGCGCTACACACACGTATTGTGCCTAGCATCTGCAAATGAAAATCCAGGAGAAGTTCGTCAAGAAGGCTTCTTACTAGGCGTGGAAGTGCACATAGGCACTGATCCATGAGCAGTTCCACCGAGCGGCACGCCAACTGAGGGCAGTCAGCAAACGCGCAGCGAACTACCTCATCCCACGCCGAGACGCACAGGGTGGCATACCTCTACAAAACTGGACATCATACATGTGCCCTGTTCCTAGGGGGGGCACATTACCAGCAACGCATCTGAGTCTCAGAACGCTCGTCCGGAGTCCCTTTGGAAGCTGTACCTCTTCTCCTGCTTCTTGCAAGTGTACTAACGTGCTAGCACTTGAAAGGTTGAGCAAAAACAATTTTAGTTTCTACATAATAGAAGTTGTGCCGATGGCTATTATACACAAACACTAAATTCGGGGAGGCAGTTAAAGACAAACACAATGTATTCGTTTGTTTGGCAACCTCATTCATGTCCGGGTCCGCACTCTTTGTGCCTTACATCATTTGAACATCGAATTTGGAACTTGGCCCACAGAACGGTGGCGGCTGGAGCGCCAAGGTGCACGGTTAGACTCACATGTCGCTTTTTGTAAATCGCGAGCCTGGGCTTGTCTTGGTTTGTCCTTTGCTCTATTTTCAGAAGCGGAACCATGGGCAAAAAGTATTTTAACACAAACACAAACTCAAACCCAAAAATTTCACACAGACATAATATAATGGGTAAAAAATTGTGTTTTGAACCTTTCAAGTGCTAGTACAGTACTTTGTGGAGCGCATCATGGCACAGCGTCACGAGCAGATTGTCAGCTACCCTACTTAACTTGGATTTCGATATTAATAGTTTTTTCCCTGTGTGAAAGTGGATGAAAGTGGTGTTTCGTCGAATTTAAAAGTTTTCCATAATTTATTTCAAAAGTACAAAAGGTGAAATCATGGGTGCAGTTGAAATCTTGTTCTTTTTTGCAATCATGGAGTGTGTTCGTTGTAGAGGAGTTTTTTCCACGCAACACAAGTTTGGCTCTCGCAAAAATAGAACATCGCGCAAGTGAAATTGTCGAGGCTGGCGTCGAGGTTGTAGTGTCGAGCCTACATCGAAGGCCTACACATTCGTTCGAATTTTCAAACGAACGTGTAAGGGGTGACGACTCGACAAAGGCGAAATTAAACTGGACCGATCGACGAATTTAAGGCATAGGCTGAAAAAAAGTGGATGAATTATTGATATACCCAAAATAATTCCGAAAGGTAAAAACACTGAACGAAAAAAGCATGCAACTGCTCAGTCGTCGAAATCCAAGTTAAGTAGGGTACAACAAGACTCTTGCCCCGGCTCCTGCAAAACGCATTCTTCACAGTTTTGTAATTGCATACGACTACGACGTCATCATGGAGAGGCCATCCACGGCAATGGTAGTGGCCCAACCAACGTCCGCCGACACGTGGATCTTTCTCTGGGAAGTTGTGAGTGTCGTCGGTGGCCCGAGCTCAGCCAGCCATGCTAGCATGTCTATGCCCTCATGATGGAGTTGGATGAAGACCCAACTGTGCTCGTGAGCCCTGGGCATACGGTGAGGTACAAGAGCCTCACGTACGCCGACCCCACCCGTCACTCTCCGCATCCGGACTTCCATCAACGTGCATCGTCTGGCTGGGGGCAACCAAGTCCGCGGCGGGGCCGTGGTTGGTCCAGGACTGCCTACATTGAGCGTGCGCCGCTCTGGAAACGCAACTTCATCTGCCCCAACTGTGGTCGTAAGGGTCACACAGAAAGGAGATGTCCCAACCATGCTGCACCTTGGCCTCACGAATCAGCGGCAGCGCTAAGAGTTTATTGTAACGGGGCATCAGTAGTAGCAGCAGGTGCACGTGCAGAGAGAGAAGAAGGGGCAGGGAAAGAAGAAGGGGCAGGGACCGACGACACTGAGGCCTCAGACAACGGCCTTGAAGCAGACCCTAGGGGGTCCTTGACAGACGAGGAGGTTGGTGAAGTTGCAGCAGACGACTTCGACGACAATGTGTTTGACAATGGCAGTGAGGACTCCTTGGGGTATGCGACAGAGCCAGAGAACGGTTCGCTCACACAAGAAGAGCACGATGCTGAAAGTGCCAGGCTAATGGAACAATATGGTGGAGTGGAAGAGGACGCAGAAGGCGACGCAGGAGAAGAGGGTGCAAGAGATGATGTAGGAGAAGAGGACGCAGATGATGAAGTAGAGGAACAAGTGGAGAGCCACGAAGTCAGAGGCATGGATGCACTTGGGATTTAAGGTAAGATTTCCCATGAAACATGTCAAAAGGTACATATTACATGCCCATTTCTTGTCAAAGCCCTGATCACTCTGCTAAAAACAATTTCATGTCACTATGCAGGAGTACAGGGGAGTATTCCTTGGCCGCAAGCCTGCTCTAACAGCACATCCAATTCCTGGGCGTACAGTGTAATGAGCATGAGCAGTGGACAACCAGAGTATGTGATGACCAAGCTGTAGTGGTTGTGTTAGAGGGGAGTGTTAATCCTATACCATTTCTATGTTTGAAAATTGTAGTCCGATGTTCATTGGATAACATTCTCAACTCTACGTTCATGTTACGCTGAAAGCTGTAAAACAACGGAAGCATTGTGTGTACATGAACTTGTCGTAATAGTGTACCAAGAAATACATGTACTTTAGCATAGTGAGATAGAGAAGCCCTGTGATTTTAAACAAAGTATAAAAGCAGGGAACAAAGGCATTTGTAGTTCTCTCAAAAATTTGCATTAGGTCTTAGTAGAGTGCACCCTATTCCCAACCACATTACCTATGGTCACTTCATTCCTATGTGGAGCTGGCACATGTTGCTTGTTGCCGATGTTGCATACGAAATTGAGGCGTTTCGAGGTCAAGCTGTATTACAACACGTGCTCTGAACCCTTTGACATGGGAGCTCTATCGGACTACCCTCCAGAAGAAGTATTATCTGATGCTCTTCAAGAAGTCGACGATGGGATCGTCATTATTCCCGATTGTCCACAGGCTCCTGGTAATCCTGTCCGCTTATGCCCCATGTGTGACATCATTGGGTGGATCCACACTCTCCCCCCAAGAGTGCAGCAGTGGGTAGTGAATGGAAAGCATACTCCATTAGAGTAATATTTACGTTGCATAAACTTGTCTCGCAAACGTTATCCGAACCTTTGGTTACAAACATCATGGAATGGTGGAAGACTGGGATTGGTGCTTGGTATGCTTGCTAGATCAGAAGACACCAGGTACAGGATGGATAAAATGATGTCTACTTATAACATGAGCACAAATACTCTGGTGCCCATGGTTTCGGACGATATATCCGCGGTGTCCATAGTCAAAAACAACCCGATGGCGGTGCCCATAGTCGGAAACGACATGACCGCGGTGTCCATAGTCGAAACCGACATGACACCGATGCCCATGATTTTCACGGAGCGAGCAAAAATGGAATAATACGACAACTGTGTCCACGATGCGCTCGAAGGATTCGGTCGTCTCCGACTTGCATGTCGGAAAGGAACCTCGCACCTTGACAGCCTGTCATGGTTTGTGTTGTCGTGTTCCGGACTGCGGCGAGGAGTTCGCACAACGTCGAGCCATGCATGTGGACTGATTCCGTCGCGCTGTAGTAGATGTTTGCGCGTCACTCGGAAGAGGTCAAAGCTATCGCCAATGAATGCTCGCCGAATGGACGCGCCCACCTGCAATGAGATACTGTCCACAGTGGAATGTGCCGACGCCGTGCGCACCTCCACCCAATGACGGCGGCATGTGCCGACGTCCACCAGGGGTCACGCGAACAGGTTAAAAAAGAGACCCGCTTTTTGTACCGGTTTGCACGATGACCCGGTACTATAATGTGTATTAAAGGTGCTTCCCCGATAGTACACTACGCTGTTTTTACTCATAGAGTCCAACTACACATGGACAACGACGCCCGTCCAAATGGCCTGCCTCATGTGGGATGGGGTACTCCCGTAGCGGACCCTGTGGCGGCACATCGAGCATGGTTCGCATTGAAGGCGAGGTGGGACTGCAATGTAGCATGCCACCGTCAGTTGGGATATGAAGAACCGCCATGGGCCCGAGCTCCTGTGACTCCGGAGTACATGGCTTGGAATTGTGGAGTGCCCATGCCCAATACCAGGCCGCCCAACTGTCCCGGGCCATGGCAGCCGTGGATATGGACGGTGCCACCGAGTCCGAATGACGATTGACAAGTTTGGGCATGTGAGGTGTAATGCATTGATAGTTCTGGGTATATGAGTTTTATTTCGGTGACAAATATGGGCATCCCAGTTATTTTCCATTCAATACACAGGGTATGGCTGTATTAAATCAATCGAGTACAATGGGCATCAGAGTAATATTGAACAGACATATGTGTGTACATGAGACATTAATACCACTGACTACTGGGCATTTTTTGTTCATGTTGAGCACATTTCAGGGCATAAAATTCATATGTCAATGGCAAAGATGGGCATTTCAGATTTTTTCCAACATGAAGTATGGGTATAATAGTCATATGTTGTTAATGTGATGGGCATGGATGTAATGTTATGGGTGAATTATGGGCATGCAAGTACTAGTTCAAGAGGTACTACCCAGTCCACTGTGGATCTAACCAATTTGGATCTAGTACACTGCACAGCCATAGCCATTGGCACAAGTCCCATCCACAACCCTGACGTCCCTGACATCCTAGTGCATCAAAGAATGTTTCCTCTTCGGCATCAACAAAGTCGATGTTGTCGTCTCCTCCCTCGGAGAAGACATCTTCCCCATGCCTGTCTGCTTCTGCAAAACTTAAGTAGTCATCCAATTCACATGTGTCGTGTGTCACTGGACAATGGCATATGGGCACATATCTTGTAGTGCTTGGCGGCCATAAGGCTGAACACAGTTTCTGACACAACAATGTCGCACTAACTCCCAACAGGAACATGATGAGCAAGTCTTCTTCATCACATGAAGTCATGTTTCTGCTTCTTTTGAATAACTGCCGCAAAGAGAACAAAATGAGCTTGGTTACAGTCTATATGTAGACTTGCTGGCTGCTTGACACACACCAGCTGTATCCAGATTTCAGGTCACCATTGTGCAGTAGTCTTGCAGGACAACATTATGCACTACAACTTCAAGGCACCATTGTTGGGATTTGTATGAAAATGGAAACTGGACTTCATTCATTAGAAAATTGGACAGCACTGACAACCTCAACACATTTTCAGATGCACGAACGTATCATCCTAACTAAACCGCTACTACGCACTACTCTAAGGCAGAGGTGCAATCATTGGGCCACTTGACATCTGGTCTGCACCTCCCTTTTTCCGAGTGGTGTTCTGTAGGCTCTGCAAATGACACACGGGTTGGAGTTAGTAAGAGGAACATGCAAACTGAAGTATGAGAAAAAACAACATGTAATGGAACACACTTAGCGGGGAAATACGGGAATACACTTACCACAGGCCAAATGAACAGGTGATGCTGTCCACCTCTGCGTGGAAGGCCATCCAAAGCTCTTCACAGTCCTCAGCATCATCTTGGTTCACCAGTTCATCGTCACTGGACAGTGAGACGGGAT